>CM056194.1:89810389-90194444 GCA_029692085.1 Gymnothorax javanicus
TGTAAGAGGATGAGTTTTACTGTAAGCTCTGTATCCATGTGCTGTGAGTTAGAGCTGCAGTAAGAGGATGAGTTTAACTGGAAGCTTTGTCTCCTTGTGCTGTGAGTTAGATCTGCAGTACAAGGATAAGTTTAACTGGATCCTCTGTCTGAATGTGCTGTCAGTTAGACCTGCAGTAAGAGGTTGAGTTTAACTGGATGCTTTGTCTCCATGTGCTGTGAGTTCAAGCTGCAGTAAGAGGATGAGTTTAACTGGGCGCTCTGTCTCCATGTGCATTGAGTTAGAGCTGCTGTAAGAGGATGAGTTTAACTGGAAGCTCTGTATCCATGTACTGTGCGAAAGAGCTGCAGTAAGAGGATGAGTTTAACTGGAAGCTCTCTATCCATGTGCTGTGAGTTAGAGCTGCAGTAAGAGGATGAGTTTTACTTGTAGCTTTGTCTCCTTGTGCTGTGAGTTAGATCTGCAGTACAAGGATGAGTTTAACTGGATCCTCTGTCTGAATGTGCTGTCAGTTAGACCTGCAGTAAGAGGTTGAGTTTAACTGGATGCTTTCTGTCCATGTGCTGTGAGTTCAAGCTGCAGTAAGAGGATGAGTTTCAGTGGAAGCTTTGTATCCATATGCTGTGAGATAGAGCTGCAGTATGAGGATGAGTTTAACTGGAAGCTCTGTATCCATGTGCTTCGAGTAAGAGCTGCAGTAAGAGGATGAGTTTAACTGTAAGCTCTCTATCCATGTGCTGTGAGTTAGTGCTGCAGTAAGAGGATGAGTTTAACTGGAAGCTCTGTATCCATGTGCTGTGAGTTAGAGATGCAGTAAGAGGGTGAGTGATAATGGAAGCTCTGCATCCATGTGCTGCGAGTTAGAGCTGCAATAAGAGGATGAGTTTAAATAGAAGCTTTGTCTCCATGTTCTTTGAGTAAGAGCTGCAGTTAGAGGATGAGTTTAACAAGAAGTCTGTGTCCTTTTGCTATGAGAAAGAGCTGCAGTAAGAGGATGAGTTTAACTGGAAGCTGTGTCTCCATGTGCTGCGAGTTAGAGCTGCAGTAAGAGGATGAGTTTAAATAGAAGCTTTGTCTCCATGTTCTTTGAGTAAGAGCTGCAGTTAGAGGATGAGTTTAACAAGAAGCTCTGTGTCCTTGTGCTATGAGAAAAAGCTGCAGTAAGAGGATGAGTTTAACTGGAAGCTCTGTCTCCATGTGCTGTGAGTTCAAGCTGCAGTAAGAGGATGAGTTGAAGTGGTAGTTCCATCTCACTGTGCAGTCAGTAAGAGCTGCTGTAAGAGGATGAGTTTAACTGGAAGCTCTGTATCCATATGCTTTGAGTTAGAGCTGCAGTAAGAGGATGAGTTTAACAGGAAGCTCTCTGTACATGTGCTTCAAGTAAGAGCTGCAGTAAGAGGATGAGTTTAACTGTAAGCTCTCTATCCATGTGCTGTGAGTTAGAGCTGCTGTAAGAGGATGAGTTTTACTGTAAGCTCTCTATCCATGTGCTGTGAGTTAGAGCTGCAGTAAGAGGATGAGTTTAACTGGGCGCTCTGTCTCCATGTGCATTGAGTTAGCGCTGCTGTTAGAGGATGAGTTTAACTGTAAGCTCTGTATCCATGTGCTGTGAGAAAGAGCTGCAGTAAGAGGATGAGTTTTACTGGTAGTTCCGTCTCAATGTTCTGTCAGTTAGAGCTGCTGTAAGAGGATGAGTTTTACTGGAATCTCTGTCTCCATGTGCTGTGAGTTAGAGCTGCAGAAAATGTACAAGTTTAACTGGAAGCTCTGTACCCATGTGCTTTGAGAAAGAGCTGCAGGAAGTGGATGAGTTTAACTAGAAGCTCTGTCTCCATGTGCTTTGAGAAAGAGCTGCAATAAATGGACGAGTTTAACTAGATGCTCTGTCTCCTTGTTCTTTGAGAAAGTGCTGCAGTAAGAGGATGAGTTTAACTGGAAGCTCTGTATCCATGTGCTGTGAGTTAGAGCTGCAGGAAGAGCATGAGTTTAACTGGAAGCTGTGTATTCATGTGCTATCAGTTAGATCTGTAGTAAGAGGATGAGTTTAACTGGAAGCACTGTATCCTTGTGCTATGAGAAGGAGCTGCAGTAAGAGGATGATTTTAACTGGAAGCTGTGTCTCCATGTGCTTTAAGTAAGAGATGCAACAGGAGGATGTGTTTAACTAGAAGCTGTGTCTCCATGAGCTTTGAGTAAGAGCTGCAGTAAGAGGATGAGTTTTACTGGAAGCTCTGTATCCATCTGCTGTGAGTTTGAGCTGCAGTAAGAGGATGAGTTTAACTGTAAGCTCTCTATCCATGTGCTGTGAGTTAGAGCTGCTGTAAGAGGATGAGTTTTACTGTAAGCTCTCTATCCATGTGCTGTGAGTTTGAGCTGCAGTAAGAGGATGAGTTTAACTGGGCGCCCTGTCTCCATGTGCATTGAGTTAGAGCTGCTGTTAGAGGATGAGTTTAACTGTAAGCTCTGTATCCATGTGCTGTGAGAAAGAGCTGCAGTAAGAGGATGAGTTTTACTGGTAGTTCCGTCTCAATGTTCTGTCAGATAGAGCTGCTGTAAGAGGATGAGTTTTACTGGAATCTCTGTCTCCATGAACTGTGAGTTAGAGCTGCAGAAAATGTACAAGTTTAACTGGAAGCTCTGTACCCATGTGCCTTGAGAAAGAGCTGCAGGAAGTGGATGAGTTTAACTAGAAGCTCTGTCTGCATGTGCTTTGAGAAAGAGCTGCAGTAAGAGGATGAGTTTTACTGGAAGCTCTGTATCCATGTGCTATGAGTTAGAGCTGCAGGAAGAGCATGAGTTTAACTGGAAGCTGTGTATCCATGTGCTGTGAGTTAGAGCTGCAGTAAAAGGATGAGTATAACTGGAAGCTCAATCTCTAAGTGCTGTCAATTATAGCTGCAGTAAGAGGATGAGTTTAACTACAAGCTCTGTCTCAATGTGCTATCAGTTAGATCTGCACTTAGAGGATGAGTTTAACTGGAAGCTCTGTATCCATGTGCTGTGAGTAAGAGCAGCAGTGAGAGGATAAGTTTAACTGGAAGCTTTGTCTCCTTGTGCTGTGAGTTAGAGCTGCAGTAAGAGGATGAGTATAACTTTAAGCTCCATCTCAATGTGCTGTCAATTAGAGTTGCAGTAAGAGGATGAGTTTAACTGTAAGCTCTGTCTCCATGTGCTTTGAGTAAGGGCTGCAGCAAGAGTATGAGTTTAATTGGAAGTTCCATCTCAATGTGCTGTTAGAACTGCAGTAAGAGGATGAGTTTTAATGGAAGTTTTGTTTCCATTTGCTGTGAGTTAGAGCTGCAGAAAAAGTATAAGTTTAACTGGAAGCTATGTGCCCTTGTGCTTTGAGAAAGAGCAGCAGTAATTGGATGAGTTTAACAAGAAGCTCTGTTTCCATGTGCTTTGAACAAGAGCTGCAGTGTGAGGATCAGTTTAACTGGGAGCTCTGTTTCCATGTGCATTGAGTTAGAGCTCCTGTAAGAGGATGAGTTTAACTGGAAGCTATGTATCCATGTGCTTCGAGTAAGAGCTGCAGTAAGAGGATGAGTTTAACTGTAAGCTCTCTATCCATGTGCTGTGAGTTAGAGCTGCTGTAAGAGGATGAGTTTTACTGTAAGCTCTCTATCCATGTGCTGTGAGTTAGAGCTGCAGTAAGAGGATGAATTTAACTGGGCGCTCTGTTTCCATGTGCATTGAGTTAGAGCTGCTGTAAGAGGATGAGTTTAACTGGAAGCTCTGTATCCATGAGCTGTGAGTTAGAGCAGCAGTAAGAGGATGAGTCTTACTGGAAGCTCTCTATCCATGTGCTTTAAGTAAGAGATGCAGCAGGAGGATGAGTTTAACTAGAAGCTCTGTCTCCATGAGCTTTGAGTAAGAGCTGCAGTAAGAGGATGAGTTTAAGTGGAAGCTTTGTATCCATATGCTGTGAGATAGAGCTGCAGTATGAGGATGAGTTTAACTGCAAGCTCTGTATCCATGTGCTGTGAGTTTGAGATGCAGTAAGAGGATGAGTGATAATGGAAGCTCTGTATCCATGTGCTGCGAGTTCGACCTGCAGTCAGAGGATGAGTTTAAATAGAAGCTTTGTCTCCATGTGCTTTGAGGGTGAGCTGCAGTAAGTGGAAGAGTTTAACTCAAAGCTCTGTCTCCATGTGCTATGAGTTAGAGTTGCAGTGAGAGGATGAGTTTTTCTGGAAGCTCTGTCTCCATGTGGTGTGCATTAGAGCTGCTTTCAGAGGATGAGTTTAACTTGAACCTCTGTTTCCATGTGCTGTTAGTTCGAGCTGCAGTAGGAGGATGAGTTTAACTGGGTGCTCTGTCTCCATGTGCTTTGAGTTAGAGCATCAGTGAGAGGATGAGTTTAACTGGGCGTTTTGTCTCCATATGATGTGAGTTTGAGCTGCTGAAAGAGGAAGAGTTTAACTGGGCGCCTTGTCTCCATGTGCTGTGAGTTCGAGCTGCAGTTAGAGGATGAGTTTAACTGGGCGCTCTGTCTCCATGTGCTTTGAGTAAGAGCTGCAGTAAGAGGATGAGTTTAACTTCAAGCTCTGTATCCATGTGCTTTCAGTAAGAGCTGCAGTAAGAGGATGAGTTTTACCACAAGCTCTGTCTCATTGTGCTGTCAGTTAGATCTGCAGTAAGAGAATGAGGTTAACTGGAAGCTTTGTATCCATGTGCTGTGAGTTAGAGCTGCAGTAAGTGGATGAGTTTAACTGGAAGCTCTGTCTCCATGTGCTTTGAGTAAGAGCTGCAGCAAGAGGATGAGTTTAACTGGGAGTTCCATCTCAGTGTGCTGTCAGAACTGCAGTAAGAGGATGAGTTTTACTGGAAGTTTTGTATCCATATGCTGTGAGATAGAGCTGCAGTATGAGGATGAGTTTAACTGGAAGCTCTGTTTCCATGTGCTTTCAGTAAGAGCTGCAGTAAGAGGATGATTTTAACTACAATCTCTGTCTCAATGTGCTGTCAGTTAGATCTGCAGTAAGAGGATGAGTTTAAATGGAAGCTTTGTCTCCATGTGCTGTGAGTTAGAGCTGCAGTAAGAGGATGAGTTTAACTGGAAGCTCTGTCTCCATGTGCTTTGAGTAAGAGCTGCAGCAAGAGGATGAGTTTAACTGGGAGTTCCATCTCAATGTGCTGTCAGAACTGCAGTAAGAGGATGAGTTTTACTGGAAGTTTTGTATCCATATGCTGTGAGATAGAGCTGCAGTATGAGGATGAGTTTAACTGGAAGCTCTTTTTCCATGTGCTGTGTGTTAGAGCTGCAGTAAGAGGATGAGTTTAACTCGAAGCTCTGTCTCTATGTGCTTTGAGAAAGAGCAGCAGTTAGAGGATAAGTTTAACTAGAAACTCTGTCTCCATGTGCTTTGAGTAAGAGCAGCTGTAAGAGGATAATTTTAACTGGAAGCTCTGTGTCCAGGTGCTGTCATTTTGACCTGCAGTAAGAGGATGAGTTTTCCTGGAAGCTCTGTCTACATGTGCTGTGAGTTAGAGCTGTAGTCACAGGTTGAGTTTAACTGGATGCTCTGTCTCAATGAGCTTTGAGTTAGTGCTGCAGTAAGAGGATGAGTTTCAATGGATGCTCTATCTCAATGTGCTGTCAGTTAGAGCTGAAGTATGAGGCTGAGTTTAACTGGGTGCTTTGTCTCCATGTGATGTGAGTTTGAGCTGCTGTACGAGGATGAGTTTAATTGGGCACTCTGTCTCCATGTGCTGTGAATTCGAGCTGTGGTAACAGGTTAAGTTTCACTGGAAGCTTTGTATCCATGTGCTGTGAGTGAGAGCTGCAGTAAGAGGATGAGTTTAACTGGAAGCTCTGTGTCCATGTGCTGTCAGTTTGAGCTGCAGTAAGAGGATGAGTTTAACTGGAAGCTTTGTCCCCATGTGCTGTGAGTTTGGGCTTCAGTCAGAGGTTAAGTTTAACTGAATGCTCTTTTTCAATTTGCTCTCAGAGCTGCAGTTAAGAGGATGAGTTTAACTGGAAGCTCTGTTTCCATGTGATTTGAGTTATTGCTGCAGTTAGAGGATGAGTTTAATTGGGAGCTCCATCTCAATGTGCTGTCATTTAGAGCTGCAGTAAGAGGATGAGTTTAACCTGGCGCTCTGCCTCCATTTTCTTCGAGTAAGAGCTGCTGTATGAGGATGATTTTAACTGGAAGCTCTGTCTCCATGTGCTGTGAGTTCGAGCTGCTTTAAGAGGATTTGTTTAACTGGAAGCTCCATCTCAATGTGCTGTCAGTTAGAGCTGCAGTAAGAGGATGAGTTTAACAAGAAGCATTGTCTTCATGTGCTTTGGTTAAGAGCTGCAGTTAGAGGATGAGTTTAACTACAAGATCCGTCTCAATGTGCTGTCAGTTAGATCTGCAGTAAAAGGATGAGTTTAACTGGAAGCTTTGTCTCCATGTGCTTTCAGTAAGAGCTGCATTAAGAGGATGAGTTTAACTACAAGCTCTGTCTCAATGTGCTGTCAGTTAGATCTGCTGTAAGAGGATGAGTTTAACTGGAAGCTTTGTCTCCATGTGCTGCGAGTTAAAGCTGCAGTAAGAGGATGAGTTTAACTGGAAGCTCTGTCACCATGTGCTTTGAGTAAGAGCTGCAGCAAGAGGATGAGTTTTACTGGGAGTTCGATCTCAATGTGCTGTCAGAACTGCAGTAAGATGATGAGTTTTACTGGAAGTTTTGTTTCCATTTGCTGTGAGTTAGAGCTGCAGTACGAGGATGAGTTTAACTGGAAGCTCTGTCTCCATGTGCTGTCAGTTTGAGCTGCAGTAAGAGGATGAGTTTCACTGGAAGCTTTGTCCCCATGTGCTGTGAGTTAGAGATGCAGTAAGAGGATGAGTTTAACTGGAAGCTCTGTATCCATGTGCTGTGAGTTAGAGATGCAGTAAGAGGATGAGTGATAACGGAAGCTCTGTATCCATGTGCTGTGGGTTAGAGATGCAGTTAGAGGATGAGTGATAACGGAAGCTCTGTATCCATTTGCTGCGAGTTAGAGCTGCAGTAAGAGGATGAGTTTAAATAGAAGCTGTGTCTCCATGTGCTTTGAGTAAGAGCTGCAGTAAGTGGAAGACTTTAACTTGAAGCTCTGTCTCCATGTGCTATGAGTTAGAGCTGCAGTCAGAGGATGAGCTTATCTGGAAGCTCTTTCTCCATGTGGTGAGCATTAGAGCTGCTTTAAGAGGATGAGTTTAACTGGAACCTCTGTTTCCATGTGCTGTTAATTCGAGCTGCAGTAAGAGGATGAGTTTAACTGGGTGCTCTGTCTCCATGTCCTTTGAGTTAGAGCATCAGTGAGAGGATGAGTTTAACTGGGCGTTTTGTCTCCATGTGATGTGAGTTTGAGCTGCTGAAAGAAGAAGAGTTTAACTGGGCGCCTTGTCTCCATGTGCTTTGAGTAAGAGCTGCAGTAAGAGGATGAGTTCAACTGGGCGCTCTGTCTCCATGTGCTTTGAGTAAGAGCTGCAGTAGGAGGATGAGTTGAAATGGTAGATCCATCTCAAAGTGCAGTCAGTTAGAGCTGCTGTAAGACGATGAGTTTAACTGGATGCTCTGTCTACATGTGCTTTCAGTAAGAGCTGCAGTAAGAGGATGAGTTTAACTACAAGCTCTGTCTCAATGTGCTGTCAGTTAGATCTGCAGTAAGAGGATGAGTTTAACTGGAAGCTCTGTATCCATTTGCTGTGAGTTAGAGCAGCAGTAAGAGGATGAGTTTAACTGGAAGCTTTGTCTCCATGTGCTGTGAGTTAGAGCTGCAGTAAGAGGATGAGTTTAACTGGAAGCTCTGTCTCCATGTGCTTTGAGTAAGAGATGCATCAAGAGAATGAGTTTAACTAGAAGCTCTGTCTCCATGTGCTTTGAGTAAGAGCTGCAGCAAGAGGATGAGTTTAACTAGAAGTTTTGTTTCCATTTGCTGTCAGTTGGACCGGCATTTAAAGTTTGAGTTTAACTGTACGCTCTGTCTCCATGTGCTGTGAGTTCGAGCTGCTTTAAGAGGATGAGTTTAACTGGAAGCTCCATCTCAATGTACTGAGAGTTAGATCTGCAGTAATAGGATGAGTTTAACTGGAAGCTCTGTCTCCTTGTGCTTTCATTGAGAGCTGCAGTACAAGGATTAGTTTTACTTGGCGCTATGTCTCCATGTGCTGGCAGATTGAGCTGCTATGAGAGGATGAGTTTTACTGGAAGCTCTGTCTCCATGTGCTGTGAGTAAGTGCTGCAGTAAGAGGATGAGTTTAACTGGAAGCTCTCTATCCATGTGCTGTCAGTTTGAGCTGCAGTAAGAGGATAAGTTTAACTGGCAGCTCTGTCCCCATGTGCTGTGAGTTTAAGCTTCAGTCAGAGGTTAAGTTTAACTGAATGCTCTTTTTCAATGTGCTCTCAGAGCTGCAGTTTAGAGGATGTGTTCAACTGGAAGCTCTGTTTCCATGTGCTTTGAGTAATGGCTGCAGTAAGAGAAAGAGTTTAACTGGAAGCTCTGTCTCCATGTGCTGTGAGTTCGAGCTGCTTTAAGAGGATGAGTTTAACTGGAAGTTCCATCTCAATGTGCTGTTAGTTCAAGCTGCAGTAAGAGGATGAGTTTACCTGGATGCTCCGTCTCAATGTGCTGTGAGTTAGAGCTGCAGTAAGAGGATGAGTTTAACTGGGCGCTTTGTCTCCATGTGATTTGAGTTTGAGCTGCTGAAAGAGGAGTTGTTTAACTGGGCGCTCTGTCTCCATGTGCTTTGAGTTCGAGATGCAGTAACAGGATGAGTTTAACTGTAAGCCCTCTATCCATGTGCTATGAGTTAGAGCTGCAATAAGAGGATGAGTTTTACTGTAAGCTCTCTATCCATGTTCTGTGAGTTAGAGCTGCAGTAAGAGGATGAGTTTAATTGGACACTCCGTATCCATGCGCTGTGAGTTAAAGCTGCAGTAAGAGGATGAGTTTAACTGGTAGTTCCGTCTCATTGTGCTGTCAGAACTGCTGTAAGAGGATGAGTTTAACTGGTAGTTCCGTCTCAATGTGCTGTCAGAACTGCTGTAAGAGGATGAGTTTTACTGGAAGCTCTGGGTCCATATGCTTTGAGTTAGAGCTGCAATTAGAGGATGAGTTTAACTGGAAGCTTTGTCTCCTTGTGCTGTGAGTTCGAGCTGCAGTAAAAGGATGAGTTTAACTGGATGCTCCATCTCAATGTGCTGTCAGAACTGCAGTAAGAGGATGAGTTTTACTGGAAGTTTTGTTTCCATTTGCTGTGAGTTAGAGCTGCAGTACGAGTATGAGTTTAACTGGAAGCTCTGTCTCCATGTGCTGTCAGTTGGACCGGCAGTTAAAGTTTGAGTTTAACTGGACGCTCTGTCTCCATGTGCTGTGAGTTAGAGCTGCAGAAAAAGTATGAGTTTAACTGGAAGCTTTGTATCCATGTGCTGTGAGATAGAGCTGCAGTATGAGGATGAGTTTTACTGGAAGCTCTGTATCCATGTGTTGTGAGTTAGAGATGCAGTTAGAGGATGAGTTTAAATAGAAGCTGTCTCTCCATGTGCTTTGAGTAAGAGCTGCCGTAAGTGGAAGACTTTAACTCGAAGCTCTGTCTCCATGTGCTATGAGTTAGAGCTGCAGTAAGAGGATGAGTTTACCTGGATGCTCCGTCTCAATGTGCTGTGAGTTAGAGCTGCAGTAAGAGGATGAGTTTAACTTGTTGCTCTGTCTCCATGTGCTGTGAGTTAGAGCATCAGTGAGAGGATGAGTTTAACTGGGCGCTTTGTCTCCATGTGATGTGAGTTTGAGCTGCTGAAAGAGGAGGAGTTTAACTGGGCGCTCTGTCTCCATGTGCTTTGAATTCGAGCTGCAGTCAGAGGTTGAGTTGAACTGGTCGTTCCATCTCAATGTGCAGTCAGTTAGAGCTGCTGTAAGAGGATGAGTTGAACTGGGAGCTCAGTCTCCATGTCCTGTGAGTTAGAGCTGCAGTAAGAGGATGAGTTTAAATGGACACTCCGTATCCATGTGCTGTGAGTTAGAGCTGCTGTAAGAGGATGAGTTTTACTGGAAGCTCTGGGTCCATATGCTGTGAGTTTGAGCTGCAGTTAGAGGATGAATTTAACTGGAGGCTCTGTATCCATGTGCTGTGTGTTTGAGCTGCAGTAAGAGGATGAGTTTAACTGGAAGCTTTGTCTCCTTGTGCTTTTAGTTCGAGCTGCAATAAGAGGATGAGTTTAACTGGAAGCTCCATCTCAATGTGCTGTCAATTAGAGCTGCAGTAAGAGGGTGAGTTTTACTGGATGCTCTGTATCCATGTGCTGTGAGTTAGATCTACAGTATGATGATGAGTTTAACTGGAAGCTCTGTCTCCATGTGCTTTGAGTAAGAGCTGCAGTTAGAGGATGAGTTTAACAAGAAGCTCTGTCTCTATGTGCTTTGAGAAAGAGCAGCAGTTAGAGGATGAGTTTAACTAGAAATTCTGTCTCCATGTGCTTTGAGTAAGAGCGGCTGTAAGAGGATAATTTTACCTGGACGCTCTGTGTCCTGGTGCTGTCATTTTGACCTGCAGTAAGAGGTTGAGTTTTTCTGGAAGCTCTGTCTACATGTGCTGTGAGTTAGAGCTGTAGTCACAGGTTGGGTTTAACTGGATGCTCTGTCTCAATGTGCTTTGAGTTAGTGCTGCAGTAAGAGGATGAGTTTCACTGGATGCTCCATCTCAGTGTGCTGTCAGTTAGAGCTGAAGTATGAGGCTGAGTTTAACTGGGTGGTTTGTCTCCATGTGCTGTGAGTTCGAGCTGCGGTAACAGGATGAGTTTCACTGGAAGCTTTGTATCCATGTGCTGTGAGTTAGAGCTGCAGTAAGAGGATGAGTTTAACTGGAAGCTCTGTGTCCATGTGCTGTCAGTTTGAGCTGCAGTAAGAGGATGAGTTTAACTGGCAGCTCTGTCCCCATGTGCTGTGAGTTTAAGCTTCAGTCAGAGGTTAAGTTTAACTGAATGCTCTTTTTCAATGTGCTCTCGGAGCTGCAGTTAAGAGGATGTGTTCAACTGGAAGCTCTGTTTCCATGTACTTTGAGTAATGGCTGCAGTAAGAGGAAGAGTTTAACTGGAAGCTCTGTCTCCATGTGCTGTGAGTTCGAGCTGCTTTAAGAGGGTGAGTTTAACTGGAAGTTCCATCTCAATGTGCTGTCAGTTTGAGCTGCAGTAAGAGGATGAGTTTAACTGGAAGCTCCATCTCAATGTGCTGAGAGTTAGATCTGCAGTAATAGGATGAGTTTAACTGGAAGCTCTGTCTCCTTGTGCTTTCATTGAGTGCTGCAGTACAAGGATTAGTTTTACTTGGCGCTATGTCTCCATGTGCTGGCAGATTGAGCTGCTATGAGAGGATGAGTTTTACTGGAAGCTCTGTCTCCATGTGCTGTGAGTAAGTGCTGCAGTAAGAGGATGAGTGGAAGCTTTGTCTGTGAGGTACCGTCCAGGAACCAGAAGCGAGACCAAAAATATCCAGTAAACGTGATCTTTATTGGATCTGGGATGGAAACCCCTTCAGGCAAGTAAACAACGGTACAGTTTCCACAATCCAAAATCAGAATCCAGTAGTCCCAGTCCAATTCGTACACAGGGCAGCAAAGACAAAAACTCGGGGTTGGGCAAAGCAGGTACGGTACATGGGCACAGGAATATCAAAGGTAAAGCCAAAATCAAAATCCGGGACATTCCAGTCAGAAGTATAACACTAAGAGGACAAGGAATAAACGATCACAGCAGAGGGAAAACATTCTGACAAGAGCTGGTTGTGAAATGACTGCTTAGATACACATACGGTAAGTCACATGCTATAATAGGGAACAGGTGAGCTGGATCAGACTAATTAACAAGGGAATGAACAAGAGGAAGTGGCTAAACACATGAAATTGGCGAAAGCCAAAACGCTGACAGGGATTACACAGACAGCCTATGACAAACAGATGACTCCGGTTAGGGAGTTCTAAAGTGCACAGAGTGAGAGGCAGAACAGTGATTAACTTGGTGCGGAGAATCCGCTGAAGCACAGCAAAGTAAATTTAGTGAAGGCAAGGGGTGGGGACTAGAGCAGAGCGAGTGCTGAGAGCTCGTTAGTCAATTAGTAATGTGCAGCTATACAATCCCTAGTTCTTGTTAGTAAGTTAGTACTATAAACAATGTTAGTTAGTGTTAGAAATTTATCTAAAATAATAAAGTGTTAGTAATGTTAGTAAAGATAGAACAGTAAGGTGAAGGAAGCAAACGTGACTGGAAGGAATGTTTGGAAACCAGAAACCATGAAATCACCTGAAAGCGTGGCACACAAGACTGGGGAATAAAACGGTCACATCAAATAAGACCAGACAGGGGAGACAATGTGCAATGCATGGCATGAGAAATACAAAAACCAGAATGATAATCTAAACTGAGAAGATGGGAAATGGCACGCAAAGGACATAACAAAGAAAGACAGGCAAAATACAAAACATGGCATGGACTAATTCAGAAAACTTGGCTTGGAATCAGGGTCATTACAAAAACATGGTCAGGCAACAGCAGAATCATAACATTGTCTCCATGTGCTGTGAGATAGAGATGCTGTAAGAGGATGAGTTTAACTGGATCTCTGTTTCCATCTGCTGTGAGTTAGAGCTGCAGTAAGAGGATCAGTTTAACTGGAAGCTCTGTCTCCATGTGCTTTGAGTAAGAGCAGCAGTAAGTGGATGAGTTTAACTGGTAGCTCTGTCTCCATATGCTGTGAGTTATAGCTGCAGTAATAGGAAAAGTTTAACTGGAAGGTCTGTTTCCATGTGCTGTGAGTTTGGACTGCTGTTCGAGGAATAGTTTAACTGGAAGCTCTGTCTCAATGTGCTGTGAGTTTGGGCTGCTGTTCGAGGAATAGTTTAACTGGAATCTCTGTCTCAATGTGCTGTGAGTTCGGGCTTTTCTCCGAGGAAGAGATAATCTGGAAGCTCTGTCTCAATGTGCTGTGAGTTAGACCTGCAGTAAGAGGTTGAGTTTAACTGGATGCTCTGTCTCCATGTGCTGTGAGTTTGGGCTGTTCTTCGAGGAAGAGTTTATCTGGAAGCTCTGTCTCAATGTGGGGTGAGTTTGGGCTGCTGTTCGAGGAATAGTTTAACTCGAATCTCTGTCTCAATGTGCTGTGAGTTTGGGCTTTTCTCCGAGGAAGAGATTATCTGGAAGCTCTGTCTCAATGTGCTGTCAGTTAGACCTGCAGTAAGAGGTTGAGTTTAACTGGATGCTCTGTCTCCATGTGCTGTGAGTTTGGGCTGTTCTTCGAGGAAGAGTTTATCTGGAAGCTCTGTCTCAATGTGGGGTGAGTTTGGGCTGCTGTTCGAGGAATATTTTTAACTTTCGAATCTCTGTCTCAATGTGCTGTGAGTTTGGGCTTTTCTCCGAGGAAGAGATTATCTGGAAGCTCTGTCTCAATGTGCTGTCAGTTAGACCTGCAGTAAGAGGTTGAGTTTAACAGGAAGCTTTGTCTCCATGTGCTGTGAGTTCAAGCTGCAGTAAGAGGATGCGTGTAACTGAAAGCTTTGTCTCCATGTGCTTTGAGTTAGAGCTGCATTAAAAGGAGGAGTTCAAGTGGAAGCTCTGTCTCCATGTGCTGTGATTTCGAGCTACAGTAAGAGGATTACAATTTAGAGTCCACTAAAGTGATTCAGGATGATTTGGATAGAATCCAGAATTGAGCAGAAATGTGGCAAATGAAATTTAATGTAGCGAAATGTAAAGTAGTTCATGTAGGTAATAAAAACATTAGACGGGATTACTTCATGGGAGGTTTTAAACTGGAATGTGCTTCACAAGAGAAAGATCTGGGAGTGATTGTTGACCAAACCCCTCACAGGCTCTAGCCATTGTGCCGTAGCAGTTAAAAAAGCCAATCGGATGCTGGGATACATTGCCAAAAGTATTGAGTTCAAATCAAGGAGGTGATGCTTCTTTTTTGTACAACACATTCGTCAGACCACATCTAGAGTATTGTGTACAGTTCTGGGGACCATACTTAAAGAAAGACATAGAGGCTTTAGAGAAAGTTCAGAGAAGAGCCACGGCTAATTCCGGGTATTAAGATGAAAGCTATGAGAAAAGGCTGAAGATCCTTAATCTCTTTAGTCTTAGGAAAAGGAGACTAAGGGGTGATTTGATTGAGGTCTTTAAATATGTTAAAGGGATTAACATAGTGAATTATGTAGGATTCCTTCGACCAAGTGTTGTTAGCAGAACTTCGGGGTCACAAATGGAAGCTGACTAAAGGTAACTTTAGCACTGATATTCGGAAATATTTCTTCACCCAAAGAGTAATTTCGATTGTGGAACAGCTTGCCTGACCATATTGTTGAGGCAGAGACCTTGGGAGTTTTCAAGAGCAGGCTTAACTTAAAGCTAGATACCATTGAGGCATTGAGTATCTGAAGTGATATATTCACGATGGTACAAAGAAACTGGTGAGCCTAGTTGGGCTGAACGGCCTGTTCTCGCCATTCATGTTATGTTATGTTATGTTATGTTATGTTATGTTATGTTATGTTAGGATGAGTCTAAATGGAAGCTCCGTCTCAATTTGCTGTCTGTTAGAACTGCAATAAGAGGATAAGTTTAACTGGAAGCTCTGTAGCCATGTGCTGTGAGTTTGAGCTGCAGAAAGAGGATGAGTTAAACTGGACGCTCTGTCTCCATGTGCTGTGAGTTAGAGGTGCAGTAAGAGGATGAGTTTAACTGGAAGCTTCATCTCAATGTGCTGTCAGAGCTGCAGAAAGAGGATGAGTTGAACTGGAACCTCTGTTTCCATGTGCTGTGAGTTAGAGCTGCAGAACGAGGTTGAGTTTTACTGGAAGCTCTGTCTCTTTGTGCTGTGAGTTTGAGCTCCAGTAAGAGGATGAGTTTAACTGGAAGCTTTGCATCCATGTGCTGTGAGTAAGAGCTGCAGTAAGAGGATCAGTTTAAATAGAAGCTCTGTCTCCATGTGCTTTGAGTAAGAGCAGCAGTAAGTGGATGAGTGTAACTGGTAGCTCTGTCTACAACTCTACATGTGCTGTGAGTTATAGCTCCAGTAATAGGATGAGTTTAAATGGAAGGTCTGTCTCCATGTGATGTGAGTGTGAGCTGCTGTCCGAGGATGAGTTTAACTGGAAGCTCTGGCTCCATGTGCTGTGAGTTTAGCTGCAGTAAGAGGATGTGTTTAACTGGAAGCTTTGTCTCCATGTGCTGTGAGTTTGGGCTGTTCTTCGAGGAAGAGTTTATCTGGAAGCTCTGTCTCAATGTGCTGTCAGTTCGACCTGCAGTAAGAGGTTGAGTTTAACTGGAAGCTCTGTCTCCATGTGCTGAGAGTTCAAGCTGCAGTAAGAGGATGCGTTTAACTGAAATCTTTGTCTCCATGTGCTTTGAGTTAGAGCTGCATTAAAAGGAGGAGTTCAACTGGTAGCTCAGTCTCCATGTGCTGTTATTTCGAGCTGCAGTAAGAGGATGAGTTTAAGTGGAATCTCTGTCTCCATGTGCTTTGAGTAAGAGCTGCAGTAAGAGCATGAGTTTTACTGGAAGCTCCGTCTCAATGTGCTGTCAGTTAGAGCTGCAATAAGAGGATGTGTTTAACTGGAAGCTCTGTAGCCATGTGCTGTGAGTTCGAGCTGCAGAAAGAGGATGAGTTAAACTGGACGCTCTGTCTCCATGTGCTGTGAGTTAGAGGTGCAGTAAGAGGATGATTTTAACTGGAAGCTTCATCTCAATGTGCTGTCAGAGCTGCAGTAAGAGGATGAGTTTAAATGGAAGCTCTGTTTCCATGTGATGTGCGTTAGAGCTGCATAAAGAGGATGAGTTGAACTGTAACCTCTGTTTCCATGTGCTGTGAGTTAGAGCTGCAGTAAGAGGATGAGTTTAACTGGAAGCTTTGTATCCATGTGCTGTGAGTTAGAACTGCAGTAAGAGGATCAGTTTAAATATAAGCTGTGTCTCCATGTGCTTTGAGTAAGAGCAGCAGTAAGTAGATGAGTGTAACTGGTAGTTCTGTCTACAACTCTACATGTGCTGTGAGTTATACCTCCAGTAATAGGATGAGTTTAAATGGAATTTCTGTCTCCATGTAATGTGACTGTGAGCTGCTGTCCGAGGATGAGTTTAACTGGATGCTCTGGCTCCATGTGCTGTGATTTTAGCTGCAGTAAGAGGATGTGTTTAACTGGAAGCTTTGTCTCAATGTGCTGTGAGTTCAAGCTGCAGTAAGAGGATGAATTTAACTGAAAGCTCTGTCTCCATGTGCTTTGAGTTAGAGCTGCATTAAAAGGAGGAGTTTAACTGGAAGCTCTGTATCCATGTCCTTTGAGATAGAGCTGCAGTAAAAGGATTAGTTTCACTGAGAGCACAGTCTCCATGTGCTCTGATTTGGAGCTGAAGTAAGAGGATGAGTTTAAGTGGGAGCTCAGTCTCCATGTGCTTTGAGTAAGAGCTGCCGTAAGGGCCTGGCTACACATTCGCGGTTTATAACGCGTGTTAACGCCGCGTGAAAAGCCGCGAAAAACGCTCGGAGCAAACGCTGCGGTATACGCAGCGTTGAACTGTCTACACCTTGGCAGGTAAAGTGGGTGTACACGCTTTGTCCTCCGATTTGGCATGGAAACTCCTCCCCTAATCTGGTAAAACCAAGTCACTTACTTTTTCATGAAACTGAGAAAACAAAAGAACTGAAGTCCTTCAGGATAAACTTGCTGTAAAAAAAAATAAATAAAAAAAGAGCAAATTGGTATTCACAGTGACTACTGTAGGCACTTTATTTGATGATTAGTAACTTAGTAATTTCAAAAATGGTTCTAACCTGCTTTCTACCAAAATGAGTTGCCAGGTTTTACCAGATAAGGGGAGACTCGCACTCTGTAAACATGGTGGACAAGGGAGAGTCAGATAGTGACATTGAGGAGATATTGGCACTGTACATTTACAAGAAGATGCGAAAAGCCAGGAGAAGGTCCCGAGAATGCTGGGTACATGACCTCCTTTTGCAAAGATCCCAATTTGGGGAGTATCACCATTTAGTAAAGCAACTATTTTCATCCGAAGGCAGATTTTTCCAGTACTGCCGTATGCTGCCACAGACATTCAATAATCTCCATGAAAAATCAAGAAGGACTTAACAAAAGAGCTGACCTTTTGGCGTAGGCCATTTGGAACAGAAGAGAGGCTAGCCATCTGTTTGAGGTAAGTGCTTTATTTTATTCATACAGTGTTTCTTTGACCGACTCCAGCCACATGTATATGAAAATGATGAGTGAACAATCACTGAACATATTACTGTAAGCGATATGAATATTAAATGGATATTATTCCTGGCACCATTGCAGAACCTGTCTACCAACTATATGACTCCATGGGCTCAATTTATATACTAAAATGAATCTTACCGTTCCTCAGTTGTACCCGTGGTACAAGTAGAAGGAGCCTGAATGCATGAAACTGCATGCGATTCATATTGTGAGGAAGTACTGAGCCTACTCTGAACAGTCAACATTGATGGATTGTAATCATTTCCATGCTGAAATAAGTAATTCATTTCAGCATCATGAACAATGCCATGAATTTTATATTTCACATCTGCTCTAACATGGGCGGGCATTTTCTTATAATTTTCGCCATTGACCTCATAAAGTGGTCAATGTCATCTTCCTTTTCCTCCACAGGCAGAGCATGTTTGTTTAATAAGGATTTTTTCTTCTCTGTGAAAAAATCCACAATGGCTTCATCCACAGTCGCATTATTCATTGACTTTCGCTTTCTATTCCCGCTCAGGTGAAGAGGAATAGGAGTAGCAGAACGTGATGAAGCACTAGAATGCTCCCCAGGAGATTGAGACATTGGCACAATATCATTATTTATAACCTCTCCTCCAACAACTTCTTCTCTTTGTTGAACAGCACTTTCCCCATTATCAAAATCTTCATCCATGTCGACATGTAGAAGGTCGCCTTTGCTGAGGTTACATGTTGACCTGCAATGGTGCCACAGATGGAACAATCAGAGAAGCTGAAGTTGTAAAACACGAGCAGGTTCTACCACAATGATATTTCATATCTTAGCCTTTGTTGCCTTCAATTAAGGGTAGGACACAAGCCCATAAATTGTTCGGGTAAACTTACTCTCTGTCTTCCAGGAAAGGATTTAGGAATCCAAGTATTCCAGAAAACTTGTAGGGAGCGACCACCTTGGCAGCTTGGCCACTTCTGGACTTCAGATTATTCTTGTACTTCCAATAATTATCCCTGACAGTCTTCCATTTTTGCTTTGCAGCAGGTACTGAAAACAAATTAATGACATTGTTATTCACTTCTGTCTTTTCAGATTTCTTGCAACTGGTGACTCGTACAAGACCATAGCATTCAGCTATTGAGTTGGAGTCCAAACCGTTGCCAATATAGTAAATGAAACCTGTGATGTTATTTGGGCAAGATTGCAGCCTCTCTATATGCCTACCCCAACCCGTCAACACTGGGAAGACACTGCAACAGGATTCCTAACAAAATGGCAATTTCCGAACTGCTTGGGAGCACTTGACGGAAAACGTGTACAAATTTTTGTGCCAAAAAATTCCGGTACCAACTTCCTCAACTACAAGAAATCGTTTTCTCTCGTGTTGCTTGGGTTAGTTGACCACCAGTATTGCTTTCTAGT
Source organism: Gymnothorax javanicus (assembly GCA_029692085.1). Lineage (NCBI taxonomy): Eukaryota > Metazoa > Chordata > Actinopteri > Anguilliformes > Muraenidae > Gymnothorax > Gymnothorax javanicus. The sequence goes on from CM056194.1 coordinate 89,829,026, forward strand.
GGTTGACATTGGATCGTATGGGTCGAACAGTGATGGAGGAATATTCAAGAGAAGTCACCTTGGAAAGAAATTAGTGAATAACACTTTGGACATCCCAGACGACAAGCCTCTCCCAACATTTGAGGAAACAGAACCTGTACCGCGATGTCGTAGTTGGAGCCAAGCCTTTCCTTTAGCGGAACATCTTGTCTGTCCAGTGCCTGGCAAAAATCCTTCAGAAAGTGAAAGGATCTACAACTACCGGCTATCCCGAGCACGAAGGGTTTCCGAAAACTGTTTTGGAATTTTAGCTAATCGATGGCGGCTGTATTATCGGAAGATACCACTGCAACCAACAAATGTAGATAAAGTTGTAAAGGCAACATGTGTCCTACATAACATGCTGCAGATGCATGGAGTACCTGTTTCTCCACCACCCCAGGAACCTGACCTTCACATAAATAGAGCAGATGACCTGCATGATGGCATTCTCAAGGAAATACAAAGAGCTGGAGGCCGACCACCTAAGGATGCAATAGCTGTTCGAGATAAATTCATCAGGTATTTTGTATCACCCATTGGATCTGTACCATGGCAATATGATTATTGCTTTGGACATGCTGAGTGAATAACCAAAGTACCAATGACAGTGGCCCTCTCTGTATTGTAGTGTGACAGATTGAGAAAATTGTGGTCCATATTTTATTTCCTCTTTTTTTTCTTATATCCATATTTTACTTCCTTATTTTGAGGCTAAAATTACACTACACATGAGCTGTGTGATTCTTTCCCAAGGTTTTCTCTAGGGTTGTAATTATTTTATTTTTATAGGATCTTCACTGATGATTAAAATAAAATGTAATTTTCTCATTAAATTGACTGCCATATGTGCAGCCACTCACCATCAAAGCCCACACAATGTGTGATTTCTTTCCAAATGTCATCCTTTTTGTTGCAGTCTTTATACATTGGAGATTGTTTGTCATATAAATAAGAATTTTTCTCCACTTCGATAATCAAACGTTCAGTTTGATTGTCTTCTTCCTTTCGTCCCATTCTGCTTGTAAATGAATGCGAACAGGGTTGTGTCTCAGAGTTTGACAGGATAATTAGCCACGTCTTTAAAAAAAATCTGTCAGGCCTGCAGATCATCAAGTGGGTGAGTTTCCTGAATTTCTATTGGCTGACTATGGAACACGCTTAACTGAACGCGTTGCGTGATACGCTCAGAAACCCCTTCGGTATGGAACGCCATCCAGGTCAAATACACGCGAATTCTAACAGGTAAACAACACGTTAACAACACGTTGACAACATGTAGACAACACGTTAACAACACGTAGATAACGCGTCAATTTTTCACGCGTTGTTAACGTGTTGTTTACGTGTTGATAACACGTAAACAACACGTAGAAAACACGTTAACAACGCGTTGTTCGACGCGTTAATTTCACGTGATTGGGAGCCCTTTGGCCACTTGTACAGTTTGAAGGGCTGAGAGTCCTAAGTTCCCATTGGCTCCTGAGCAGTAGGGTTAAATCATTTCTGTAAGCCTGGGGGGGTTTCCAACCATTATTTAACATGATGAGGAACCTCTTCTTTCTTATTGCCATTTTCTTCCGTTATTCTGCAGCTTATGAAAATAAAACATTTGGATTGCAGTTTTATAACTTAATATTAATTATTGTTATAAATTATTTTTATCAGGATAAAATTGCCTCCGATTTTTTGTCATTTATTCTTGCACGTGTGTAAATGTCACCGGCTAATTTTTTAATGTTATAAGTACGTGAATTAGTCTGTCTATATTGCTCTGTTTAAATTATTGTGCTTTCTTATATTAGTAACGTTAAGTGTTTTGTACTGTTAAGGACGGCGCTACAGTGGAAACAACCGTCATTTAAGCTGGCGTAACTCCGCAAGGATCTCATGATTTATTATTCTAAATATTATATCACAACTTGTGACAATACATTAGTTAAGGTCCTTAGGGTAATGGCTGTTGATGGTTAGCGTTAATTTTATTTACTTGTGCCAAATTGTCATTTTATGGGTGTTTATTGATCCGGCGGTTCAGCTAATACGCTCCCGGCAGCGTTCACTTGTTGTCATAGCAAAAGTGCTCTACAAGAGATGCTTTGTTTAAATTATTGTGCTTTCTTATATTAGTAACGTAAGTGTTTTGTACTGTTAAGGACGGCGCTATAGTGAAAACAGCCGTCAATTAAGCTGGCGTACCTCCGCAAGGATCTACGCATTTATTTTGCTAAATATTATATCACAACTTGTGACAATACATTGGTTAAGGTCCTTGGGGTAATGGCTGTTGATGGTTAGGGTTGATTTTATTTACTTGTGCCAAATTGTCATTTTATGGGTGTTTATTGATCCGGCGGTTGAGCTAATGCGGTCCCGGCAGCGTTCACTTGTCATTTCTGTTTATGACATTTCTATGCATGTATAATCATGATATTTGAATTTTGTATGTGATATATATGTATGTGTAAATGCGACGGCGACCACTGTAACCATTTAATTTATTTCGTGTCATATTAACCCGTGAGGGTTGGGCACCACACGTTTAATAAAGATATCATCATCATCATCATCATCATCATCATCATCATCATCTGTCATAGCAACTGTAAAGATCCTGTTCGCGGAAACAGGCAACGTTGATTGTGATACATCATATTAGTTGGGCGGCATAGCTCTCTATATAACAATTGTTCATTTTGTGATAAAAACACCAAATTTGGCAGATGTGTTGATAGATTTATTGGGAACAAAACTGGATATCGGGCCATCACAAATTCCTACCGTGGTTGCCGTGGGGCTGAGGGTTTCTCAGCAATATAAAGAGCAGAAGTGCTCGCCATCCAATCACTGAAAATACAGAAATCTCCTAGATTACTAACGTTTTTTAAACCAAATCACAGCATTGGTTTTTCTATGTTGTTCCGAAGGTCTTGGTGTATTGATGTAATATTCTGGAGGAATTTCCGATCATTTTTAAACATTCTTGATTTTACAAAAATGCCTAATTCAGCAACAAATTTGTGTACCAAAGGGTATCCACTTCAAAATTTTTGCAACAACTTATGGGACAAAGTTGAGCATGGAAATGGACTTCAGAAAGAAAAATATTGCTGTTCTCAGGTCGTTTACAGTGCTAAGCTGCATCTCAAATTAATCTTCAGGTTCATGGCTTTCAGATGATGTTCACCACTTTTATGTGGCATTTATTGTTGATCTGCTATCTCCCCCTTAAACATCCACTGCCTACAACCTCCAAATCTCTGTACAATGGGTTGTAACTGTAGCACTGGCAAGTACAGTTGCGAATTAACATAGGCCATGTTACATTGTTGTAGTAAATGTAGTGACACCATGAACTATTCTACTAAAGTTATTTAAAAAACACCAGTGTAACACTAAAATGTACCTGCTTTTCAGCATTCACTGCACTATTGTGCTTTTTAACATTGTTGCATACATGTGTTGTGGTTTCATTCAGACATATTTTCAGATTATGAGGTTCCCCCATCCCCAAGCAATTGGAGAGAGACAGATTCTTCAGACAATTAGGCTTTATTGTGGCATGTTGATAAATATAAAGCCGAGTTCTGTTTGTGCAAGAACTCACATCTTGCCTTTCACACCTAGTTTTTATACCTTCATCACAGGAAATATCTTCCAAATATGGTCTTTCTGCTTTCTTGCATTTCATACCCAGTTTTTATACCGTCATCACAGGAAATATCTTGCAAATATGGTCTTTCCGCTTTCTCATTCTCACGCTACAACGGGACAGGCAAACCAAAACACTGCCCACTAACCTTCAGAACTTCAAGCAAAGATAAGGATACACATCATTACAATGGACTGGAAAATTACAGTCAAGAGAGGAAAAATTCAGCCGGATGAATAGGATACAAGTAGATACATAAATGATTCAATTGATTATGTTTTCAGTGACAACTAATGATTTTACTGGACAAATATTGATCAAAGCTACAGAAATCAAATGCATCACCTGATAATGTTTTCAAATCAACTAAACAGAAGCCCGCTTACTAATCAAAGCTACAGAAGCCTGCTGCTTATGTGTGAGTGAGCAGCTCATGTGTGAATTGAATTGCTTGTGCGTGTGTGTGTGTGAACTGCTTGAATGTGTGTGTGTCTGTGCATGTGTATACGTACGTGTGCTGTGTGTGTATGTGTGTGTGCATGTGTCTGTGTGCACTGCTCGTGTGTGTGAACTGCTTGTATGTGTATATGTGTGTGCATGGGTGTTACTGCTGCATATATAATATGGATACTGATTATGATTATTGATTATGGTTATTCAACATGGCAATTGATCTACTGATGAATATGATGAGAAATACTGAACTATAATCCTCAACACATGCCAACTCTACCGCTTTTGGGACATTTTTTTCAGAATGAAAGGCCCCGAAAGCGGTAGTCTACCACCAAAAGCGGTAGAGTTGCCATGTATATTGTTGTAAGAGAGAGTTGCATCACAGTGATGATATAGAGGATAAATAAATATACCATGTCTGACTTTTCACCACAATTAAAATGGTAATCATTGAATAAATAAAAACATGTTTTCTGCGCTTAATCAGTGTGCCATTGTCAAAACTGTTGCTTGTGGCTGGACTGTTAATGCATCCGTAGATTATGGGGTTGCCCTTGTTTGCTAGCACGTGGGGGCAAATTAGGCTAGCTGTTCAGTAATGCCCTAAAAGTGGATTCGCAATTTCTTTTCCAAACTTCCCTCTGAGCCAGCAAAGCACCAGAGAGAGAGAGATGCCGAAACTTCACTTTGACAACAGCACAAGCAGTACCTCCAGATAATTACACATTCCCTGCCCAGAAATTTACCAGGGAGAGCTGCACTCGCTCCTGTAGAGCCACCTGATGCAAAGAGTGGCAGTGGCTTTAATACAGTTCAGACTGTGACAGCATTGTGCGCAGTGTGTACAGGTCAGCCATCAAGAGCAAGCCAGAGTGGCAAAACCTGGAGTTGGCTATGGTGGGAGATATGTGCGAAGGCTGAGAGGTCACCGCCATCAAGGATGTGATGTCCATCCTCCAGGACCTGCAGCCACAAACCCAAAGCATGATGCCGGAGGTGCAGAAGCTCATAAAGCTATACCTGTCACTCTCAATCTCTGTCGCAACGACACCATGACAGAGGAGACTCACCCACTTGGCAATAATGAGTGTTCTTGTGACATTTGGATGTCATAAATATTCCCACCCTGATAAAAGACAACTGAGTGAAGGTCCACTTTTGGCAAAGCATTAGACTGAGATAAAGTGAGATAGCCTGCATTGGTGGGTAGAGTAGGCCTACTGAAAGGCTTTGTTTTGACATCAACAATGGTACCATTATAGGTCCTATGAAATAGGCAATACAGCTGCTGACTCTTGAATTATTTTAGATGCCAGTTGCTGAAAAATCTTGTGCACAGTTTGATTTGGTCCCCTTTGTTTGTAATTGTAAATGATTTGTAATTGTGAATGATCATTTTTTGTTCAGGTGTTTTTAATGCACAAAAAATATAAGTTTCTTCTGATTCAAGGCACAATATAATAAAATTATATGAGATGACTGATTACGTTGTAAAAGTCACCAAAATTGTGAATGAGTATTTTATTTGGATCTCAGGATTACAGGATCTAGATTATCTCCATTATTGCCCTTGGGTCCAATGGGATAGGAAAGTTTAACCAACTGCTTGTAGTCATTTAAAAAATGACTGCCACGGCAACCAGGGTTTTTGGCGCTAGTCCGGCTTCAAGATTTACTTTGGGGGGGCGGAACCCGCCGGTTCAGCGCAGTGAGGCATTTCCACCAACGACAGACAAGCCTCTGCAACGCTGGAGAACGGACAACGGCACTCCTATATCCCCGCTACCTAACCATAGCCCTGCCCCCACGCCGGAACCTCGCCCTGACACCCAGTGCCTGTCTTCACCGCCCGGCAGCCCTAACTGGCATGCGGCGGCACCCACCCTCCAGCAATGAGTGCAAAATACAGGCTGCTCGGCTGGGCTACTGCCCCATATGACATTCACAAAGCTCCACTCCCAAAACACACGAGCCGCCGCAATTTTTGCATTTAAATCTTCTCCATTCATTATCTCCCCCCCTCCCCCCACCCCGCAGGTGCAATCACCTTCTCCCCATCAATCCAATTACTCATTACAATATTGTCACAAGTTGTGATATAGCCGAATAACCCTATTTAGAAAAATATATGCGTAGATCTTTGCGGGGTTACGCCAGCTTAAATGACGGTTGTTTCCGCTATAGCGCCGTCGCGGTTGGCCCTTTCGTATACGGTTGTCATGTTCCCAAAAGGTCGTCATGCTCTCAGAGATATAAAAAAAAAAAAACTAGAGTGGACAACGTCATTGGCTGGACCAAAGTGAACACGGCAGAATTGCTCTGCCATCTTGTGTATGTATAAATGTCCAATGAGGCACATGTAGTCTAAACAGTACACATGGGTGTTTGACAAATTATTTTTTTTTGGTGGGGACTTGTTTTTCCGTGTTCTTTTTAATCTTTTCACACTTAAAAAAACACGAATAAAGAATTGTAAATCAACAATATTTACGCTCCATTATTTGGCAAAAGCTAAAGAATAAGCTCTGCGATTGCCTTACCTTTATATTATCGCTCAGTTACCTACGTTTTAGTTTCGTTCAAAAAAAAAAGCGTTCGCATCCAGCTGTGCCTGTGAGTCTGACTCAGATCTATACCTGGAAGAAACTAGTCGTTATATGCATAAATGAATTTACGCTTTGTGTATTACGATCGGAACAACTTCATTCTGAAGTGTTCATAGCCTACCTTCTTGTTGTCTTCATTTAATCCGTCTTTGCCCAGATACAATGGATAATAGGATGATTTTGCGTGTTAATAAATAAACGAATAAACTGAAGCCTTTTTTGCCAGGTAATTTAACTGGCATCTTTTTTCAGTTATTTTAACTGTAATTTTACAATAAGTTTACCACAGAGTTCAGTGCATGTTCAGTGTAAACCCCACGGTTAAATCTTGCGCCAAGGACTCCTCTTACAGTCAAAATGACAAGGAGACAATGCGTTAATTTAACGGTTAAATTCAGTCAGTTTATAACAGTGTAGAAAAGCCGAACTTCATTTCGTTGCTCTGTTGCGACTGCGTATGTGCATGGTGCGAACCAGCTTGCCTGGTATAGGCTTACAATTTAAGCTTTTGAATGGAAATGCATTGTGACGGACTGGACATTTTGTCCGATGTAAGCGAAAATCCGTCATATAAAATCCGATATATTCGATGTTTATTTAATGGAAAAACATTACAGAATTTTTATTTATTTATTTATCAGGGACAGTGTGAAAAAAACATTAAGCTCAGCAGAGTAGATGTTCCAGATTCTATCTTCTTTAGCTAATTTCCATCTGTTGTCGACAATACTCATTCAATAACAGCTTCCATCACATACATTCATTATTGTTGCCTACATTCAGAAATTAAGTGCAACACACACACACACACACACACACACACAAATATACATACATACCACCCCAAATAGTTGGGACAAAGAGTAAGTTGTGAATAAAATCAAAATGCAATGACTTTCAAATCACACCAGCCCGTATTTTATTCACAATATAACAAAGATAACATAGAAAATGTTGAAACCGAGAAATTTTACAATTTTATCTACAAAATGAACTCATTTCAAATTTGATGGCTGCTACAGGTGTCAAAAAAGTTGGGACAGGGGCCTGTTTACCATGGTGTAGCATCCCCTCTTCTTTTTGACACAGAGTGGAGGCATCTGGGCATTGAGGAGACAAGTTTCTTGAGTTTAGCCATTGGAATTTGATCCCACTCTTGTTTAATACAGGCTTCCAGCCGCTGGAGAGTTTTGGGTCTCCTTTGACGGACTTTTTGTTTAATTATGCGCCAAATGTTCTCAATCGGTGAAAGATCAGGCCTGCAGGCAGGCCAGTTCAGCACACGGACTCTTCTGCTCGAAAGCCATGCTGTTGTAATAGGTGCAGTATGTGTTTTTGCATTGTCCTGCTGAAATACACAAGTCCTTCCCTGGAAGAGATGTCATCTGGAGGGGAGCATATGTTGCTCTAAAACCTTTATATACCTTTCAGCATTCATGGTGCTTTTTAAAACATGTAAGAGTCCCACATCATATGCACTAATGCATCCCCATACCATCAGAGATGCTGGCTTTTGAACTGAACGCTGATAAACAAGGGGGTGGTCTTTCTCCTCTTTTAGCCCGGAGGACACAAGGCCCATGATTTCTAACAAGAATGTCACATTTGGACTCGTCTGACCACAGGACACTTTGCCACTTTGCTACAGTCCATTTTAAATGAGCCTTGGCCCACAGAACACGGCGGCACTTCTGGATCATGCAAAACAATGGCTTCCTTTTTGCATGATAGAGTTTTAGGTGGCATCTGTGGATGGCAAGGCGGACTGTGTTTACAGACAGTGGTTTCTTGAAGTATTCCTGGGCCCATTTAGTAATGTCAATGACGGAATCATGCCGGTGAGTGATGCAGTGGCGTCTGAGGGCCTGAAGATCACGGGCATCCAGTAAAGGTCTTCAGCCTTGTCCCTTATGCACAGAGATGTTTCCAGTTTCTCTGAATCTTTTAATGATTTTATGCACTGTCGATGATGAGACCATCAAAGCCTTTGCAATTTGACGTTGAGGAACATTGTTTTTAAAGTATTCCACAATTTTTTTTTACGCAAGCCTTCACAGGTTGGAGAGCCTCTGGCCATCTTTACTTCTGAGAGACTCAGCCTCTCTAAGACATCCCTTTTATAGCCAATCATGTTACACACCTGATGCCAGTTAACTTAATTACTTGCTAAATGTTCTTTCTGCTGATTCTCTAATATATTAATTGCTTTTTCAGCCCTTTTTTCCTGTGTCCCAACTTTTTTGAGACCTGTTGCAGCCAGAAAATTTGAAATAAGCTAATTTTGTGGATAAAAATGTAAACTGTCTCAGATTCAACATTTGAAATGTTATCTATATTCTATTGTAAATTACATATTGGCTCATGTGATCTGAAAGTCATTGCATTTTGATTTTATTCACAATTTACACTTTGTCACAACTATTTCGGAATTGGGGTTGTATTTGTGTGTGTGTGTGTGTGTGTGTGTGTGTGTGTGTGTGTGTGTGTGTGTAGCACTTAATTTCTGAATGTAGGCAACAATAATGAATGCATGTGATGGAAGCTGTTATTGAATGAGTATTGTGGACAACATATGGAAATTAGCTAAAGAAGATAGATTCTGGAACATCTTCTCTGCTGAGCTTAATGTTTTTTCCACATTGTCCCTGATAAATAAATTAAAAAATAATTTAAAAAAAAATTCTGTAATGTTTTTCCATTAAATAAACATCGAATATATCGGATTTTATATGACGGATTTTCGCTTACATCGGACAAAATGTCTAGTCCCATCACAATGCATTTCCATTCAAAAGCACTCGTGTATACCAGTCAAGCTGGTTCGCACCATGCACATACGCAGTCGCAAAGATCAACGAAATGAAGTTCAGCTTTCCTACACTGTTATAAACTGACTGAATTTAACCGTTAAATTAACGCATTGTCTCCTTGTCATTTTGACTGTAAGAGGAGTACTTCGCGCATTTAACCGTGGTTTACACTGAACATGCACTGAACTCTGTGGTAAACTTATTGCAAAATTACAGTTAAAATGAAAGCACCAGAGGTGCTGATGCCTCGGTGTGTATTGCTTAGCCACTACTGATGTACAATAGTTGTACAGTAACATAAAAGCAAGCTTGAATACATAAACAGTCAATAGAGTGCGGTCCTTGTGCCAAAATCATGTGGGTGTGGCTTAACATTATGTACACAAAACGTGTATACTGAAACATGAAGTGCTACAAAAAATCAAAATTCTGGCACATTTAAAATCAAGAGAACAGTGTTTGTCACTCGTTGGCATTGTTACTTTAGCTTGGATGCACACGCTGTCGCAGTTATGATGGTAACAGACAGACAAATACACAGACTGAGTACCGTATGCTCGCTGTGCGCATGCGCACACCGAGGCATAATAACTGGCAAAAAGGTGCCAGTTAACACGTTGACTGCCAACTACGAGATAACTCGTAATGGCGGGTCCGGGCCAGTGCTAGACTTGAAAATTCGGAGGAAATTATCCATCCCTTTATTGACTACAATTAGTCCTGGCTAATTCTTGATGGTTTTCCTTTATAAACACGTTTTCAATTCAAGAATAATCAAGTGGCAATTGAGGACACGGCTTCTTTCCCCATGCGATCTTACAGCAAATAATGGGCTACATTCAGAAGAGAAAATAATTTAATTATAATTAGGTCTATGCACTGGCACTCAGCAACATTTTTTTTTTTCCAGCGAGAGCGGCATTGCAGAACTCATTTGCGAATGAAGGTAATTCTGGTGGCAAGTACGTGGTTTCCTCCGTTTACATTTTCCAGTCTGACAGCTGTCTATTTTTTTACAGCAAGTTGCGTGACTGTGCTGCAAAAACAGGTGTAGGTACTTGCCGAAATTACCTTCATTTGCAAATGAGTTCTGAAATGCGCTCTCGCTGGAAAAAAAAAATAACGTTGCTGAGTGCCTGTGCATAGACCTAATTATAATTAAATTATTTTCTCTACTGAATGTAGCCCATTATTTGCTGTTAGATCGCATGGGGGAGAGAAGCCGTGTCTTCAATTGCCACTTGATTATTCTTGAATTGGAAAACGTGTTTATAAAGGAAAACCATCAAGAATTAGCCAGGACTAATTGTAGTCAATAAAGGGATGGATAATTTCCTCCGAATTTTCAAGTCTAGCGCTGGCCCGGACCCGCCATTACGAGTTATCTCGTAGTAGGCAGTCAACGTGTTAAATTACCTGGCAAAAAAGGCTTCACTTTATTCGTTTATTTATTAACACGCAAAATCATCCTGTTATCCATTGTGTCTGGGCAAAGACGGATTAAATGAAGACAACAAGAAGGTAGGCTATGAACACTTCAGAATGAAGTTGTTCCGATCGTAATACACAAAGCATAAATTCATATATGCACGTAACGACTAGTTTCTTCCAGGTATAGACCTGAGTCAGACTCACAGGCACAGCTGGATGCGAACGCTTTTTCTTTGAACGAAAACGAAAAACGTAGGTAACTGAGCGATAATATAAAGGTAAGGCAATCGCAGAGCTTATTCTTTAGCTTTGCCAAATAATGGAGCGTAAATATTGTTGATTTACATTCTTTATTCGTGTCCTTTTTAAGCGTGAAAAGATAAAAAAAGAACACGGAAAACAAGTCCCCACCCAAAAAAAAAAAAATTTGTCAACGCCCATGTGTACTGTTTAAGCTACATGTGCCTCATTGGACAAGATGGCAGAGCAATTCTGCCGTGTACACTTTGGTCCAGCCAATGACGTTGTCCACTCTAGTTTTTTTATATCTCTGAGAACATGACGACCTTTTGGGAACATGACGACCGTATACGAAAGGGCCAACCGCAGCGCCGTCCTTAACAGTACAAAACACTTAAGTTACTAATACAAGAAAGCGCAGTAATTTAAACGGAGCATCTCTTGTAGTGCACGCTATGACAACAAGTGAACGCTGCCGTAGCTCAACCGCCGGATCAATAAACACCCATAAAATGACAATTGGGCACAAGTAAATAAAATCAACGCTAACCATCGACAGCCATTACCCTAAGCACCTTAACTAATGTATTGTCACAAGTTGTGATATAATATTTAGAATAATAAATGCGTAGATCCTTGCGGAGCTACGCCAGCTTAAATGACGGTTGTTTCCACTGTAGCGCCGTCCTTAACAGCACAAAACACTTAACGTTACTAATATAAGAAAGCACAATAATTTAAACAGAGCAATATAGACAGACTAATTCACGTACTTATAACATTAAAGGTGCTTCGGTGACATTTACACACCTGCAAGAATAAATGACAAAAATCGGAGGCAATTTTATCCTGATAAAAATAATTTTTAACTTAATAACTAATATTAAGTTATAAAACTGCAATCCAAATGTTTTATTTTCATAAGCTGCAGAATAACGGAAGAAAATGGCAATAAGAAAGAAGAGGTTCCTCATTATGTTAAATAGTGGTTGGAAACCCCCTCAGGCTTACAGAAATGATTTAACCCTACTGCTCAGGTGCCAATGGGAACTTAGGACTCTCAGCCGTTCAAACTGGACAAGTGGCCAAAGGGCTCATAATCATGTGAAATTAACGCGTCGACAACGCGTTGTTAACGTGTTCTCTACGTGTTGTTTACGTGTTGTCTACGTGTTATCAACACGTTAACAACACGTTAACAACGCGTGAAAAATTGACGCGTTATCTACGTGTTGTTAACGTGTTGTCTACGTGTTGTAAACGTGTTGTTTACGTGTTAGAATTCGCGTGTATTTGACCTGGATGGCGTTCCATACTTCGGAGGTTTCTGAAATTTCACGCGGCGGTGACAGCGCGTTCTTTTTTCCCTGTCCCGCCAATGTGTAGACCCGATCATTATAAATCAATTACACCAATCAAAGCGTAATAGCGCCGCGCTTCACGCGGCCGTAACACGCGGCGTAATCCGCAAATGTGTAGCTGGACCTTAAGAGGATGAGTTTAACTGGAAGCTCCGTCTCAAAGTGCTGTCAGTTAGAGCTGCAATAAGAGGATGAGTTAAACTGGAAGCTCTGTATCCATGTGCTTTGAGTTAGTGCTGCAGTAAGAGGATGAGTTAAACTGGACGCTCTGGCTCCATGTGCTGTGAGTTAGAGCTTCAGTAAGAGGATGAGTTTAACTAGAAGTACTGTCTCCATGTGCTTTGAGTATGAGCTGCAGTAAGAGGATGAGTTTAACTGGGCGCTCTGTTTCCCTGTGCTGTGAGTTTGGCCGGCAGTCAGAGGTTGAGTTTAACTGGATGCTCTGTCTCAATGTGCTCTCAGTTAGAGCTGCAGTAAGAGGTTGAGTTTTACTGCAAGCTCTGTATGTTATGGTTCTGCCTCATGTGTGTTGTCTATGTGCTTATTTGTGCTTGTGCTTACTTTCGTTTTATTTTTCAGCTTTCATTCTGCCGTCTGATGATCGATTCCCTCTCTGCCAATCTCCAGTGATGTCGCGTGACAGCCTACAGCATGCCTGAGTCTCTTTATCCAATCACGTTCCTCTTTCGGTTTCGCTGTGGTATTTCATGCATTGTTTCCACCTGTGTGCTAATTGTGGGTCTCGCTAAACTGAGTGAATGCGTTCTCTGATAGGATAATTACTAACCGTACTAACCAGCACTTATTTGAGGGTGATTGTCAATATTTCGTCACGTAGTATTAACCTTAATTAACTCATTAGCGAGTGCGAGCGTTTCTAGCTTTAGTAATTCCTGCCTAAGCTTTCCCGGACTAACTACGTTTAAAGCTGTGCTTTCCTTTGCTTCTCTCGTGGTGCTTTTTACTCGTCACGTTTAGATTACCTTAATCTAAACTGTCTAGTTTGATTGATGGTCTCAGCGTCTTGTCTCGAGTCAATTTGGTTTACCCGGTCCTAGTTAATTTGTTTATTAATCCCATGTGTTTCTGTTTCCTTTCGAGATTACATTCCGAGTCCCCGCCTCCTCCCGTGTCCATAAATGTGGCAGAGATGGGAGGAGACATCAGACGGAACTTTGCTAGACTTGCTCTGCATGGTGAAATCTCAGCTCCTTGTGGCTTCCGAGTTTTTCCCGTGTATGATTCCCAAGTCTTGTCTGCCCCCCGTTAAAGTCTCCCAGTGTGTCCGTCTGTCTAGTTAGGTTCAGTTTTTGTTTTTCTAGTTTAGCCACTCCTGGAGTGTGTACTTCTGTTTACCCCTGCCTTGGGCAGTGTACTTTAGTCTTCCCATTTGTTCAGTGCATGTGCACGGTGTTTTATTTCTGGCCTGTGTGCCCATTTTCTCCTAGTGTTGTGTTTTAATAAACACTTTGGATCCTGCATCTGGTGTTCCCCTGACCTCTTCCTAACACTGTATCCATGTGCTGTGAGTTTGAGCTGCAGTGAGAGGATGACTTTAACTGGAAGCTCTGTATCCTTGTGCTGTGAGTTAGAGCAGCAGTTAGAGGATGAGTTTAACTGGAAGCTCTGTATCCATGTGCTTTGAGTATGAGCTGCTGTTAGAGGAAGAATTTAACTAGAAGCTCAGTCTCCATGTGCTGTCAGTTTGTGCTGCAGTAAGAAGATGAGTTCAACTAGAAGCTTTGTCTCCATGCGCTTTGATTAAGAGCTGCAGTAAGAAGATGAGTTTAACTGGAAGCTACGTCTCAATGTGCTGTCAGTTTGAGCTGCAGTAAGAGGATGAGTTTAACTGGAAGCTACGTCTCAATGTGCTGTCAGTTTGAGCAGCAGTAAGAGGATGAGTTTAACTGGAAGCTCTGTCTCCATGTGCTGTGAGTAAGGCCCGGGCCACACTGCCTGCAGTTGCGATGCGTATTCCGCATACCGCATGCGTATTTTCGTTTCGGTTCCCATGTTACGCAATGAGAGCGGCCACACTGCATGCCGAAGCTGCGCGACTCACGCATGCAAAATCCGTACTGCTACCTTGCGGAAAATATAGATTCGGACTCTTGCCGAATTTTTCCGCACTACGCATGCAGAAAAAGGCAAAGCAGAGCTGAAAATGACTGTCAGAAACAGTCATATCGCCAAATACATGCATTTCGCTAAATTGCCAAAGATGCGTGCCTGATGCAAGCATGAAGCAGACAAACAAAAAATGTAACAACACTTCCGGCATGTTTATCATACAAAACCCAAAACCAGTGAAGTTGGCACGTTATGTAAATCGTAGATAAAAACAGAATACAATGATTTGCAAATCCTTTTCAACTTATATTCAATTGAATACACTGCAAAGACAAGATGTTTAATGTTCAAACTGAGAAACTTTTTTTTTTTTTTTTTTTTTTTGCAAATAATCATTAACTTAGAATTTAAAGGCAGCAACACATTGCAAAAAAAAAGTTGGCACAGGGGCCTATTTACCACTGTGTTACATCACCTTTCCTTTTAACGACACTCAGTAAACATTTGGGAACTGAGGAGACCAATTTTGAAGCTTTTCAGGTGGAACTCTTTCCCATTCTTGCTTGATGTACAGCTTAAGTTGTTCAACAGTCCGGGTCTCCGTTGTCGTATTTTACGCTTCATAATGCGCCACACATTTTCAATGGGAGACAGGTCTGGACTACAGGCAGGCCAGTCTAGTACCCGCACTCTTTTACTACAGAGCCATGCTGTTGTAACACGTGCAGAATGTGGCTTGGCATTGTCTTGCTGAAATAAGCAGGGCGTCCATGAAAAAGACGTTGCTTGGATGGCAACATATGTTGCTCCAAAACCTGAATGTACCTTTCAGCATTAATGGTGCCTTCACATATGTGTAAGTTGCCCATGCCTTGGGCACTAATACACCCCCATACCATCACAGATGCTGGCTTTTGAACTTTGCGCGATAACAGTCCGGATGGTTCTTTTCCTCTTTGGTCCGGAGGACACGACGTCCACAGTTTCCAAAAACAATTTGAAATGTGGACTCGTCAGACCACAGAACACTTTTCCACTTTGCATCAGTCCATCTTAGATGAGCTTGGGCCCAGCGGCCGGGCGGCGTTTCTGTGCTGTTGATAGATTGGCTTTAAGCTTTGCATTGTAGAGTTTTAACTTGCACTTGCAGATGTAGCGACGAACTGTAGTTACTGACAGTGGTTTTCTGAAGTGTTCCTGAGCCCATGTAGTGATGTCCTTTACACACTGATGTCGGTTTTTGATGCAGTACCGCCTGAGGGATCGAAGGTCACGGGCATTCAATGTTGGTTTTCGCCTTGTCGCTACGTGCAGTGATTTCTCCAGATTCTCTGAACCTTTTGACGATATTACGGACCGTAGATGATGAAATCCCTAAATTTCTTGCAATAGCTCGTTGAGGAATGTTGTTTTTAAACTGTTCGACAATCAGCTCACGATTTGTTCACTAAGTGGTGACCCTCGCCCCATCCTTGTTTGTGAATGACTGAGCATTTCAGGGAAGCTGCTTTTATACCCAATCATGGCACCCACCTGTTCCCAATTAGCCCGTTCACCTGTGGGATGTTCCAAATAAGTGTTTGATGAGCATTCCTCAACTCTCTCAGTCTTTTTGCCACTTGTGCCAGCTTTTTTTTTGAAACATGTTGCAGGCATCAAATTCCAAATGAGCTAATATTTGCAAAAAATTACGAAGTTTACCTGTTCGAACATTAAGTAACTTGTCTTTGCAGTGTATTCAATTGAACATAGGTTGAAAAGGATTTGCAAATCATTGTATTCTGTTTTTATTTACCATTTACACAACGTGCCAACTTCACTGGTTTTGGGTTTTGTATTAAAAACCCGTTTATATGGACATAATCCCTTCCGCTCAATTCAGCAATGCTTCGTGAAATAGTGAAACATGTAGTGAGAAATTTGCGACTTTCATTGTAGGCTGCTGTCATTAAAGGGGATATATGGAGAAATATTTAGTCATTCTTAACTTATTTTTAAAAGCTTTAATACGATGTTGCTCGTTTTATTTTGGATTTAGATGTCTAGATTTTGCGGGAATATGCCATTAATTGCGGAGCCAAGCCAATGAACATAGCTTATTATGTTGATGATTAAAGAGTATCAGAGCAGTACTTTTCCATATCTCTCACTCTGGCCATGACACCCACGCGATTGGTGAACCTACATACGACCCCCCACTTGTATAAGCAAGTTCAGATGACTGTTTCCACTTGTAAAGAAAAAAAAAAAAAAAAAGCTGGATATAGCATGGACCTACAAAACATCCTTGGGATATAATGGCCAGACGAACGTACAGCACATCAGCCAGTTTCTGAATTGTCTGAACTATTCCTTTTATGGTCGTTCGGCGCCTAGCCTATATGAATGGTTTCAGCCTCGACTAATGTAAATTAAATAGTTTTTGAAAGCACATTCCACATCCGAATACCCTCCCCCTACCCCGAAAGTAGAGAGCAAGACCAATTCAGAAGGGTTTGCTGTGTATTGTAATGTGATCGTAATTAGATTGTTTGTTTGATACGTTCAAGCATGCTTCCCCTACTGTCAATACAAAATATAAATCACGTGTAGTAGGCTGAAACGACGCGAGACGAAATAATATATAATTTTATAGTGATTTCTTGGGCAAAGTCGTGCAGAGACAGAGTTGGAAGGACGAGCCCGTGGCAGACCTGCCGCTGCAGATACGCAGGCAGTGTGACTGAGCTGCAAGCGATAAGCGGTTGCAGTGCTCCGCTTGCGGAATACGCATCGCAACTGCAGGCAGTGTGGCCCGGGCCTTAGAGCTGCAGTAAAAGGATGAGTTTAAGTGGACGCTCTGTATCCATGTGCTGTGAGTTAGAGCTGCAGTAAGAGGATGAGTTTAACTGGAAGCTCTGTCTCCATGTGCTGTGAGTTAGAGCTGCAGTCAGAGGATGAGTTTAACTGGAAGCTCTGTCTCCATGTGCTGTGAGTTAGAGCTGCAGTAAAAGGATGAGTTTAAGTGGACGCTCTGTATCCATGTGCTGTGAGTTAGAGCTGCAGTAAGAGGATGAGTTTAATTGGGAGCTCTGTCTCCATGTGCTGTGAGTTTGAGCTGCTGTAAGAGGATGAGTTTAAAGCTGTAGTATACGATTTGAAAGGTTGATCATTAGTAATAACCTCATTTAGATGGTGGATATGGTCCTATAGTACAATCTACACAATGTGAAGAGAAAAAAAAAAAAACGAAAAAAATCCATTCACTCTAGTGGCTGCAGGGCTGCAGAGACGTTGACCAATGTAAGCCATCCGGTCGGATGGCTTACATTGGTTAACGCCTCTCCTACTCTCATCCAATCCCTCGCTCTATTTGACACTCCCCCAAGAGCTTGCTCTGATTCCCCGTGTCCGTGTTCCGCCTTGTCCCCGCCCCCCTTCCGCGTTATAAACTGCCGGCCGGCTTGTTGCTCTGGTAGAGGGGGTGTGTCTGGGAGTCTCCACGCGGACGGCCACACGTGCTCGGTGGGAAGGATCAGGGAGCACAGAGGGAGGGTGTGTGTGTGGGGGCAGGATGCTTTTTTCAAATTTTTCTCAACGTCTCAATCTTTCGCAACTGATTCTCAGATCGTATGCTATAGCTTTAACTAGAAGCTCTGTGTCCACGTGCTTTGAGTTAGAGCAGTAGTAAGAGGATGAGTTTAACTGGAAGCTCGGTCTCCGTTTGCTGTCAGTTAGAGCTGCAGTAAGAGGATGAGTGTAACTAGAAGCTCTGTCTCACTGTACTGTCAGTTAGACCTGCAGTTAGAGGTTGAGTTTCACTGGATGCTCTGTCTCCATGTGCTGTGAGTTTGAGCTGCAGTAAGAGGATAAGTTCAACTGAAAGCTCTGCCTCCATGTGCTGTGAGTTTGAGCTGCAGTAAGAGGATGAATTTAACTGGAATCTCTTTCTCAATGTGCTATCAGTTCGAGCAGCAGTTAGAGGATGAGTTTAACTGGAAGCTCTGTCTCCATGTGCTGTGAGTTTGAGCTGCAGTAAGAGGATGAATTTAACTGGAATCTCTTTCTCAATGTGCTATCAGTTTGAGCTGCAGTAAGAGAATAAATTTAATTGGAAGCTCTATCCATGTGCTGTGAGAGAGAGCTGCAGTCAGAGGATGGGTTTAACTGCAGGTTATGTCTCCATTTGCTGTGAGTTAGAGCTGCAGTTAAAGGATGAGTTTAAATGGAAGCTCTGTATCCTTGTGCTGTGAGTTAGAGCTGCAGTAAGAGGAGGAGTTTAACTGGGAGCTCTGTCTCCATGTGCTGTGAGTTACAGCTGCATTTAGGGGATGAGTTTAATTTGACGCTCTGTATCCATGTGCTGTGAGTTAGATCTGCAGTATGAGGATGAGTTTAACTAGAAGCTCGGTCTCCATGTGCTGTCAGTTAGAGCTGCTGTCAGAGGATGAGTTTAACTGGGAGCTCTGTCTCCATGTGCTGTGGGTTAGAGCTGCAGTATGAGGATGAGTTTAACTGGAAGCTCTGTCTCCATGTGCTGTGAGTTAGAGCTGCAGTAAGAGGACGAGTTTAAAGTGGTTATCCGTAAGATTTGAATTGTTTTTTTATATTGACATCTTTGGCAGTAAGCTGTAATTGCAGGTGCGCTTCTGGACCTCATTTCCCGTAACTCTTGTCGAGACCCAACAGTGTCGCCTGTATTACGTCGGTAAATTGAAGGCTCTTACCAGTTCCACGCCTCCTCAACTCTCATGCAGATGGGAAAGATACTTTTTGACACGGCAATTGAACTCAATTAAAGTAAAAATTATGTGACGTTCGTCATCCATTAGCGTCATCTCATTCCAGTGACATGTTAGGATATTATGATAAATCGATTAACTTAAAGGGCTGCCAACTATTTTCATAAACGAACATTGCACCGTCTCCGTTTTCAAAAATATCATGCACACGTATCAGTCTTCAGAAAAGTTTTCGTTTTGACGTACCCGTTTATATATGCTGTCAAGAGTAGGGATGTCACAAGAGCCGATACTTGCGATACCATTCGATTCTTAAATGAAAAAACACCGACGAAGCCTTTTATTTTGGGGCACCGTTAGTACCGAGGCATGCTTCGTTTCGGTGCTGTGACTATTCCGGAACTTATGGGGGTAGTATACGCTTCAGAGTGTTCCAGTTGATGCTTGCATTCAGAAGGAGGTCAGGAAAAAGTAGAGCTTTTCTTCGGCGTTCATGCTGGTCACAGCGAACTGTAGCAAGTAGTCACGTGACCATACGCGCTCACAGGCCAGAGCTGCATCTGTTTTTCTGCCAATGAAAGTACCTAACTCCTAAAAAATGATCCGGAAAATATTACGTGGCAACCATGATAAGTGCCTTCGAATTCTTTTAATGTTGAGGAAAAAAGTCTCAGTGCTTCCTAATTTACGTCCTTTAACATCGGGTGCACGAAGCATCCTTTTCGAAAAGAAAGGACATCTCGTCATTCCACAATTCAGCGCAGCAGCAGTATTTAAAGCGGCGACCATTAATCCGGTTAAGCGCGTAAAGAAACGTATGTGATGGGCAGGGGACTCGATCACGTTGCCTGCTTTAGGTGCATTCAGATTTTCCAATTTGCGCGGTCGTCTTCCTCAGCGGTGGGAATTCCCTTTTACACCTTTCCTTTATCTTTAGACGTTTTCCACATAGGTTAAAGAAAAGTGGTTTGGAATTAGTGTATAGCATGTAATTTTTTGACAATTCGGACAAAGCCCAGGATAGCTTGTGGGCGTAACGTCAACAGACTCCATACAATTAAAGGATGTTCACTGGCACGCACACGTTTATTTAGATTAAATCGCAAATCGCAGCCTTTTTTGCGGTTATGCAATTGCACAGTTTGAAATTGCGATTGCAATTGCGATTAGATTAATCCTACAGCAATAGTTCTTAGCCTAAAGAAATGTTAGAAATGAATATGTTGAAAGCTTAATACTGTCTGAGTTTCCCGAGTTGTGCTTATTCACTGCACAGATAAGTCCGCCTACATGCATGTGATATGGTTGCAATTAGATGTTGTATATTATCTTCTTGCATATGTACACCAAAATGACACATTGCTTCAAAAAAAAAAAAAAAAAACTTGAACTGGTGAAGTCAGGGTTAAAGTAGCCATTACAAATGATACCTCTGGAAGGTGTGAATCTTAAGTTCTCTTCAGTGATTGTGCTGTATTCTGTTATGTTCTGTATGTCTGTTCATAGAAATTTACATTTGAATATTTTGCAAATTTTCTAATGAAGATGTTCATGTTTAAGTAAATGAGATTTTTGAAAATCCGTCTTTTTTACCGTGGTATCGAATTGACATCGAGAATCGTGTAATTTTACTGGTATTGGCACCGACTACTGAATTTTTGGTATCGTGACATCTCTGGTCAAGAGCATGCCAAACCTGTAGGTGGCAGTGTAACGAGAAGCTCAAGCCCACGTTAGCCAATCAGAGTGCCGAAAATAACAACAACAGAAACGAATCACGATCATCCATGATCACCACCACAGAGATCTAAGAAAACTAGAGTGGACAATCCAATCGTTTCCGCGGCAGCACGCCGCCGACATCTTGTGTATGTATATCGGGGCAGACGTTCAATGGAAAATGCAGTATAACTGGCCTAAACCGTGCTCGTATACAACGAAAACTCGCTCATACGGGACAACAGCTGAAGTTCCGATTTTTCTGTAATGTCTTCCGATTAAATAAACATCGAATATACCGGATTTAAAAAAAAAAAATTTTTTTTAATAAATATTGTTATTTGATTACAATTCCTTATTCGAGAACATTTTTAGTATGAAAGGATAAAAAAGAACACGGAAAACAAGTCTCTAATTTGTCGACACCCATGTTTAGCCAACTGGGGCCTATTGCACAAAAGTCGGATCTTGAGATCCTGGATCAATGCCAAAGCGAGGATTGCCATATCCCAAACAGCGCGTTGCTGGCTTAATTGATTGCACAAAGCCAACAGCGGGTGGAGGAGGATAGGCTAACTGAAGCCCCGTGCCGCTGATCCTGCTGAGTGCACGCACTCGGCTACCTCTAATAGACCCCGAGACCGATCACAGAATCGCTGATCATCACCATGGAAACTAAGTAGCCGCAGCAGACGCATGCGCCAGCAACACTCAAAGACTATGTTCAGACGGGGGGATGATAGGATCGCTGAAATGCCTCTGCTTGTTGTTCCTTTAGTTTCTGTCTGAATGGTGCGAGACGTTTGAGAGGAGCATTAAAGTGAGCTAAACTCAAGTGAAAGTAAACTGAGGTGTTTCAGCGCCATCAAAAAGGGGTAGCTGATGCACTTCGGCGTTACCGTGAATGAGATAAGCCGTCGCTGTCAAACAGACTTAATATCGAGCGAAAGGTTTGGCACTGGATTTCATGTGTGATATGCGCACAACAGCCGTGTAGGCATAGTTAAAATTGACAAGGCTAAGGAGACATTCGTATGCTTCATATACACTTCACGATTTTGATTCATGTTCTTTTTATTGTCCTATACAAACTGAATTGATAGTCCAATCTAGAAGATGTTCAGATAAGTTGAGTTTACTTACTGCTTTTAATCACCTCTGATGAAGACATACTCAAATTAAATAGTACAGTGTTAGCGTCTGAAAATGACATCAAGGAGCCTCCTGAAAATTTTTGATTCCAGTGTTGCGAAGCGAACGACATTGCACTCGTGTCCAGCAGTAAGGCAAGGACTCTACCTAACCCGTCGCAGTCGGAATAAAGACGGAGAAAAGTAGCAGCAGTGCTGTTTATAGGGGGTTACCGCAGCGATTTAAGACCGCGGTGGAACACGGTAACCTACTTCATGCAGCACTGCTCATTTTCTACTCTGATAGAAGTCTCAACTTGGGGAATAAGGACCAATCTGATAATGACGGATTCTAAATATGGTTAAAATGTGACATGGAAGGGGGACTGATTGAACTGTGATGGTCACTGTCACATGGATACTTGAATATAATGATCGAATATTGGCTATTTTACTGACATCGATGGTCACATGTTTCTAAGATAATTACTCTGGGCCTACGCTAATTGAGATAGCAATGTGTAGTGGACAATTCAGAATGACTGTTAAGGACATTTATTTTCAATTTGGGTGACTGCTGAATGAGGCGAGGTGAAATTGGCTGGAGACAGGAGCTTAGCTAGTTCAGAAGCTTGCTCCGAGCTGGCTAGCTCCACAGACTTTGTTTCCATAGTAACGAGTGCCGTGGCTTAGCTCACACGCTCTGTGCAACCGAAATGGGGCTTGAGATCAGGCTAATCCCGTGCCGATCCTGGGCTAATCCCTTATCCCGCCTCCGTGCAATAGGCCCCTGTTTACATGTGCCTCATTGGACATTTATACATACACAAGATGGCGAAGCTATTCTGCCGTTTCCGCTTTGGTCCAGCCCACGCGTCGTCTACGCTAGTTTTCTTATATCTCTGTGATCACCACAGCCAAATGGAAATGTAAATATAGGTCGCACTTTTGGCGCGGGTGCAAGTTCTGGCGCATACTGTGATGTCGGCTGCCTAAAACTCCGTTTTTCTCAGTTTACATGCAAACTTGCAACCGAAGTTATCCAAAATCTCCACTCTGGCCGGAGTTTTTAGAAAGAATCGTTTTCAGAGGCGAATTCTCCGTTTGCGTGTAAACGAAGGGCCCAAACGCAGGGAAATGTCTCCGTTTGTCAAAATAACCGTGTACGGGTAAACGGGGGCTTAAACGCAAGCCGAATATGTGAAAGTTGAGAACCCTGTGTAAATAATGAAAACGGTAGTTGGTTAACAGGTAACGTTATAACTTGTTTATTTTTTTTAAAATAAAAATAATTTGTCGATGCGGTTAACATAGCTTTTTTTCCCCGTTTGCTTCCTGAAATTACGTTATAATTTTAGTTTCAGTAGTAGCCTCAACAGAGACTCAGCTAACGTTAGTTTCTACTGTGCGCAGGATAGCTACACAGTATGGTATTTGCCATTGCCATTGGGTAAACGTCAGAAGGGATCCAGTAGCGGTACTTTCCTCTTCTTGGAAGGCTGCATTTTTAACGGTCCTCCCTTAATTCCATCCGTAAAACTGACAAATAGTGTAAGGGACAAGTTGGAACTGGAAGCTTTGTCTCCATTTGCTGTGAGTTAGAGCTGCAGTAAGAGGATGAGTTTAACTGGAAGCTCTGTCTCCATGTGCTGTGAGTTAGAGCTGCAGTAAGAGGATGAGTTTAACTGGAAGCTCTGTCTCCATGTGCTTTGACTAAGAGCTCCAGTAAGAGGATGAGTTTAACTGGAAGCTCTGTCTCCATGTGCTGTGAGTTTGAGCTGCAGTAAGAGGATGAGTTTTACTAGAAGCTCTGTCTTCATGTGTTTTCAGTAAGAGCTGCAGTAAGAAGATGAGTTTAACTAGAAGCTCTGTCTCCATGTTCTTTAAGTAAGAGCTGCAGTAAGAGGATGAGTTTAACTAGAAGCTCTGTCTCCATGTTCTTCATGTATGAGCTGCAGTAAGAGGATAAATTTAACTGGAAGCTCTGTCTCAATGTGCTGTAAGTTAGAGCTGCAGTTAGAGGATGAGTTTAACTGGAAGCTCTGTTTCCATGTGCTGTCAGTTTGAGCTGCAGTAAGAGGCTGAGTTTAACTGGAAGCTCTGTCTCCATGTGCTGTCAGTTAGAGCTGCAGTCAGAGGATGAGTTCAACTGGAAGCTCTGTCTACATGTGCTTTGAGTAAGAGCTGCAGTAAGAGGATGAGTTTAACTGGAAGCTCCATCTCAATGTGCTGTCAGAGCTGCAGTAAGAGGATGAGTTTAACTGGAAGCTCTGTCTCCATGTTCTTTAAGTAAGAGCTGCAGTAAGAGGATGAATTTAACTGGAAGCTCTATCTCCATGTGCTGTCAGTTTGAGCTGCTGTAATAGGATGAGTTTAACTGGAAGCTCTGTATCCATGTTTTGTGAGTTAGAGCTGCAGTAAGCGGATGTTTAACTGGAAGCTCTGTTTCCATGTGCTGTCAGTTAGAGCTGCAGTAAGAGGATGAGTTTAACTGGATGCTGTCTCCATGTGCTTTGATTAAGAGCTGCAGTAAAAAGATGTGTTTAACTGGAAGCTCTGTTTCCATGTGCTGTCAGTTGGAGCTGCAGTATGAGGATGTGTTTAACTGGATGCTCTGTCTCCATGTGCTGTCAGTTTGAGCTGCAGTAAGAGGATGAGTTTAACTTGAAGCACTGTCTCCGTGTGCTGTTTGTTAGAGCTGCAATAAGAGGATGAGTTCAACTGGAAGCTCTGTCTCTGTGTGCTGAGTTAAACACATCCTCTTACTGCAGCTCTAACTGGATGCTCTGTGTCCACGTGCTGTGAGTTAGATCTGCAGTAAAAGGATGAGTTTAACTGGAAGCTCTGTCTTCATGTGCTGTGAGTTGGAGCTGCAGTAAGATGATGAGTTTAACTGGAAGCTCTCTCTCCATGTGCTGTGAGTTAGAGCTGCAGTAAGAGGATGAGTTTAACTGGAAGCTCTGTCTCCATGTGCTGTGAGTTAGAGCTTCAGTAAGAGGATGAGTTTAACTGGAAGCTCTGTCTCCATGTGCTGTGAGTTAGAGCTGCAGTAAGAGGATGAGTTTAACTGGAAGCTCTGTATCCATGTGCTGTGAGTTAGAGCTGCAGTAAGAGGATGAGTTTAACTGGAAGCTCTGTCTCCATGTGCTGTGAGTTAAACACATCCTCTTACTGCAGCTCTAACTGGATGCTCTGTGTCCACGTGCTGTGAGTTAGAGCTGCAGTAAAAAGATGAGTTTAACTGGAATCTCTGTCTCCATGTGCTGTCAGTTCGAGCTGCAGTAAGAGGATGACTTTAACTGGAAGCTCTCTCTCAATGTGCTGTCAGTTAGAGCTGCAGTCTGAGGATGATTTTAACTGGATGCTCTCTCTCAATGTGCTGTGAGTTAGAGCTGCAGTAAGAGGATGAATTTAACTCGATGCTCTGTATCCATGTGCTGTGAGTTAGGGCTGCAGTAAGAGGATGTATTTAACTAGAAGCTCTGTCTCAATGTGCTGTGAATTTGAGCTGCAGTAAGGGGGAAAGTTTAACTGGAAGCTCTTTTTCCATGTGCTGTGAGTTAGAGCTGCAGTAAGAGGATGAGTTTAACTGGATGAACTGTCTCCATGTGCTGTGAGTTTGAGCTGCAGTAAGAGGGAAAGTTTAATTGGAAGCTCTTTTTCCATGTGCTGTGAGTTAGAGCTGCAGTAAGAGGATAAGTTCAACTGGTTGCTCTGTCTCAATGTGCTGTGAGTTAGAACTGCAGTAAGTGGATGAGTTTAACTGGAAGCTCTGTCTTCATGTGCTGTGAGTTGGAGCTGCAGTAAGATGATGAGTTTAACTGGAAGCTCTCTCTCCATGTGCTGTGAGTTAGAGCTTCAGTAAGAGGATGAGTTTAACTGGAAGCTCTGTCTCCATGTGCTGTGAGTTAGAGCTGCAGTAAGAGGATGAGTTTAACTGGAAGCTCTGTTTCCATGTGCTGTGAGTTAGGGCTGCAGTAAGAGGATGTATTTAACTGGAACCTCTCTCCATGTGCTGTGAATTAAAGCTGCAGTAAGAGGATGAGTTCAACTGGATGAACTGTCTCCATGTGCTGTGAGTTTGAGCTGCAGTAAGAGGGAAAGTTTAACTGGAAGCTCTTTTTCCATGTGCTGTGAGTTAGAGCTGCAGTAAGAAGATGAGTTCATCTGGAAGCTCTGTCTCCAAGTGCTGTGAGTTTGAGCTGCAGTAAGAGGATGAGTTTAACTGGAAGCTCTGTATCCATGTGCTGTGAGTTAGAGCTGCAGTAAGAGGATGAGTTTTACTGGAAGCTCTGTCTCCATGTGCTGTGAGTTAAACACATCCTCTTACTGCAGCTCTAACTGGATGCTCTGTGTCCACGTGCTGTGAGTTAGAGCTGCAGTAAAAGGATGAGTTTAACTGGAATCTCTGTCTCCATGTGTTGTCAGTTCGAGCTGCAGTAAGAGGATGACTTTAACTGGAAGCTCCCTCTCAATGTGCTGTCAGTTAGAGCTGCAGTCTGAGGATGAGTTTAACTGGATGCTCTCTCTCAATGTGCTGTGAGTTTGAGCTGCAGTAAGAGGATGAATTTAACTCGATGCTCTGTATCCATGTGCTGTGAGTTAGGGCTGCAGTAAGAGGATGTATTTAACTGGAAGCTCTGTCTCAATGTGCTGTGAATTAGAGCTGCAGTAAGAGGATGAGTTTAATTGGATGAACTGTCTCCATGTGCTGTGAGTTTGAGCTGCAGTAAGAGGGAAAGTTTAACTGGAAGCTCTTTTTCCATGTGCTGTGAGTTAGAGCTGCAGTAAGAGGATAAGTTCAACTGGTTGCTCTGTCTCAATGTGCTGTGAGTTAGAACTGCAGTAAGTGGATGAGTTTAACTGGAAGCTCTGTCTTCATGTGCTGTGAGTTGGAGCTGCAGTAAAATGATGAGTTTAACTGGAAGCTCTGTCTCCATGTGCTCTGAGTTAGAGCTGCAGTAAGAGGATGAGTTTAACTGCAAGCTCTGTCTCCATGTGCTGTGAGTTAGAGCTGCAGTAAGAGGATGTATTTAACTGGAAGCTTTGTCTCCATGTGCTGTGAATTAGACCTGCAGTAAGAGGATGAGTTTAACTGGATGAACTGTCTCCATGTGCTGTGAGTTTGAGCTGCAGTAAGAGGGAAAGTTTAACTGGAAGCTCTGTCTCCATGTGCTGTGAGTTAGAGCTGCAGTAAGAGGATGGGTTTATCTGGAAGCTCTGTCTCCATATGCTTTGAGTTAGAGCTGCAGTAAGAGGATGAGTTTAACTGGAAGCTCTGTCTCCAAGTGCTGTGAGTTAGAGCTGCAGTAAGAGGATGAGTTTAACTGGAAGCTCTGTATCCATGTGCTGTGAGTTAGAGCTGCAGTAAGAGGATGAGTTTAACTGGAAGCTCTGTCTCCAAGTGCTGTGAGTTAGAGCTGCAGTAAGAGGATGATTTTAACTGGAAGCTCTGTATCCATGTGCTGTGAGTTAGAGCTGCGGTTCTTTGGTGTTTCACAAAAAACTTTTTTTTTTTTTAACAGGCTCCAGCAGACATTGCCACCTTGCTCCTTAAACAGGAAGAGTTCAGAGACATTATATTTCCCAGGAAAGGTAAGGTATTAATTTCTTACTTATTTTAATTTTTTGTTTTCATGCAGCACAATTATCTTAAGCATTATATAATACACATTAATGTACTGCTGTCTGTACTCTAAGGAATAAGGAAAGAGTACATGCCATTCTCAGAGCTGATCCCAGTTCATATCACAGCACAGTGAGATGCCTTAAAGAGGAACAGTGATGATGTCACTCTGTCAGGCCTCCTTCAAGAATTTAGTCAGCCAATAGCAAGCCTTCATTGAACAGGTCATTTCATAAACTGGCGACATGCTTGTGCTCATATTCAGTTTTTAATATAAAGGCAGCTACCTTAAATATATGAACTGTTTCTATCATGTCGCACATTATGTTGCTCATCTTTGGAGTTTTATACAGGATCATTTTGCCATGTTTTTGTACATGCATTCATTTATACTAAAAATTATGCACTTATAACTCAAACAGTGAAGATGAAAACAGCATCATGTGTGAGTTTCATGCACCTGAGACATAAGCTGTGCTCTTATTGCTTTATACATTTGGCTCCAGACCTCAGTATTTTTAATGACCTGTGATTTTACCCAGAGAGAGCTGCTCTCAAGAGATTTACCCACAGTTTAGAGGAACTTTAATTTTTTTTAGCAGTTTTTAACTTTTTTCCATTTTGACCTCAGGCCAAGGGTCCGTCCGTATGTCTGTGTACACCTGGAAAAGGACTGTGTTGAAAGGGACCAAACTGTGCATACAGCACCATAATATAGTGAACCATAAACTTATCGAAAATGAGCAATGTCTGACAATATTTTACTGAGTTATGGCCCTTTTTTCCACATCAGTGAACTTAGTAACTGGGAAATGGCTTCACTGACTGGGACCAAACTCCTCATATGGAATCGTATCATTGAGAAACAGAAACCTATTGACACTGAGTTTTGGAGGAAAATTTTTGTAGAGTTATGGCCCTTTGTCAGTGAAAGCAATAACACTATCACATCAAGCTGTTTCTCATGAATGTGCAGTTCAGCCGAGAAGCTTTGCCGAGAGCAGCGTCATGTTCATATCAGGGGTGTTGCCAGCCCTGGGCTTCCGGGGCTCGAGCCCCGAATGTTTCTTTTCCTTTCCCCGAACTCGCTCACTGCAAATATGCAATCTCGGTGACTGGTAGGAGCCGATACCAATCACATTCGAAACACCCCCCTTTCCCTATTGTGTTGGTATCTTCTGTGAGGCGGGAGAAAGCGGAACATTTATCTGGGGAGAATATTCTGGGGTTTCGCGAAAGCGTGGGACCACCTGTACGTCGCTCTCATGACACCCCCACCCCCACCTAAACAGCGAAAGAAGTTGACGCTGACATCAGCTAAATCAGCTAAAACCATTGAAACTTCTATGCACTAGGTAATTTCCTGTCTCGTAAATTTTGTCAACATACCAGCGATGTAGAGAAAAAAACTAGACCGCGCAAAGCCCATTTTCTCGTGGTAAGTCGGCTTCATCATCATGGCAAAACAAAGCATGCAGTGCTTTAACCAATTTAGATCAGTATGATATTCTTGTCAAAATGGTAAGTTCCTGCTGCGCTGTTTGCTGTGAAAACCATGCAGACCGCGCAGAAATATGTTTTTTTATTCTCAGTTAAACCGTAGTTTTACTGATATTTATGGATAAATATTGGCGGAATGCACCAAGAATGGAGAGCAAGCGGTCCAGTTTTATCTCTACGTCATTGCAACATACTGTCAGTTGGAAACGTACCTGCAAAGACCACTTGCCATTAAAGCCCACATTAAACATTAGGAAAATCATCAGGCTGCAAACATTACGAACACTGAAATGAACTCTTGTTTGAAAAGATAGATTTAAGTTACAAAACCCAAAACCAGTGAAGTTGGCACGTTATGTATATCGTAGATAAAAACAGAATACAATGATTTGCAAATCCTTTTCAACTTATATTCAATTGAATACACTGCAAAGACAAGATGTTTAATGTTCAAACTGAGAAACTTTTTTTTTTTTTGCAAATAATCATTAACTTAGAATTTAAAGGCAGCAACACATTGCAAAAAGTTGGCACAGGGCCTTTTTACCACTGTGTTACATCACCTTTCCTTTTAACGACACTCAGTAAACGTTTGGGAACTGAGGAGACCAATTTTGAAGCTTTTCAGGTGGAACTCTTTCCCATTCTTGCTTGATGTACAGCTTAAGTTGTTCAACAGTCCGGGGTCTCCGTTGTCGTATTTTACGCTTCATAATGCGCCACACATTTTCAATGGGGAGATAGGTCTGGACTACAGGCAGGCCAGTCTAGTACCCGCACTCTTTTACTACAGAGCCATGCTGTTGTAACACGTGCAGAATGTGGCTTGGCATTGTCTTGCTGAAATAAGCAGGGCGTCCATGAAAAAGACGTTGCTTGGATGGCAACATATGTTGCTCCAAAACCTGTATGTACCTTTCAGCATTAATGGTGCCTTCACATATGTGTAAGTTGCCCATGCCTTGGGCACTAATACACCCCATACCATCACAGATGCTGGCTTTTGAACTTTGCGCCTATAACAGTCCGGATGGTTCTTTTTCCTCTTTGGTCCGAGGACACGACGTCCACAGTTTCCAAAAACAATTTGAAATGTGGACTCGTCCAGACCCAGAACACTTTTTCCACTTTGCATCAGTCCATCTTAGATGAGCTTGGGCCCAGCCCGGGCGTTCGTTTCTGGGTGCTGTTGATAAATGGCTTTCGCTTTTGCATTGTAGAGTTTTAACTTGCACTTGCAGATGTAGCGACGAACTGTAGTTACTGACAGTGGTTTTCTGAAGTGTTCCTGAGCCCATGTGGTGATGTCCTTTACACACTGATGTCGGTTTTTGATGCAGTACCGCCTGAGGGATCAAGGTCACGGGCATTCAATGTTGGTTTTCGCCTTGTTGCTTACGTGCAGTGATTTCTCCAGATTCTCTGAACCTTTTGACGATATTACGGACCGTAGATGATGAAATCCCTAAATTTCTTGCAATAGCTTCGTTGAGGAATGTTGTTTTTAAACTGTTCGACAATCAGCTCACGATTTGTTCACTAAGTGGTGACCCTCGCCCCATCCTTGTTTGTGAATGACTGAGCATTTCAGGAAGCTGCTTTTATACTCCAATCATGGCACCCACCTGTTCCCAATTAGCCCGTTCACCTGTGGGATGTTCCAAATAAGTGTTTGATGAGCATTCCTCAACTCTCTCAGTCTTTTTTACCACTTGTGCCAGCTTTTTTTGAAAAACATGTTGCAGGCATCAAATTCCAAATGAGCTAATATTTGCAAAAAAATTACAAAGTTTACCTGTTCGAAAAATTAAGTAACTTGTCTTTGCGGGTGTATTCAATTGAATATAGGTTGAAAAGGATTTGCAAATCATTGTATTCTGTTTTTATTTACGATTTACACAACGTGCCAACTTCACTGGTTTTGGGTTTTTGTACTTAAAGCAATGCAAAGCTTATTATCATATGGCATATCCATTATTTTATTTGTTTGACGCATTTATTAGTGCAAGCATTGCTTGCATCATTACATTCACAGTACTTTCTTTTTAAATTGAGTACATACATTTCATTTCTTCCGTTTTCTTGTGATAACGGGATCATTTTCTTGAGATCTTGAGATAAGAAAACGATATTCTAACAGGTGTTGGAGAAACAGAGGAGAGTTAAAGGACAAAAGGACAAAAACAGATTTCAGCGTGTGCATGACCGTTAAAATAGGCCCAATTTTTTCGTGCAACACAACCTCGCCCCTGATATTCTGGGCTCAGCCCCTGATCCTTCCCAATCCTAAAAATACCCCTGATTCATATGTATAAATCGGTATAAATGCATCGCCCTCTTTCATACACTGCCCGGCCAAAAAAAAAAGTCACCGTTTGGAAATTAAAGGTTACCTATTATGCTATTTTTCCAAGTTTATATTTTGGTCTTTGACTCCCCTAGAGTACTCCTGATCGCGCAAAGTAAAAAAAGGGTATTTTTTTCGCTCATACTGCCATCCTCAAAAAACCCCGTTTGTAGTCCATTCTAGTATCTGCCTGAAACGCCTCACTGGGGTGGCTCTTCCGCTATAGCCCCCACTCCCCGCATGCCCACTTTCTTCTGACTGGCCAGCTCTGTGGAGGGCGGAGTTGGGCGGGATGAGGCTGCAGAACGCAGTTTTCCGTGTCCAGCTCCCCAGAGTGAAACCTGAGACACGTCTGCAATCTGATAAGGAAACGGCGGGCAAATTCCGCGATCTAACGCAGTACATGTGTATAGATCTAATGAAATGAACTTGTTCTAATGAATGCAGAGCCGAAAGTGGAGGACACACTGCAAAAGTCTGGCAGCTCAAGCGCGAATTTGCTATCGGCTACAGTTTGCTACAGCAACAGTGGTGAGTTACAGCGGTTCTTTTACTCTAGCTAGGATGCAGGGAAAGCTAGAATCCACCTTATTTAGACACATTTGTAGAACGGGTCGACATGCCCAAGTGTAGACCGTAGACCGTAGAAATCCGGTGGGTCTGTGTTTAGAGGGAAACATGGACAGTGAGGAGCAGCAAAAAGTGGACCAACAGCTTATGGACTGCTTCGCTGTGTATTAGGACCTGCTGGTTCGTGTGCATAGCTGT
Source organism: Gymnothorax javanicus (assembly GCA_029692085.1). NCBI lineage: Eukaryota > Metazoa > Chordata > Actinopteri > Anguilliformes > Muraenidae > Gymnothorax > Gymnothorax javanicus. The sequence continues at coordinate 89,861,481 of CM056194.1, forward strand.
GGTGTGTCGTTAGCGTGGAGAAACGAACAGCTTGTGCGCTGGTATGTGACAGAGGGGCGAAAGCTCCAGGCTAAACGGCCTTTTCGGAAATTGCCTGTGGTAATGGTTTACTTATTGCTTCGGAATGACCAGCTTTTCCTCACGGAAAATGGGCGAGTTATGGATAGTGCCGAGAGCGAGATAGAGCTCCGGTTATGTCATGAACATAATACAGGTTTTATAGACCGTAGTTCGCTCCGTTATGCGTGAACCGTTGCTTATGTGGAGCTAGCGAATCGATCAGTTTTACAGGAAAGAATTTAATATTCAATCGATGGCAATGCAGAGAAATCGTTTGTTACACACTGGACACGTTATAGCCTGTGCGCTTCCTTATTGCTTTCACCGGTAGCATCAGAGAGCTTGCCCAGACATTGGAGATGTATCAGGCTGACCTCGGTCATGGATAAATAAAGCGATCGCTCCACAAGCACCCAAAAACGCCCCCAAGCTCTGCAAAACCTACGTCTGGTCAAACTGCAGCCCAACTCGGCAGACACATACAGCACCTCTCCGGTTAGCTTCAACTGTAGTGGCTACAGTCAGGCAACGTTATGATTAAACTGCCACATTGATGCTTACCGAAGTAACTCAAGCATACCGATCAGAATTACTGCATCTAAGTTAACCAGGAGCATTTATAATTAGCACGGCACGAAAACTAACATGCAGTAGCTGGTAACCGAGCGGTCATAACAACCACAGAGACAAACCCTTGCAATACAGGTTTTACAGACGGCAAGTTCTGTTACTTTGAACAGTTGTACCAAGCATTCAAATTACAAACAAGTATTAAAAGTTAGCTTCAAATGAGGTTTATGATCACACACCTTCTGTAGAATTTCCCGATATCACTCTTGCATATTTAGGACACAAACATTAGCAACAGTAACATGGCTACGTTAGCCGCTGTGCTACAGCCACAATCAACTGGCTATCACGTCAGGTTGGCTTTATGCAGTAAAAGCAACTTACAGCTCCTGTGTCTGTGAGTCACGGACAGTCGCGACCAATACAGGCTTTATCTTCAGATACTTTACAAAGCCTGTGTTTGAGGCCAGTTGTTGGTGCTAACTATCGCTAGCAGTCCTGCTAGCCACCCGTAACACGTTAGCTTCACTTACAATATTTGCGGTTATATCGTTACTTACAGCTTGTGGCTCCGAGCGCTTGATCAATGCAACTGCTTCAGGTTTGAGAGGCAGCTGAAACGCTTATCCTGTGTCGAATTATCCTTTATTGATAAAGCTGTCTTTGGTGAAATGCTGAGCACAATCAGCTAACGTACCCTTTGGCCGTGGCTGTTTGCTGCCAGCAAACAAAAAACTACCCATTGATTTCTGGTGGCATCCTCTTTTGGAAGAGAAATAAGTGTTTTTCTTTGCGTCCAAAAGTAAACGGACGAGCAGCTTTGGGAGAGATACTGACAAAACTGCACCTCAAATGATATTTTGTTCTTCTTTTGTATTTCCAAAAGTGTCGACGCTACTAAGGCATAGTATGATCTGCCGTTGTTAGTGCCTGCTAGAATAGTGTCCGGTGTGGGCAGGTCCAGCGCCGTGATTGGCTCTGGCTAGGTCTGCACTAATTGGACAGCACAACCTGACGTCAGGCTTTCCCCAGATCTCGCGAAGATCTCGGGAGGAGCTGTTCAGAGAGGAAATCACGTTCACGAAATCACGTTCTTGGATTATGGCAAAACCCCTGTATCTTATGTTTAGAAACTTTTCAGTGGTTGAGTATGGACAACTAACATTATAACATTACTAATATGTATTAAAAGAAGGATCAGCATCATAGGTCCCCTTTAATGAACAGATTCTATAATTGGATCATTATTGCGGTTATTAATCTGTTTCAGCTGGCAATAATCATTTTAACCCTGACTAATGAAGCGCGTCGCTACTCATTTCTTAAAAAATCATGTCGGAAGACACATCCCTTGATGGTGGAAAAGATGTTACAGTATTTCAGAACGGGCAAGTTATTGGGCTGTATTTAGAAAAGAAAACCATGAATGACAAAAACAAGTATGAGGAATCATTTTCACAAACAAATTTGCCACCACAAAGTCCTGACCTGAAACACATTAAAAGTTATTGGGATGTGCTCAACAAAGACCACCGAGTGGTTCAACCATTATGTCGAGAAGACAAGATCTCGGCCAAAAATTATGGCATTTCTGATCGCAAATAAATGTTCTGGCATTGCATATAGTTGTCAAAACAATGACAAGACGAATATGCACTGTAATCAAAGCTACAGGGGTTCCAACTAAATATTTGGTTGTGCGACTTTTTTTTTTGGCCGGGCAGTGTATAATGTCAATGCAGGCATGAGCAGGCTTCTAACTGCTCCAGTTCAGCTGGTCTCTGACGGCTGGTTATTGGCTGAGGGAGGCCTATCTGGAGTCATCACTGTAGTTCCTCTTTACGGCTCCTGGGAGTGCTGCAAATCAAGATCCGCCCCTTTGAATGGCGCTTTGTCTTTGCTGAGTTTGTGTGAAAGGGTCCAAGCACTTTTAGCTCGTAGGACATAGGCCCTGCTTTTTGGGTGAGAATATTTTAACTCCTCAGCCAAAGTTTGAGGGAATTCTTTAGTGTCATTATGAATTACATAGTAAATACAGCCCAGATTTACTCTGCTGTCCCCAACATCAGTGACAGAGTAGGGCTTCAACCAGACTTTTAAACAAATGGGCCTTCAGTTCAACACACTGAATGGGGTGTGCAGAGCTAATCTGTTATTATGATGAAATGCTTGATTTATCATAAGCAGGATCATTACAAAAGCTGCTCTTCAGTTATGAGCATTTGCCACTGCTGCATGTTTGGTGTCTGGGAGAACCTGTCCCTGTTCTGGCTGTAATAAACACATGAAGCATAATGCAATCATCACAGAGAATTTACTTCAGTTTTTATTTATAACCTTCATGTGTTTATTTATTTATTTTACAGCACACCTTTTCTTGTGTTGATTTCACACTGATGGAGCACTCCTTTATATTTGTTTATTTCACACTGATGGAGCACTCCTTTATATTTGTTTATTTCACACTGATGGAGCACTCCTTTATATTTGTTTATTTCACACTGATGGAGCACTCCTTTATATTTGTTTATTTCACACTGATGGAGCACTCCTTTATATTTGTTTATTTCACACTGATGGAGCACTCCTTTATATTTGTTTATTTCAGCCTCTCCTGCGCACTCTGATGAAGCTGAAGAAGCATGAAAAGTTGAAGCTGTTTCAGACCCGTCTGAGTCAGGATTACCCAGAGTACTTTCAGAGTCTGTCCAAAGGCAAGAGTGATCATGATTACCGAGAATGCAGTGAGAGAGAGCATGAGGTCCTGCACATAGTTGAGAAGATGCTGGAGGCCTGTGGCAGTGAGACGTCTCTGAAGATCACTCTCCACATCCTGAGGAACATGGAGCAGAAGGATCTCGCCGACTCACTGGAGAGAGATGAGCAGCACAGTAAGAGAATTCAAATGACAAATTACCATTTCTGAAACACAGCAGTTCACATCAAGATCAATTACGCCTTAACAGAACTAAAGCTACAGCCTGAGTGTTCAGTCAGTCTTACTGAGGTGCGTCCGCATGCGGTGTTTCCAGGGGCGACTGTGGATTGTCCTTGGAGAAGCAGTAATGAAGCTGTAGATGGGATTTTGGTGAAAGTATGAATGAGCTGGAGTTTCCTCTAGTGCAGTGCTGTGGAACACTATTTCCCCTCTCCTGATTTCTTCTTTATTTGCATATTCATCACACTGAAGTGTCTCAGATCCTCAAACTGTTTTTAATGTTAGACAAAGATGACCCATGTCAACCCAAAATGCAGCTTGTAAATTTTATTTACTGAAGGAAAAAAGCTATCCAACCCTACCTGGCACTATATGAAAAAGCAGTTGCCCCCGTGGTTAATTAATTGACTAATTAAACAAATTGAATTAATAATTGGGGTCAATTTCACTAGACACGCCCAGGAGTGATTACTGCCAGCCATGTTGAATCTAAACATCACTTCAGTAGAACCCGTGGGAGAGGTCATAGGTCATGAGAATTGGGCTCCGACTGATTCGGCTCAGAACCAGACAGTCTGTCAAATCTGATCCTGTCGTCTGTAACAGAGGAACATGGAGCCTCAGGCACTGTGTCTGATAAAGGATGATGATGGAATATCACTTCTAAAAAGGCTATGCAATTGGTAAATATTCCAGTGTCATTTGTGTTGGTTAATTTCCTTGTATCCTGAAATAATAGATAGAAATATGGAACGATGTTACAGGAATCAGTGTCCATAAAACTCTGCATTAGGGGGTGATGCTACGTTTATTATCATATGGAAAAAAGAATTTGAAGTTCTGAAAAATGTGCAGATTGATTGTTTGCTTTGAGTTTTGAAAAATTCATTTCTGAAATTAGAGCTAAAGTGATAGTAAAAAAATGTCTTGGCGTCATCCTTATTGTACAAATATACTGACCAGCATTAAAAATGCACCACCTTAATTTCATGGCCAGAATACACATTTTCCATGTTTGTGATGTGTAATTGTTATCAAAGTGTATTAAATGAATATGCTGACAATATGTTTCTTCAGTGCTGTTGATTTATTAAAGTAATAGTCTCTTTTAATACTAAAATATGTTTGTTGAATAAAAAAACTTTACTTTTTCTAATTAGGCTTAAAATAAACGTTTATGATGTTAAATCTTTTAAAGGAGTACATGTAAAACTGTATAAAAAATGAACAAAAGTGAATATTCATCATTTAACAGCATATATGTGTACTAAGAATGCCAGATGATTTAAATACTCGAAATACGTATTAGACCAAATAAATAAAAAATAATTTGCTTTTTATTGTGTCTGACAGTGTTGACAAAAACAAAGTAATAACTGGAAAAACGCCTATTTTATTAAAAAAAAAAAAAGTACAAAATGAGGAGGTTGCACCGGTGCATTGCTGAACAGCCAAGACCTTGGTTTATAATGATATACCTTCAGATTTTGTAATTTAAGTAACTTTTTATTTTCAAAATTGAAACCTGTTTTATCCTAATTCCCAAGAATCAGTGAGTTACATCTTTCTGGGTCTGTTCATGAAATCAGGTCTTTCAAAATGTGGCAAGGCAAAAGCTACTCTAAGTCAGTTGATAAACATCAGCGTTAGATGGCTCATGAGGTGAGAACTTGATGAAAATGAGTAGAAACACACTTAAATGTTGCGAGTGTCCATGTGCGTCTGTGCTCTTGCTACGTGGCAGCATTGTTGTTATTCCATCTCTAGGAAGATTGACGTAAAGTTTGGGGGTATCTGTCTAGTGCCTGACTGTCCACAGTTTGCCAGCTACGGTGTAAATTAAAGAATCAAGATCATTCAAATTGAGTCCATCCGGGTATCACATTGCATGTGTGCATGGTCACAGCCGATCAGTGACTCGAACGGCTCACCAAGATGATGTCAAAGGGGTCGAGTGTCTGAATCCACAGTCACAAATCACCTAATAGCTGCAAAAATGGCGTGTTAAACGCCCACTGGAGCCAAATTCACCAAAGACTCCGCTGTAGTCCTGTTTAGACGAAGGGTTACTCCAAACTAGAGGCAAGAAATCTAAACCTCAATCATTTGGTCTGTGTCCAGTCTGATCATTAGAAACAAAATTTGATTTTGTTGTTCTCACTGCTGAGGATGTTGACAGTGATGTAGGGTGAAAATGGGCTCAAATGGGGTTGTTACCTCCCACCTCTGCAGCTTTCAGGTGACTCTGACTGTGGATTCAGACACTTGGTTCTCTTTAATATCACCTTGGTGAACTGTGTGAGTTATTGGGCGCTTGTGATCATACATTCGTGTTACCCTGATGGACTCATTTGGACTGACCTCAATTCTTTGATTTACCTCATAGCTTATAAATTGTGGACAATCAGACACAGCAGAGATACCCACAAAACCTTTAGGCAATTTTCCGTGTGACGAAATAATGACAATACTGCCACCTAGCTTCAGCAGGGATGCGCACGCACGTACGCAACTTTCTAAGGGTATTTTCCTACTCTTTGTCATCAAATTCACGCCTCGTTAGTCATCTAATGAAAATGTTTAAAGACTCAGAGTGGTTTTTCATTCGCCACATTTTTAAAGACCAGATCATGTGAAGAGAAACAAAATGATGTAATTGGATTTTACCCTGGTGTCAAAAATCTTGATTTTTATCCCCCCGGCAGCATTAATGCAGGGTGGATGTAGTCATCAGTGTGTCCGTCTGTCTGTCAGTCCGTCCGGGCGTCCATCTGTAATCTGCCTTGTCCTAGCCATATCTTGGAAACGATACATCCGATCTTCACCTAACTTCACAGACATGTTGAGCATGATGTCTAGATGTGCCTTTGGGGGCCGGGGGGGATATGCCGTTTCCAGATGGCTCTTGTTGCGCTTTCCATGGAAACTTTTGTGAATTCTGAATTGAAACTTTGCTTGTCTGGGCCATATCTCAGAAACTATACATCTGACCTTCACCAAACTTAATAGATATGTTAAGCATTATGTCTAGATGTGCTTTTTGATACTTAGGAATTTCTACAATTTTTGATTTTGCACTTTACATGGAAACATGGGTGAATTTGGACTAAGCTCACTGATAATTTTGACCAAACTTGATTAACATGTTGAGCATGATTCCTATATGTGCCTTTTGACATTTAGGAGTTTCTGTAAAAATTCTTTTCTGCGTCTTTCATGCAAATGTGTGTGAAGGTGGACTTAGTTCATTGATAATTTTGTTTAGGCAATATCTCTGAAGCCATCTCCGACTACACCAGTGTCAGTGAAACTTAGTTTAATATGTTCAATTTGATTTATTGTCTTTTGAAATGTTTGTTATTCCCCCGGCATTATTTTTATATAAATAAAATGTGAAGCTAGGAAACTCCTGGCACTCGTGGCAGCCCACTTCCTCGTACTGAGTGCCGGTAACATGAACAGCAAGATCAACAAACAACCACAACTACTACAGGTAATGTCCTCAGACAGGCAGTAGAACACAGATTGACCTCATCTACATCAACATATCTCGACAGATGGACACAGGGACACTGAACACGTATTGGTCTGACCACAACATTGTCTGGATTGCCATTTCATAGTCAGGCAAGTTTGTTACCTTATTACTTCAGGTCAAGTCCTGTAATACTGCAGTACATTCACTCATGTAAATTGAACAGCTAATCCATGAATGTGGGGGGCCGGGGGAATATGCCATTGCCAGATGGCTCTTGTTGTTGTTTCCGTGGAAACAAATCTGGACTTAGTGCAAATTAGACTGTGTTCGTTTCCTGAGCAGAACTGAAAAACTATGTAAGATATCAGCACCAAACTTGGTACATGTATTCTATGTATAGTCTAGATGTTCCTTTTGCTACTTTGGAAACTTCAGGATTACTATTTTTGCCATTTCCATGGAAACGAATCTGGACTTAGTGCACATCAGGCCTAGTTCGTGTCCGGAGCAGAACTCAAAAACCGTTCATTATATCTTTCTGAAACTTTGTATAACATTACCCAAGTACTGAAGTGGTGCCTTTTCATATTTTCAAATTTCTAAAATTTTTTTTTTTTCCTTTCCATTGAAGCGAGATGGATTTAGACTCAGTCGCAGGGATGGGTTTGTTTCTGGAGCAGAACTAAAACACTGTTCATTAGTGACTCTTGTATTATTATTGCCTTTGTCAACATGTGGTTCATAGTCTTTGGTAAATGTTGCCAGTACATACTTCCAGATAATTCCGGAGGAAAATCAACTCAACATTCTTGTTTGAATTTCTTTGAAGGTGTAGGATTGACATGACTTTTGCAAATAATCAGGGGCCAGGGGGATATGTCATCTTCTGATGACTCTTGTAGATTTTTCGGTCTGCAATGTGTTACGTTATGACGATTTATAATACCTGATTGTATTATTTTGCTCAGCCAGTAGTTTCCGTATACTTATGTAAGAGTAATGAATATTCATGAGTGCTTGTAAACATTATGACTAGCCTGGGAACACCATAGATTCTTCCATCTAGAAAGTTCTACTGTCTGCAAGATTCTTCAAGAGCCATCTGGAGAGTTCTATCACCTTCAAGATTCTACTTTATGACATCATGCAGGAGTACAAGGCCTATATAAAAGGAACTTGCAGCCAACGAACAGGAGAATCATCTCCGATCTGCTACAACTGAAAGCTAGACCGGCTTTGCCGAGTGCAATTAGACTTCGGATGACACAGACACCTCTTGGATACGGACTTTGCGGTGATCAGGATCACCACACCGAAGACATCAGATTCCAGTGGATTTCTACCATCGTCGTGGGAATAACGCAAGGACGGACAGTTTGGACTAGTGAACAGTATTTCTATCTTCAATGTTGTAATTTCATTACCCATTCCTGTACAGTTGTAATTGCTACGTTCATTCGCTCAGTTATTTAATAAATCGTTTAAATTTAATCCCTCTTCTGAATTGGAATCTTCCAGAATAATCTGGAACACACAACTGTCCGTAACATAAATTGGGGGCTTGTCCGGGATAGAACAACATTTTTGTGTATTGAGCCACTGAACGTAGCAAAATGGCTGAGCCTGCTGAATTTGTTAAAAATCCCTCCCTTGATATTTTGGAGACTTTTAAGAAAGACCAGTTATTGGAGATCGCTAAAATCCTAGAGATTGACGTGAAAAGATCTATGCGGAAACATGACATCAAAAAATTGATTGTGGAAGTTTTGGTTGATGAAGATCTGTTGGTAAAAGAAGCCGTGCAGGGTTATAGCGATCCCCAAGACCACTTTGTGGTGGCTGATAGACAGCTTCGGCTCAAGGAATTAGAACTTGAAAGGCGCCGACTTGAGGTAGAGGCGGAAACTGAAAGGCACCGAATCCGAATAGATGCTGAGGTTGAAATGAAAAGAACGGAAATAGAAGCTCGTCTTAAACATCAAGCCAGCATGGAGGAAGTCCAAAGCAAATTTGATTTTGGCAAGTATGTGAAACTGGTACCACCGTTTAATGAAAATGCAGTGGACAAATATTTTGTCCATTTTGAGAGAATTGCCACCAGTCTTTAATGGCCTGTGGAGGCATGGCCACTTCTGTTACAAAGTGTGTTAAAAGGCAAAAGCCAGGAGGTGTTCACTGCACTTTCGTTACATCAGAGTCAGGATTATGAGGTTGTCAAGGCCACTATCCTGAAGGCCTATGAATTGGTACCAGAGGCTTACTGCCAAAAGTTTAGAGGTTATCGGAAACAAGATCATCAAACTTATGTGGAGTTTACCCATGAAAAAGAGGTACTGTTTGACCGCTGGTGTACCTCCAGTAAAGTCAACAATGATTTTGATAAATTGAGGCAAACTATCATGCTTGAAGAATTCAAGAGATGTGTTCGCGATGAGCGCAAAACTTACCTGAATGAACACAAGGTTGGCACACTTGAAGAAGCAGCGATTTTAGCTGATGATTTTGTTCTCACTCACAAGTCAGTGTTTTCCAAGAAAGGTGATAATGGTAGACTAAAACAAAATCCAGGTGAAAGGTCTGATTCCACTGGTAATCGGATAAGTCCAATGTAAAGGATGGTCAGGAAAAGAAGTCGGATAAGGTCAGTCTAAGTCCGTCCAGTTTGTTTCTTTTTTGTAAAGAAACTAGGTCATGTGATGTCTGATTGTTTCGCCTTGAAGAAAAAAGATGCAACCTGATGTTAACCCTAATGCATTTGTTTCCTCCAAGAAGCCTCGTTCTCATGAGACACCTGTGGTTCCTGAACATCATGTTGAGAAGTCTGACGTCAGAAGGGAATTTATTCCTTTTGTGTCTGAGGGTTCTGTATCACTTGTTAGTCAAATCGATTCAGTGCCGATCAAGATTTTGCGTGATACCGGGGCAACTTAATCTTTGTTGTTGGAAGGTACATTGCCTTTTGATTTGAGTTCTGCCACTGGTGAATTTGTTATCTTGCAAGGTGTTGAATGTGGTTTTGTGACAGCTCCCTTACACTATGTTGTGCTGAAGTTAGATTTGGTGTCAGGTTCTATTGTGGTTGGGGTTGTTCCGGAGTTACCGGTGAAAAGGTGTTTTGTTTGTTGTTGCGAAATGAATTGGCTGGAGGTAGGGTGGTTGCTGAGCCCAGAGTGGTTTGTGAGTCAGTCCCGTTGTCCAATAGTGACATTGTTGTGGGAAGAGAATCCTGGAGTGTTTTTCTTCTTTTTGTGACTAGAGCTCTGGCTAAGAAAATGGCGAATTGCAGGATGTTGATGTTGAAGATGACATTGTGGATTTGTCGGGGACATTTCTAGATTCCAAGGAGGATCTTCGTCAATCTTCTGATCCCTGTAAGGATCTTGCTCAACATTCTGATGTGAAGTTAGAGACGCCAGTACCGTCTACGACAGAGATGTCCTTGTCCAGGGAGAAATTGACCTAAGAGCAAGAGGTCGATCCTGATTTGAGCTCTCTGTTTGATGCTGCTCTCCCTGAAGAGGAGATGTCCAAGGTCCCAGTTGGATACTTCATCAAGGATGGAGTTTTGATGAGGAAGTGGAGACCACCCGATGTCCCGGCCTCTGAGGACTGGGCAGTCATACATCAGATCGTGGTTCCCAAGACGATCGCCTGGAGGATCTGAAGGTTGGCACACGAGGTTCCCTTTGGAGGTCATTTAGGTGTGAACAAGACCTGCGACAAGGTCGTGAAGGCTTTGATCAACTTCTTCACTTTGTTTGGTCTGCCGAAGGAAATCCAGTCAGCTTCCTGGAAGCCCTCTGCAGGCAAGGTACCATGGACTGTATGAGATCATCCGTAAGGTTAACGAGGTGGACTACATCATCAGGACTCCTGACCGGAGGATGGCCTCGCAGCTGTGTCACATCAACATGCTGAAGGAGTACCATCAGAGATCTGATGAGGTGGCGACTGTCAGCATTTGTTCCCAGACTGGAGGGACTGAAGAACCTCAGGCGGTGAAGCTGGTAGACGATTGTCCTGTACGTTTAAGTAACTCCGAGGTCTTGGCCAACCTTCCACAGAAGCTGAGTCACCTACCTCGTGAGGACCGATGGCAGCTTACGGACCTCCTCCTGGAATATAAGGCCATAGCAAGACACACATCGCTAAACATGATGTGGAAGTTGGGAAGGCTCCACCTATAAAGCAGCATCCCTACCGCATCAACCCGCAGAAGGCCCGAATGATGGAGAAGGAAGTGTCCTACATGCTGAAGAATGACATCATAGAACAGAGTCAGAGTGACTGGGCTTCACCTTGTGTCCTTGTTCCGAAGCCTGACAGTTCCATCAGGTTTTGTACAGATTATCGGAAAGTGAATGCCGTGACCAAGACGGACTCCTACCCAGTCCCCCGGATTGATGATTGCATCGATCAGATCAGCAAGTCCAAGTACATCACGAAGTGTGATCTACTGAAAGGATATTGGTGTGTCCCACTGACTGAGAGAGCCAAGGAAGTATCAGCATTCGTCACCCCCAGCGGCTTATTCCAATACAAGGTCATGCCTTTTGGAATGAAGAACTCGCCAGCGACCTTCCAGAGGATGATGAATCAGTGCCTTGCAGGTCTTGAGGGTGTTGGAGTTTATATAGACAACATTGTTGTGTATAGTGACACCTGGAATGATCATCTGTCTCGGTTGAGGGCAGTTTTCCATCGGTTGTGTGAGGCCAATCTGACTGTCAACTTGGCAAAAAGCGAGTTTGGTCAGGCCAGTGTCATTTATCTGGGTCATGGTCAGGTAGCTCCTATTGCAGCAAAGGTTCAGAGCGTTGTTGATTTTCCTGCCCCTGAAAACAGGCGTGGCTTGATGAGGTTCTTAGGCATGGCAGGTAATTACAGGAAGTTCTGTAAGAACTTTGCTGATGTCACTGCCCCTTTGACTGATCATCTGAAGAAGAATCGAAAATTTGTCTGGTCGGAGTCTTGTCAAAAGGCGTTTGACAATGTCAAGTCCCTGTTATGTGCAAAACCAGTTCTTCAGGCTCCTGATTTTAGCAAACCTTTCACCTTGGCAGTAGACGCCAGTGATGTCGGTGCAGGTGCTGTATTGTTACAGTTGGACAACAGTGGTATCGAACATCCAGTTTGTTATTTTTTTAAGAAGTTTGATGTTCACCAAAGAAATTATTCAACTGTTGAGAAGGAAACCTTAGCTCTGGTTCTAGCTGTGCAACATTTTGAAGTCTATCTTTCCTCTTCAAATCAACCTATACTAGTGTATACGGATCATAATCCGTTGACGTTTCTGAACAAGATGAAAAACAAAGACAGAAGAATATTAAATTGGAGCTTGTTGCTGCAAGAATACAACCTGATTGTTAAGCATATTCGTGGTGTTGACAATGTTTGTGCAGATGCACTTTCTCGTTAAGTCTCAATTTGTATCTTAAGATTGGTATTAATTTGTATATAGTTAAGTGAATTGCTTTTGAGATTTAGTGTTCTTTTGTTATTGTATTTACCTACAAGGCATAGCACTTTTGTCATAAAAAGTTGTCATACATTCCAACTTTTTCTTTTACGGAGGGAGGTGTTACGTTATGACGATTTATAATACCTGATTGTATTATTTTGCTCAGTCAGTAGTTTCTGTATGCTTATGTAAGGGTAATGAATATTCATGAGTGCTTGTAAACATTATGACTAGCCTGGGAACACCATAGATTCTTCCATCTAGAAAGTTCTACTGTCTGCAAGATTCTTCAAGAGGCATCTGGAGAGTTCTATCACCTTCAAGATTCTTCTTTGTGATGTCAGTCAGGATTCTACTTTATGACATCATGCAGAATTCTTCTACGACATCATACAGGATTACAAGGCCTATATAAAAGGAACTTGCAGTCAACGGACAGGAGAATCATCTCCGGTCTGCTACACCTGAAAGCTAGACTGGCTTTGCCGAGGGCAATTAGACTTCGGATGACACAGACACCTCTTGGATACGGACTTTGCGGTGATCAGGATCGCCACACCGAAGACATCAGATTCCAGTGGATTTTCACCATCGTCGTGGGAACAACGCGAGGACGGACAGTTTGGACTAGTGAACAGTATTTCTATCTTCAATGTAGTAATTTCATTACCCATTCCTGTACAGTTGTAACTGCTACGTTCATTCGCTCAGTTATTTAATAAATCATTTAAATTTAATCCCTCTTCTGATTTGGAATCTTCCAGAATAATCTGGAACACACAACTGTCCGTAACAAATGGCATAAACGCCTGTCAAAGACCTAATTTTGCATTAGGCCCTCTTGTCAGAGGCATCAGACACTTTTGTAACACACCTTATAAACATCCATAATTATGTCTCCCCCCACCGGAGGGAGAGGGGATACATTCTGTCTTAGGCTCGGTTCTCGTTCACGTTCGCGTCGGCGTTCCCATTTCATTTCCGGAGTGTAACTCCAAAATCGTTTGCATGATCTTAACGAAACTTTGCATACTTACTATTCAGGTCCTGAAGTGGTGCCTTTTGGTATGTGCCTGTCTCTCCGTCAGTCTGTCTGTCCGTCCGAATGTAATCAATTTTTTGGGGAAGAATGGTGGGGGCGCTGGGTTAGGCAGGGAAGGGGGGCGGGGTGGGGGGGAACATATGTTTTTACGAGTAAAAACACATTCTAGTTTGTATCTTGGCCATGAAATTAAAGAGGCGTGGTTTTAATGCTGGTCAGTATATAATCAGTATAACTGCAACAGTATGTTTTTTTTGCTGATTTGTTGTATGTATGATTATTTCTAATTGTAATACCCCTATTCCACACAACCGTTCAAGCTACCGTTCCCATACCGATAAAGGAATGGTACTGGAACGGGAGAGGTCGGGAGGGAACCTTAATGGAGCCTTATTGGAACGGCACTGGACGTTAACGGAACTCCTTCGAATGGTAGGAACGGTTGGGACGGCTGAGGTCGGGCTGCATGTTCAAAATTTTGGCCGTTCCCCTCCCGTTCTGAATGAATGGTTATGGATCCTTAGCACATCGTTATGAGAACTGATGAGTCGTTAATGGAACGTAAGCAACGGTAACGCAACGCTAATGCATCGGGAGTGAACGGTTGCCAATATTCGCCCCGCACCCGTAACGTTCTCATACCGTTGCTACCGTTCCCTACCATTCTCATACCGATCTGGTAACGTTCTGATCCGACCCAATCTCTACCTCACTGTTTCAACCAGATTGTCTTACGTTCCCCTCGCATTGTAATAAGGTTCCAATAGCATTCCGATACCGTCCCAACCATTCCATTACTGATGCATTAGTGTTGCCGCACCGTGCCAGCCGATGTGTATATAGGTGTCACGTTCCAATACCAATCAGTTTATTTTCACACGAGCTAGAGCGCACATTGTCACAGAACAGTAAACATGGGTGTCGACAATTATCATTTTTTTGGGTGGGGGACTTGTTTTCCATGTTCTTTTTGTCTTTTCGTTCTTATAAAAGGACACGAAGAAGGAATTGTAATTTGAACAACAATATTTATGCTCATTATTTGGCAAAGCTAAAGAATAAGCTCTACGATTGCCTTACCTTGCGTAAAACGCAGTGCCTATGTGTCCGAAAGTCGGACAGAGTTTTAATATAGCTAACTCCGTGTCCGACAGTCGGATGGTTTCAACATAACTCCGTGTCCGACAGTCGATATTGTTTTTAATTTCTTAAAATCTTCTGAATCTTTTAAATATTACATGTGAATGTTTTGATCAGATGGCTCAGTTCTTCAAGATGAGTACCGAGAATTTCAATCAATGTTTCTGTTTAAGCTCTGCTCAATAAAGTGAGTCGACATTGGCGCGGGACTTTGTGCATTTATGATGAAGTTAGTGACTGCCGGACAGAGATCCTAAAATACTCGGTGTCCGAAAGTCATACAAGTTTTAATTTTTCTAGTATTCCAGCAATTATTAGACGTACAAACTTGGCCATGTTTGTGTTCGACCTTCACAAAATGCAAATTGATAGCTATCGACTTTTCTTGGTCTTTTTATTTGTCTGTTTTATTTCGTTGGAGATAGAAAACAGTTTCTATACGGTCTCTCTTTTGAAAATTAGTCAGATAGATCGAACAGATTCACGCTTTATTTCCACACCAGAGATAAATTAGAGCTTTTAGTCAGTGAGCAAATCAATTCCATGACCATTGACATTGTGAATTAAATATTGCATGCACGATCAAGACTGTCGGACGCGAAATGCAAAATACTCCATGTCCGGAAGACAGCAGAAAGTAAAAGTATTGATATGAGAGCAGATTTATTACAAAATAAAGAATAAAAATATATCACCAATAATCAGAACATCCAATGTGCACTGCAATCAATTTATTTGGGCCATTTTTATAAATACAACGAAGTCCGTACAATGCCTGTCGGACATTAAATGCAAAATACTCCGTGTCCGACAGCCAAAAAAAAAAAAAGAGGACGATTAGAACAGATTGATAACGAAATAATAATAATAATAATAATAATAATAATAAATAATAATAATAATAAAAACACATTTTAACAACAAACAGAACATCCAATGAACAGTGCGATTTATTTATTTGGGGGCCATCTTTTTTGGATGGTCTGTTTGTTGGTGATATATTTTTATTCTTTATTTCGTTATAAATGTGTCATCCTGTGGATAACAGGATGATATGTGTTGCCCCAACTGGGATCAATGTAGAAGTCTCAAAACTAAAGTATATAATTACTGTAAATGAAACCGCACCAGTTTCAGTTTCCGCGAACACACTGTTAATAATAAATGAATAAACTGAAGCCTTTTTTGCCAGGTAGCCTAATTTAACTGGCACCGTTTAGCCAGTTATTTTAACTGTAATTTTACAATTTGTTTACCACGGAGTTCAGTGCATGTTCAGTGTAAACCACGGTTAAAGGCGTGCAGGATTCCACATACAGTTAAAATGACAAGGAGACAATACGTTAATTTAACGGTTAAATTCAGTCAGTTTATAACTGTGTAGGAAAGCCGAACTGGCTCTGTGCAGGTCGGTGCAAAAATAAATAATGGCAAATACCCGCCTGGTTCTTATAAATGCCTGGGGTCCAAGTCGATTTTGCGAAATAAACGCCCGGGCTACTAAATGGTCATATACGGTATTCCCTTTATAGATTTCCTTCCAAGTTCATTAGGCCTATTTTATTTGTTCTAGTAGTTTGTTAAGCCATGTGAAATGTTGTCCAATACATTGAATTTTATTTTTTAACCACTGAATACATGTTTGATATGTGTCTCGCTTTTATAACCTCTGTAGATCGTTACGGCAATGGTAACATAACGATACTCGATCATTAATGGATTGCTAACAGCACGCTACGGTCGCTGTGAAATCGGTAATGAACGGTAGAGGACAGTACACTCGGTACAGCAATGGTGTGAGATCTGAAAGGAACGTTGCTGGAACGCTAGTGATTGGTACTAAAACGGTAAAGATCATTATGGACACGCTGTACGGACCTTACATGGTCGGTAAATGAACTGTATTAGAACCCTGTAGCATTGTTACGGTCGTTAACAGATCGCTACTGGAACGCAACAATGCCAAAAACGGCCGTTCTCCTTGCATCTGATCGGTAGAGGCAGCCGTCCTAAGGACGGCTTAGAACGGCTGAGAACGGTAGCGTGAACGGTTGTGTGGAATGGGGGTGTAAGGTCTGTTACAAGTTTTTAAAATATGGACATTGCTCTGATTAGTGTGAAGTATTGTGGAATACTATTTCACTTTTTTATTCTTCTTTAAAATCTGTTATTGAGTAGGAGTTGCTATTTCTCATATTTCCTCTCTGCAGATAAATCCCTCAGAAGAGCCCAGCAGGCACTGAAATCCCATCTGAAGCAGAGGTATGAATGCATATTTGAAGGTTCAGCACAGCAGAGCCCCCCAACCCTCCTGAATGAGATCTATACAGAGCTCTACATCACAGAGGGGGGCAGTGGGGGGGTCAGTAATGAACATGAGGTCAGACTGATCGAGACGGCATCCAGGAGACAAATCACACAGGAGACTGCAGTCCTCTGCAATGACATCTTTAAGCCTTTACCTGGACAAGAGAAACACATCAGAACTGTGCTCACAAAGGGCATCGCTGGCATCGGGAAAACCGTCTCTGTGCAGAAGTTCATTCTGGATTGGGCAGAAGGAAGAGCCAATCAGGACATTGATTTCATCTTCAGTCTTCCTTTCAGAGACCTGAATCTGAAGAAACACAAAGAATTCAGTCTAATGCAGCTTCTGC
Organism: Gymnothorax javanicus; assembly: GCA_029692085.1. Classification (NCBI taxonomy): domain Eukaryota; kingdom Metazoa; phylum Chordata; class Actinopteri; order Anguilliformes; family Muraenidae; genus Gymnothorax; species Gymnothorax javanicus. The sequence continues at coordinate 89,878,827 of CM056194.1, forward strand.
AGCTCTACTTTCCTCAGCTGAAAGAGATTAAAAGCATTAACAGCGATGAAGTCAAAGTTGTGTTTATCTTTGATGGTCTGGACGAGTGTCGAATTCCTCTAGATTTCCAGAGCAATGAGATCTGCTGTGATGTAACAGAGTCATCATCAATGGATGTGCTGCTGACCAATCTGATTCAGGGGAATCTGCTTCCCTCTGCTCTCCTCTGGATCACCTCCCGACCTGCAGCAGCCAATCAGATCCCTCCTCAGTGCGTCCACCAGGTGACAGAGGTACGAGGGTTCAGTGACGTACAGAAGGAGGAGCACTTCAGGAAGAGAGTCAGAGATCAGGAAAAGGCCAGCAGAATCATCTCACACATAAAGTCATCCAGGAGTCTCTACATCATGTGTCACATTCCCGTCTTCTGCTGGATCTCTGCTGCTGTTCTGGAGACAATGTTGGGTGGAGCAGAGAGGGGAGATCTGCCCAAAACTCTGACTGAAATGTACACACACTTCCTGCTCATTCAGACTCATGTGAAGAATGATAAGTATCAGGGCACCAGTGAGACAAACCCAAAGCAGACGTCAGCATCAGATACAGAAATCATCCTGAAACTGGGGCGGCTTGCTTTTGCACAGCTGGAGAAGGGTAATCTGATATTCTATGAAGAGGACCTGAGAGAGAACAGCATTGATGTCAGGGCAGCTTCAGTGTACTCTGGGGTGTGTACAGAGATCTTTAAAGAGGAGTGTGGGCTGCATCAGGAGAAGGTCTACTGCTTTGTGCATCTGAGCATTCAGGAGTATCTGGCTGCCTTGTTTGTGTTTCATTCCTGTGTAAATGAGAACAGAAATGTGCTCAGAGCAGAAGAATCAGATCCTCGCAGTGACAGAGAGCAGCTGTATGAGTTACACAGGACTGCAGTGAAACAGGCCTTAGAGAGTAAGAATGGACACCTTGACCTTTTCCTCCGATTCCTTCTCGGGCTCTCGCTGGACTCCATTCAGGCTCTCTTACGAGGAATACTGACGCAGGCAGGCCTCCAACAGATTTTCGACAGAAGATTCATGACACAGACAGAAAGCAGATCTGAGAACATTAAGGAAACAGTCTGGTACATTAAGAAGAGGATCAGAAGGGAATCTTCAGCAGAGAGAACCATCAACCTGTTCCACTGTCTGAATGAGCTGAATGACGCCTCTCTAGTGCAGGAGATCCAGGGATTCCAGAGATCAGGGAAACTTTCTGATAAAGAGCTGGAGCCGCACCAGTGTTCAGCTCTGGCCTTTGTGTTACTAATGTCAGAGGAGGTCCTGGATGAGTTTGACCTGAAGACCTACAGAACATCAGCAGCAGGTTATCAGAGACTGGTACCAGTAATCAGGATCTGCAGCAAGGCCATGTGAGTATGGTCTTTGTAAGTAAAAGATGTATATAGCGTAATTGATTGCATCCTTTTCGTATATTGCATGAACTCAAGTCATTGTTTGGATGGTTTAGATGCTAAACAGCACAGTTCTTATCACCCATTAGGCCAACGACCATCAGTGAAAATAATTCGGGCCAGCGCGCATGGCAGCACTCACTGCTGCCCTGTTAAACACAACTTGCATGAGCTATCATGCATAGACGGATCCGGGAGCCCGGTGATTGTTCACGAGTAAACACGGCTCCGAGCGCTAAGTGGTTAAGGAGTTGTGGAGCAGTACAGATTCATCCAGTTATGTTTCTAGGAAATCAATCCAGGCTTGCCGTATTGTTAAAAACCTCTGTGGGTCACCTCTTACATTATACTTAATCTTTTCTAAAGGCAGACAGTTGTTGAGCTCATTTACCCATTGAGAGACTCGGGGGATCCTCAGAAATCCATGTAGATAAAACACATTTTTTTGCTGCCATCATGGCCAACCCAAGGGAATTGAACTGGACGTTACAGTAATCTCTCAGCAGCACTATAGAAGGTGATAAGCTAAGTTCATTATTTAAAACAACACTAAGTAACTTTTCAACCTTCATATAATATTTTCAGAACTTTTTTGATGGTACATCGACTTACAACAGGTCGAATGACACCTCTGTCATGGCCTGGGGGCGTCTGTATCACTTTCACTGGCACTATGCAGTTTCGAGGTGGATGGTAGGAACCCCTCCACACAAAAAACTACAAATGTGCTGACTGCTTTACGGCATGCGTCACTTCCCCCTCTCCCTCATTCGTTAAAAAGACAAGTCAATGCGAACACCTATGTGGGATTACCGCTATCATGGCAGAAGCAGCAAGAAAACCAAAGAAATTAAAAGTTTGTCTGAGGACACTAAAAAACAAAAGAGAGAGAGTAACAGAATCAAAGCCCAGACAAGGATCAATATTAGCCAGGCTTTCACTCGCTGGCGTGAGCTCAAAGACGAGGAGGGATGTTCAAACGATGCTGCCTTGGCCCTGTTACTGCTGGACTAGTAAGTAACGTTACACATCGTTTTCTCTTTATAACGTTACAGTACTTTTGAGTTTGTTGTGTGGCTGGTCGTGCCACTGTGGAGCTGCGAACTATCAAGCTGGTGGCTATTTATTGCTACCACGCAAATTTCCGATAGCTAACATTAGCATTATCATTGTTATTTGTGCATCGCAAGCAATGACTGCAAACCGCAAATATAAATGATTGAGTAAAATATGTAGCTTCCTCCCGTGGAAAGTACCAAAGATGGAAGATCAGTCATACTGAATCATTGTGGGATTATCGTCTCAGTTTTTAGGTACTTGACCAAGTAGTTTCTGATGATTGTTAGGTAATAGTTTCAGAGACATACGGGATTCTTGTGTGTTTTTTGTTGAGTACGGTGATTGCAAAAGTCGTCTATCAAATGCGTTGGCGCGTCAAACCGCGTTGCTTGCCCAAAATAATCAGTAAAAAAAAACCCCGTGTGCATTGAGTTATGACTTTTCATAGTCCTGCCTATGGGGCTGTTGGGGGGATATGGTACTAAAACTAAAAGTTAAACAATTCTTATTTTCAACATCGTCATATGATATTGTTTAGCCACAGTTAGATATATTACTTCATCGCTATTCATCCCTCAAACAGCCACTGGAAACACACTGCTTGGACTCATCTTCTGTTAATTTCCAAAACAACTACACGCGACTGAGAGATCAGGATGTTTATGACGCTACGTGCTGGTGCTCATGGGAAATGTTGTCTTCCTTCAGGCAAAACACTACCGCTTTGGTCCACAGGCGCCGCCAAACTCAACCAAAAATGAAAGTTCCTTCGTGTTGCTTTAAGACTTTCATGAGTGTATTTTCTATGGCCTCCTACCATTGTCTTAACTTTGGGCTTGCTCAGATCATGTGTTAGAGGTTTCCAATCTCAATTTTACATTTGGTGCAATGTGGAGATGTATTGCCCTTAAAACCGCTAATCTTTTCAGGAGTGTGATTAAAATCTGTGGATAGTTTTATAGTTAGAAATTTTATATCTTGGACTAATATGGGCCTTTTCTGTGTCTGTAAGCAGTTGAGACCACTGATCCTCCTCTATCTTCATTCCGAGATCTCTCTCCCATTTCTCTCTGACCAAATAAGTGTTATCTATATTTTGTGTCATACAGAGGTCAAAGGATGATGAAATAAATGTGCAGTTATTTCCTTGGGTTTGTAGTGTTTCCAGTTGAGAAAGCTTTGGTCTTTCTAAGGACCCACCCATTTGTGACTATGTAAAATGTTGCCATTGTAGATATTCTGTAAGAATGTGCTGTAGAAATTTGGTAGGAGTTTCTCAGTTGCGGAAACGACATTAGCGTGTCGCCATCATGCAGGTCACCAATTTTAATAATATTTTTATGAGCCCAGAGCTTAAAGCCTTGGTTATTTTGGGCAAAATCTAAAGGAGAGTTAGACATTGTAGGGATAACTGAAGAGAGAGAAGTGACTGAAGTCCAAAATAACAATTTTGTGAATGAATGTGAATGAATTATGATCGGGTTATTTGTGTATTTCCTTACATTTGTATTATTAAAACAGTACGGGATATGTGATCTCTCTTGAAGATGTGAGATTCTGAGTCCAAGAGGGGATTTCCTCTCCTCCAAACCAGTAAAAAATTGGTCTCAACTGGGCAGCCCAGTAACATAATTATATATCAGGGAGTCCCAATCCTCCTCTTTCTACTGGTAAGCAAAGAATAAATCTTTTAATTCTTGGGATCTTGTTACACCATATGAACATCCCTACAGCTGTATTAAATTTATTGAAAAGGGATTTTGGAAGGTCAGATGGAATTGATTGGAACACTTACAGTGCCGTGAAAAAGTATTTGTACCCTTCCTGATTTCTTATTTTTTTGCATATTTGTCACACTTGAATGTTTCAGATCAGCAAATAAATTTTAATATTAGACAAATACAACCCAAGTAAATACGAAATGCAGTTTTTAAATGATGATCTAATTTACGGGGAAAAAGCTATCCAAACCTACCTGGCCTGGTATGAAAAAGTAATTGCCCCCTAATCCTAATAACAGGTTGTGCCACCCTCTGCGACAACAACTGCAATCAAACGTTTGCGATAACTGGCAATGAGTCTTTCACATCGCTGTGGAGGAATTGATGCACACTCTTCTTTGCAGAATGTTTTAATTCAGCCACATTGGAGGGTTTTTGAGCATGAACGGCCTGTTTAAGGTCATGCCACAGCATCACAATCGGATTTAAGTCCGGACTTTGCTTAGGCCGCTCCAAAACCTTCAGTTTGTTCTTTTTAAGCCATTCAGAGGTGGACTTTCGGAGTGTGTTTCCGATCATTGTCCTGCTGCATAACCCCAAGTGCGCTTGAGCTTGAGGTCACCAACTGATGGTTGGACATTCTCCTTCAGGATTTTCCGGTAGAGAGCAGAATTCATGGTTCCATCAATTACAACAAGTCGTCCAGGTCGTGAAGCAGCAAAGCAGCCCCAAACCATCACACTACCACTACCATGTTTGACTTTTGGTATGATGTTCTTCTTATGAAATGGTATGTTAGTTTTACGCCTGATGTAACAGGATGCACACCTTCCAAAAAGTTAAACTTTTGTCTCATCAGTCCACAGAATATTTTCCCAAAAGTCTTGGGGATCATCAAGATGTATTTTGGCAAATGTGAGACAAGCCCTTGTGTTCTTTTTGGTCTGCAGTAGTTTTCGCCTTGGAACCCTCCCATGGATGCCATTTTTGCCCAGTCTCTATCTTATTGTTGAATCATGAATACTGACTTTAAATGAGGCAAGTGAGGCCTGCAGTTCTTCAGATGTTGTTCTGGGTTCTTTTGTGACCTCCTGGATGAGTAGTTGATGTGCTCTTGGAGTAATTTTGGTGGGCCAGCCACTCCTGGGAAGGTTCACCACTGTTCCAAGTTTTCTCCATTTGTGGATAATGGCTTTCACCGTGATTCGCCGGAGTCCCAAAGCCTTAGAAATGGCTTTGCCACCCTTTCCAGACTGATAGATGTCAATTTCTTTGTTTCTCATCAGTTCTTCAATTTCTTCAGTTCGCAGCATGACATGTTGCTTTTTGAGATCTTTTAGCCTACTTCACTTTGTCAAACAGGTTCTATTTAAGTGATTTCTTGATTCAACAGGTCTGGCAGTAATCAGGCCCGGGTGTGGCTAGTGAAATTGGACTCAAAAAATGTGGTTAATCACAGTTAATTCATGATTTAACAAGGGGGGCAATTACTTTTTCACATAGGGCCAGGTAGGTTTGGATAGCTTTTTCCCCTTAATAAATGAAATCATCATTTCAAAACTGATCTATTTTGTGGATTGATCTGTAAAGTAGTTCTTTTCAGTCTCATGCTTGCAGGATTTTTAAACAGTGCTTTTTATATGCCCCAAGAAACAATACTGTCCTCCAATAACATACATGACTCTACAATCTTAATCACATTTCATGTGACATCATGAGCAGGTGAGATATAAAATGGTATTTGCAATATACAATGCTGTAAAAAAAAAAAAGTATTTGCCCCCTTACTGATTTCTTGTGCTTTCGCATATTTTTTTTTACACTTCATATAACTTTTTTCACTTAATAAATGAAAACATAATTTTTAAACTGCATTTTGAATTTACTTGGGTTATCTTTGTCTTATATTAAAATTTGTTTGATGATCTGAAACATTTAAGTGTGAAAAATGTGCAAAAAAGTAAGAAATCAGGAAGGGGGCAAATACTTTTTCACGGCACTGTACGTCTTGGTCGGCCATGACATGTGGCATAGGCTTTTGGCTAGCAGCTGCGGTCGTCTTGGCTCTGAGTTGATTTTTAGCTACTTTGCTCTTAAATCCAGACATAAATGAGGGTGAGAATAAATTCCCATTCCACTTAATAAGTGATATGCACACTTATTTCAGGCTATCAGTACTTAAGAATAATTTGTTAAATCAAAAGTTACGTAGCTGCCATAGGCACGTCTGCGCTCTAGCTTGCCATTACGTCACCCCCCATAACGTTGATTATTGACTGCATATTTTGTTTTCACATTTTCAATGTTTGTTTACAATAAAATGCAGTTAAATTGTTGGGAGGGAACTAAATCGGTAAAATAAAAAGTGTGAGTACAAGTGGAATCCAGTACCTTTACTTCATGATCTTAATCCTGAACATTAGCAGTATCAAAAGCTAAACTCACTTTAGACCTCCTTACTTAACGTTTTATTTGTGACTTATTTTCTCAGGTACCAATTTTCAAAGTATAATGTATTTAATAACTGGCAGATTAATATAATGGATCAATCTTTGTCAATGAACACAATGCATGGTGAAATGAAGTTAGGCTGTATTTATTTATAGTTTAGGACTCAGGCTCTAATTTGATGTTTTTTAAAATGCTGACGCTTGTAGGTGAAATTGCTCATTTAAGGTGCAGAGTGTTTCGTACATTTGTCATCGACCACAGGGCTCGACATTCCGCTTGCCCGATTGCCTCAGCAAGTAAAAATCGCTGTCGGGCAAGTATTTTGAAAAAGCAGTTGCCCGATCGGGCAAGTGGATATTTTTTACGATCGTATCCTCGAAGAGATTGAGACAGCTAGCTACTGCTCAAATTCGAAGCAAATGCCGCCGCGCCCGCGCCGCCGCTGCTGGGTGCATGCGTTGGTAGTAGCGTGCTCTTTACTTCGGTCGTGAGTGAAGGAGTGTTGATGATACTAGACAAACGGTACGGTACTGTACTACTACACGATCTAGCAAACTACAGATGCCGACCAGGCATTACAGGTACAATACACACGCCAACCGACGATGGTGATCATCCACTAACACTACGACTAACCATGCAACAGATAGCTGTGGCGAACGTTTACCACCCGTTCTCGTGAAACGTATCACTTGCACGGTGCGCGCGCACGGCCGGTTTGATCGTGGCCAGCTAGCATAGCCCACATGATGAGCTCGCCTCGCGAATGCATTGCTTGTACCCTGCATGCATGCATGTTGCGAAGTGCGTGTTCCAAAACAAATCACGATTCATGGCAACTCAATTTCACGGCCCGGCTTGTGAGATCATTCTTAGTTTATTGGTTTATGATTATTTATCCTCATCTAGCTGCTATGACATTACAGTATGAGCCAGTGGAAAATGGGGAATTTTTTTCAATGCCGCGAGCAAGCGGAGGAGCAAATTCTCCAGAGTGGCAGTGCTATATGAGTGGCACACAGCAGCAGGTGCAGGCAGGTCCACCTCCACTACGCCGTGCTGGCCCATTGTCGGGGAAGCGACCGTCCATGTTGGCAGTTGAGCAGGCGGAGAAACGCCGGGCAGATGCCGAGAGGTATGAGGCTGAAGTGCGGGTGTGAGAATTTTAGGAATCCTGGCTTGCCACTTTCCTATGGTTGGAGTACAATCATGACAACTCGTTAATGGGCTGCAAGGTGTGCCGAGAGTTTTCTCCTGCAGCACATAGGAACAATCCCCTCGTCGCTGGCACAAATAACTTTAGAAAGACAGTACTGCACAGCCACGGTCAATCACGATTGCATTCAGGATGTGCACAAGCAAAGCGAGCCGCAGAGTTGGAGACCACCCATCCATCTACAATACCAAGTTGCATCCAACGCCTTGCAGTGGAGGAGAAAGATCATCTCTCAAAACTGTTTACAACTGCTTTTTTGTGGCTAAACATGAGTTACCCTTCACAAAATTTGCTCCACTCATCGATCTCTAAGTGAAAAATGGTGAAGATGTGGGCTCTTCATACACAAACGATCAAGCGTGTCGCAGGTACGACTTAAGATTTGTTTTTCATATTCTCGAAAATGGGTTTATACAGCTAGACTTAGATCTCTATAAAATTGTAAAGTGTCTACCAGACTAACTCATTTTATGTTGTGTTGTGTTAAATGTAATGCTGCAATAAATCAACCAAAGCACTATGACATTTCAATGCAAACACAGACTTTGGGGGGAAATTTTTTAATTCTTTACTCGAAACCTAACTCGCGGATATGTCTGGCTAAAGTAATTCGAATCAGCCTCGTTTTAATTTGTAATTTAAATTTGTATATCGTGAGAATAAATTACGAGAACAATCCTTATTCCTGTATTCTACAACCCGAATTCCGAAATAATTGGGACGAAGTGTAAATTGTGAATAAAATTAAAATGCTATGACTTTCAGATCACGAGCCAATATGTTATTTACAATAGAACATAGTTTCAACATTTGAAATGTTATCTGAGACATTTTACATTTTTATCCAAAAAATGAGCTCATTTCAAATTTTCTGGCTGCAACAGGTCTCAAAAAAGTTGGGACACAGGCAAAAAAAAGGGCTGAAAAAGCAATTAATATATAAGAGAATCAGCTGAAAGAACATTTAGCAAGTAATTACATTAACTGGCATCAGGTGTGTAACATGACTGGCTATAAAAGGGATGTCTTATAGAGGCTGAGTCTCTCAGAAGTAAAGATGGCCAGAGGCTCTCCAACCCGTGAAGTCTTGTGTCAAAAAAAAATGTGGAATACTTTAAAAACAATGTTCCTCTACGTCAAATTGCAAAGGCTTTGAAGGTCTCATCATCGACAGTGCATAACATCGTCAAATGATTCAGAGAAACTGGCAAAATCTCTACGTGTAAGGGGCAAGGCCGAAGACCTTTACTGGATGCCCATCATCTTCGGACCCTCAGACGCCACTGCATCACTCGTTGGCATAATTCTGTCATTGACATTACTAAATGGGCCCAGGAGTACTTCAAGAAGCCACTGTCTGTAAACACAGTCCGCCGTGCCATCCACAGATGCCACCTAAAAACTCTATCATGCAAAAAAAAGGAAGCCATTGTTGAGCATGATCCAGAGGCGCCCCGCCGTGTTCTGTGGGCCAAGGCTCATTTAAAATGGACTGTAGCAAAGTGGCAAAGTGTCCTGTGGTCAGACGAGTCCAAATTTGACATTCTTGTTGGAAACCATGGGCATTGTGTCCTCTGGGCTAAAGAGGAGAAAGACCACCCCCCCTGTGATCAGTGTTCAGTTCAAAAGCCAGCATCTCTGATGGTATGGGGATGCAATATTGCATATGGTGTGGGACACTTGCATGTTTTTAAAAGCACCATGAATGCTGAAAGGTATATAAAGGTTTTAGAGCAACATATGCTCCCCTCCAGATGACATCTATTCCAAGGAAGGCCTTGTGTATTTCATCAGGACAATGCAAAACTACATACTGCAGCTATTATAACAGCATGGCTTCATAGTAGAAGAGTCGGTGTGCTAACTGGCCTGCCTGCAGTCCTGATCTTTCACCGATTGAGAACATTTGGCACATAAACAAAAAGTCCATCAAAGGAGACCCAAAACTCTCCAGCAGCTGGAAGCTTGTATTAAACAGGAGTGGGATCAAATTCCAATGGCTAAACTCAATAAACTTGTCTCCTCAATGCCCAGAGGCCTCCACTCTGTGTTAAAAAGAAGAAGGTTTGCTACACCATGGTAAACAGGCCCATGTCCCAACTTTTTTGAAACCTGTAGTGGCCATCAAATTTGAAATGAGCTTATTTTGTGGATAAAATTGTAAAATTTCTCAGTTTCAACATTTGCAATGTTATCTCTGTTCTACTGTCAATAAAATACTGGCTGGTGTGATTTGAAAGTCATTGTGATAAGATTTTATTCACAATTTTCACTTTGTTCCAACTATTTCGGAATTGGGGTTGTATGTGGCAGGTTCACCCAGTACATCTATGACAACCTGTTTGCACCAAACTTTCAAAATGTCAGGGGTGCCCGTTACACAAGCATACTGGTCGACAGCAGCTGCGATGTGAGCAATGTGGACTTTGAAACATAATTGATTCTGAAATTCTGTCAATAATTTAATTCAACAAGTCAGAGTATTCACTCAAAAACGAGATTGAACAGAAAGTAAAGAAAATACAGTATTACTGAAACAAAAAAAAATCTGATTTGCAGGAATCATTCAGATTTCTTTGTTGCTTTAATTATTTTCATTTGAATCTCATTTTTGAGTGTATAATTTGTGTCTTGATCTTAAAGGAACAGTGTGTAAGAAATGTCTGTCAATTAATCATGAAATGGCCCTGATAAATCACCAGACATTAAGGAATGATGTTAATTTCAAATACTTATATCACTGACAACAGTAGTCCAGCCAGAATATTCTCATTACAAAAGCGAAGTTGCAGCCCACATCTAATGTTGATGTTTTAATTTTGTGTTTTGGCCTGTTGCGCCGCCCTCCACCTATCTCCCAATCACAAAGTCAGTAGTATTTCGGCATCCAGGTTGCCTGTTTCCACTGAGCTGCTGCTTCCAGCGTTTCGGAGCACAAATGTCTGACGTTACTAAACCTAAAAGACCTCGTTATGATTCCGAAATACGTCGTGACAAAGTCAGAAACGAAACAAGGATCTGTATAGGACATGCCTTTGAAAGATGGAGACGGCTGAAAGCGGAGAAGAATTTGAAGACCGATGCCAAAGTTGGTAATTTTCTCCTGGACAGGTAAGATTCAGCTAAGTTTGGCTAAGTTAATTCTATTTAATGTAGGCATGGACATTTCAAATATTCTCTACAGTCAAATAGCGTTATGTATGTTCGTTCATGGTACGTTAGTGCGTATGCAGGTGGGTCATCGAATTGACTTGGTAACAAATTGTTTGAGAAATAAAAAACGTGACTCGTCATTGCTAACATTAGCAATGCTTTATTAGAGGCAGTTTCTCTGGCATTATGCTGAGACTCTGTGGAAACCGTTCCAACATTAGCACAGCCATTATGGCAATATGAGATGTAACTGAGACAGTACATCGGTCAAATGGGTCCTTATTCATTCTTTACGCATATTACAGCATGGACTTTAGTGGGCTATCCACGCAGAAGAGTGACGAGCAAGTTGACCAATATGACCATTGCTAAAGTTAGTTAGTCATTAGTCTCAATCTTTTCTGAACTGAACTGAACACAACCCTGTGAGAGCAAATCATTGGTGATATTGAAACGTAGCCATGGTAGCTCCTTGTAGTAGACTTTCTTGCTGGATCTGGCAACCTAGCTGGCAACCTCTCGTCTGGGGGAGAGGAGGAGGGGATACTGCGCTCTGCACTATTTTAAATGTGATTGCACTACCAGTTTTGGCCACAGTTTTACAAACGGCTCCTTTAAAGATAAGCTACTTGATTAATCTGCTTTAGTATATGCAATGTTTTTTTTTTTTTGATAATTTAAATTAACACTTCAGTTCTCCATACTAGTTTTATTCAACTGAATTTCTTTTGTTCATTCATTTTTACTTTTTACAGGGTTAGACCGCATCATGGATGACTTGCAGGACTCTGTAGTTGGCCTGGGGACTGATGGTGCTGCTACGATGATTGGTAGAGAGAGGGGTCTGGCATCATTGCTGCGTCAGCAGGTGCCGTGGTTGTGCAACATCCACTGCATGGCGTATTGCCTTGAGCTAGGAGTCGCTGATGCCATCAAGGAAGAACGCCGCATGCAGCAGATCACCACCATGCTTGAAGGTCTTTACAAGACTTTCAAGAACAGTCCAAAGTCATGGAGAGAGCAACAGGCTGTGGCTGCCCTTCTGGACAAGAAGGTGTACAAGCCCGGAAATGTTCTTGGCACCCGATGGCTCCCTCTCATTCGCTCTGCCCTCTCTAGCATTATGAGAAACTACGAGGTCATCGTCGTCAACTATGAGCAGACGCTGGCAGAACGAAGTGGCAGTGCAGACATGGCAGGGAAGAGCTCGACAGACTCTCAAGATCCTCATAGATGAGCAGAACCTCTTGTTTATGAACTTCATGTTGGATCTACTTGAATCGCTGAGCAGGTAATTGAGATCAGTGAAATAGCTGCAGCAGGTTTTATTTTTCTTAACATGCATGAGTGCACTATAAGTGAAATGATCAATGTCACAGATCAGTGTTTGTTGTAGAAATGTAAAAATAGTGGCAAAGCCACTGTGCCCGCTTGGCCAAACGTGGCCAAAATGGAACGCCCCCCATTGACCAAAGTATCGGTCCGATTGGGCTCAAAATTGAACTTGAAATTGAACGCTGTATACACATATGAAATATGAAAAGGATCGGTGAAAAACTGAAGACGCTAGGGTGCAGACAAGCGAAAAGCTTACGCACGCACGCCGAACAGACCACCACTAAAGACCCTGAGCATAGCATAAGCCCCTTAGGCCTTTAGGCCAAGCGGGCAAAAAATTTGAGCATATTAGCTCGTGAAATAAGGGAGCTAGAGCTGTTTGAAGTTTTGCAGAAAAAAGCCCCCTGGTGGCCAAACCGAGAATCGCAGCATGCCCAAAATGGAACTCGGGCTAGATCTTGGGCCCATATACATGCATATAAAATATGAAAAAGATTCGTTGAAAACTGAAGGCGCTATTGCACTGAAAGAAAATCTGTGCATTTTACGACCTTTGACCTTCATAACTTTGAAATTTTGGTCAAATCAAAAACCCATTACATATATGAAGAACCCTTGGCAGTACAACCTACAGTAAAAAATTTGAGCACCTTAGCTAGTAGAATAAGGGAGCTAGAGCTATTTGAAGTTTTGCAGAAAAAGCCACCTGGTGGCCAAACCAAGAATTGCAGCATGACCAAAATCGAACTCGGGCTAGATCTTGGGCCCATATATACATGCATATAAAATAGGAAAAGGATCCGTTGAGAACTGAGGGCGCTATGGCGCTGAAACTAAATCGGCACATTTTATGACCTTTGACCTATATAACCTTGAAATTTATGTAAAATCAAAAACCCATTATGTACATGATGAACCCATGGCAGAACAACCTATAGTAAAAATTTGAGCATCTTAGCTCGTAGACTAAGGGAGCTAGAGCTGTTTGAAGTTTTGCAGAAAAAGCCGCCTGGTGGCCAAACCAAGAGTCGCAGCACTCCTAAAATCGAACTCGGGCTAGATCTTGGGCCCATATATACGCATATAAAATATGTAAAAGATCCGTGGAAAACTGAAAGCTGTATCTTGCTGAAATGACAATTGTGGACGAACGCACGCACGACAGACCACCACTAATGACCCTAAGCACAGCATAAGCCCGATTGGGCCCGTCGGCCAAGCAGGCTAAAAATTATATTCCTCATGTAAATTGAATGACGAGGAGCCTTTTCTCAATAAGTTTTTATATTTATTTCAATTGTAAGCTGAGTCTCAAGCTGCAAGAAGATGGTCTGAACGTTGCAGAGGCCATGACTTACCTGTCATCGACTACACTCATGCTGACGTCAATGAAGACGACACCAGGACCCAACTTAGAAGTAGTTCTCCGCGAGTTGACGGACAGCACTTATAAAGGAGTCAGCCTTACTAAATCAAATGAGGAAGGGCAGAACACCTTTCTCACCACAAAGTAGGTTGTCTGTTAACATGATTGTTCTTTTGCTTGCCAACTTGGTTAGCAGTCTACAATCTTTTTTTCACAGTAATGCATATATTTAATCAAGTTTCTCACAATAACTGCTGGCACAACTACAATGAAACTGTATGCTAGAAATTTAAAATAAATGTTTATTACTTTACGAAAGTCCATGATTAGCCAGGAAAATACAGAAATTTCATCCAATGAGCTCTATTGTTATCTACATAAACAGTTCAGTCTCTCCGTTCTGATGAAGTTCTATCATCATCTTCCATCATTGATGTCCAGAAGTGGCCCCTCAGAGATGATGCTTCACTGGCTACCTATGGCAATGAGTCACTTTCTTCTCTGTGCAACCACTTCCAGGAGATTCTTGAATCAAAGGGATGTGACATCGAAGCAGCATGCCACCATGAATGGTATGAGCTGAAAAGCCACATGAAGAATGTTCTCCAGCTAGAACGACAACGCAGCTGGCAGATGATGCTAGCAGATCCTTTGTACTCCGAGAAGTTGTTCAGAAACATCCTCCACATCATTGAGCTGATTCTCGTTCTGCCTCTCTCCACGGCTGCATGTGAGAGGGGATTTCCCTCATGAAGCGCATCAAGACTAACTGGAGATCGCGTCTAGCTGTTGACATGCTCCTTCGACTCATGTATCTCTCCCTTCATGGTCCAAACCTTCAAGACTACAGTGCATCAGGGCCATTGCTAGATGGCTCAGATCAGGGAACCGTCATGTGTCACACCGTACAAAGTAACACCACCAGAGACTGTGGGGGGAAAAAGACAAACAAAACTGTAAACCTACCTCAATGTGAGATCATTCACAATAGCTTTAATAGATGCCAACTAATTGCCTATTATTTGATTTTTTTTCCTCCAAACTGCAAGATATCAAAAACAGAACAAGATGAGAACTGTCATGTTGATCATAACATGCGTTTATACATGTAATCAGATTTGTATATTTTTCTTTATTTTTTTATCCGAAACCAAAATTATATCAGGCGACGTTTATCTGCTTCGCTTTGATCTGTGTACATGAGTTAGTATTCATGGTTTAACTGCAGCTTCTGGGTTAAGTAAGTTTTTATTTTGCAGGTCTAAATGAGCCATCTGCATTTCAATGCTGTCAGGCACAGCCTTCTGTATTTAATGTTCAGATTTTCTGAGGCCATATACATAATTTTAAGTGGCCATTCCTTGGCACTGAGTCAACAATGTGTACACTTCGAAGTCCCACCCTGGGTCACCAGTACTGCTCATGAAAAATGATTAACATACTAAATAGCAGGTCTGTGTGTGTTGTGTTAGCTAGGTGCACTGTAGTAAAACTGGAAGTAATATGGGGGGGGAAAAAATAGAACACCTGGCAGGTATGATATAGATGACATTGTCAAACATCTGTTTGGTTTTATACTTGCATATCCTGTTGTTAGAATGTTCTTAGTTGGTCTATGGTGGAATGATTCTGCAAATTAACTAAATGTGGTAATGCATTGTTTTGATATGTATCAAGTGATCATGATTGATCAATTTTTAGTTCAGTTTTGCAAAGTGATCATTATATCACCCATTTAGCCAAGTTGAAGCCACTGGTTCCAATATCAGTTACATAGCACAATGTACCTGTGCATCTCTATTTTTTTTCTTTATAAAAGATAATTTAAGATTTTGCCAGTCTCAGATATTGGCTCTGTTTGTATGCATGATTAAAAAAGAAAAACTTCCTTTTTGGTAACTCCATTTTTTATGCACTCAAGTGGCAAGTGGTTTTTGCTGTCGGGCAAGTAAAATTCCATACCACTTGCCCGACAGGGCAAGCAAAAAAAAAAAAAAAAAAAAAGTTTGTCGAGCCCTGACTGCTGTCAAATATATGGGTTGGGCTGAAGTTTCATTATAAACATTCAGCTCTGTGCAGCTCTGGAGGTGAATAATGTGATTCTCTTCAGATGGAGCCTCTGCTGGTGCCTGTTACACCAGCTAACACTTAAAGCAATTCTTCCCTTTCTGGTATGTCGTACAGCACTTAGTAAAAATATGAACATGAACAACTCCGCCTCCCTCCAAAGTCCCACCCTCTTACCCCCGATTCCCAGGTTTCTCCTACGAAAAAAAAAAAAAAACATACCGCGTTGCTGAATACCCCTCGGCCCGGACAAGATTTCCTGCCTCAAGGTCACAGCGCTAAGGTGAAAGGTGAGATCCAGCAAAAAATGTGACATTGCACATCTATGTGTCATAGTGAGTTAACATACCAAATTTTGTGAAGCTGCGATCAGTAGTTGCTGAGTACTGACCTGCACAAGATGTCCTGCCTCAAGATCACAGCGCTAAGGTGAAAGGTGAAATCCAGCAAAAAACATGACGTTGCACATCCATGTGTCACAGTGAGTTACCATACCAAATTTGGTGAAGCTGCGATCAGTAGTTGCTGAGTACTGACCCATACAAGATGTCCTGCCTCAAGGTCACAGCGCTAAGGTTAAAGGTGAAATCCACCAAAAAACATGACGTTGCACATGTATGTGTCACAGTGAGTTACCATACAAAATTCGGTGAAGCTGCGGTAAGTAGTTGCCGAGTACTGACCCGGACAAGATTTCCAGGGTCAAGGTCAAAGAGCTAAGGTCAAAGGTCAAATCCAGCAAAAAACCTGACGTTGCACATCTATGGGTCATAGTGAGTTACCATACCAAATTTGGTGAAGCTGCGATAAGTAGTTGCCGAGTACTGACTCGGACAAGATTTCCAGGGTCAAGGTCACAGAGCAAAGGTGAAAGGTCAAATACAGCAAAAAACCTGACATTGCACATCTATGGGTCATAATTAATTACCATACCAAATTTGGTGAAGTTGCGATAATTAGTTGCAGAGTATTGACCCGGACAATATTTCCAGGGTCAAGGTCACAGCGCTAAGGTCAAAGGTGAAATCCAGCAAAAAACCTGACGTTGCACATCTATGGGGCATAGTGAGTTACCATACCAAATTTGGTGACGCTGTGATAATTAGTTGCTGAGTACTGACTCGGACAAGATTTCCAGGGTCAAGGTCACAGCACTAAGGTCAAAGGTCAAATACAGCAAAAAACCTCATAGTGCACATCCATGAGTCATATTGAGCTACCATACCAAATTTGGTGAAGCTGCAATAATTATATGCCGAGTACTGACCCGGACAAGATTTCTTGGCTCAAGGTCACAGTGCTAAGGTCAAATGCCAAATTAACATACTTCATGATTTCAGCGAGCTGAAATCAGTCTGTTGGCATAGCACGTAGCTAGCGAACTCTCAGCAGTTGCAGATACATGAAGTGAACATGTTAGCTTCCTTTGTAACCATAAAAAAAATACTATTGTTTAATGAATAAAGCCTGATTACTTTGCTGCTGTAATATTTACCGTCATTATCGCTGGAGTACCTCTTGTCAGCCGGCCCGCAGGACGCAACTTATATGACGCCGCCAAATTTATTGGAGGTAAATCAGCAGCTAGGTTTCTGTTATATCTAGCCAAATGCCAGTGCTCTAACATTGCTGAGGTTACAGGTTGGCTAGTGGATGAATTTTGCACAGTGAAACCAGTGGCGCTGTGCCTATACATTTAGGGCGGGCAAGTGCCCGCCTAGAATCGTGGAGGGTTTTTTCCCCCCACCTTTTCCCAGGTCGCAAAATCAGCTTAAGCTATGACGAATCAGCAGCACTTGTCCATAAGTGTAATGTTCCGCAGCTCATGTGTCATCCACTCGTCTTAGAGTAGTCTTATGCTGAACTTATCTTAGTTTATCTTTGATCAAGGGGCGGGCCTTAGTGAAGCCCATCTCGGGAACTTAGCGTAGCGCTCTGTCGGTCGAGACGAGCCCATAACAGATGAAACTGGTATTTGCCATTCCCCAGCAGGTTGCACGGGCAAGCTTACATGCCATGCTGACGAGTGGACAGGGAGCTACTAGCTGCTTTCACACCAGACGCGAAACAAATTTTCGCATGACAGATTACATTCAAAGTCAATGCAAAGACGCGAATACACGTGTTTGTATTCGCGTCTTTGCATTGACTTTGAATGTTATCTGTTGTGCGATAAAATTCGTTTTGCGTCCTGTGTGAAAGCAGCTTAACAATAAGCTTGGCTACTCAAGCTTGAAAATGTATTCCCTTGCCTTAGGACGTACGTTCTTTCAATTACCAATTCAATGTGCGTTTTTTTTTGGTACTTTTATTTTTTGAAATATCCCTTGTGCTGATAGCAAAGCGTGTGTAATAGTTTGATAGCGCAAAACACTACGTTAAATGACTTATCCATCGATTTAATATTAAAGATGTTAAATTGTTTTCTTATCCTTTTGTTCAGAGGTGGACATTCCAGGGGTCAGAAAGTAAAAGTCCGGCCATGTTTTACCTCCAGCCATGAGCTCAGGCAGCTGATTTTCCTAATTAGTTCAACCTCTGGGCTGAAGAGTTGCTGCAATTCTTAGATCCAAGCGGTTGCAGCAAAATACTGGGACGGACTTTTACTTTCTGGAGCTGGATTGTCCACCTCTGCTTTTATTGTATAGTTCGTGATGTCACATAAATACACGCGCGAAGACTCGATGGAGTGGACAAAAATGCATGGTAGGGTTATTCCGGGAAATTCTTGAGGGCCGCGACTTCAGCAGCAAACTTCCTTCGGGATAGTGCAATATTAATGTTGTTGTTAATGCTTCTTGAAATTAAAAAGATCAAAACTTATTCTGTACTTAGGTGAAAAGACGCAGAGCTATTTTCAGATAATGCAATTAGGTTGGGTTTTATACTTCAGGCTAACTGGGATTCAACGGTGCGGAGGATCTTTCTTTAGCTCTGCCTTTTACTGATTTGCTACCGAATGCGCTGGATGACCTCGGTGGTCACTTAATTAGGTACACTTGTACACTTTCTCCTGAATATAAATATTTCAGTCAATCACGAGGCTAAAACTCACGCAATGCATGTGAACATGTTCCCACCAAGCATCAGGATGGGGAAGGAATGTGGTGTAAGAGGTTTGACTATGAACTGACTGCTGGGTATCGGACATGTGGACTCTTTTTTAATATTATTTTTTATTTATGTAGCCTATAACAGAAAACTGTGGGGGAAAAGATTTGTTGAATTGTAAAATACAAAGTTCATTTGAAAAAAGCTTATTTGCATAGGTATTACTTTTGTAAAGGAGACATATTAAAATTGTTCAGTATAGCTAAGCTGTGCCCAACCAAAAGTTTGGCTTGCACAGCGCCCCTGAGTGAAACTACCGTAGCTGAACTACCTGTGCAGTCCACGGTTTTAATCCATACCTGCCAGCCAAAAAGAAAAGAGTATTCACCCTGACCATGGTATAAGGACAAAGAATCCACAGTTTCGAGTTACACCGCTGAATAAATATGTTCAAGTGAAGGAGCTGCCATGTGTTTACATAAAGCGTTATACGATAATGGTGATGGTTGAACATGGTTAACTGTGACAAAAAAATTGAAATGAAATGAATTTTAATGAATTTAAGACCTATTGAAAGCTCTCAAAAAGGCCTTGTAGTTGGCACCAAGATCATGAGAATCGGCAGAGAAAGAAGAAAGTTTTGGAATTTTATAGTGCTCCCAAATAGCAAATTGTTTGGTATTTATTTCAGTCGCTGCGGATAAAAAAAAGTGTTGCGAAGTGAGCAATTTAGGTCAATTTTGCCTCAAATATGGTAGACAATCAAAACAGTGATATAATCAATGTTTTACAACCCCAATTCTGAAATAGTTGGGACAAAGTGTAATTTGTAAATAAAATCAAAACGCAATGACTTTCAAATCACACCAGCCAGTATTTTATTCACAATAGAACAGAGATAACAGCAAATGTTGAAACTGAGAAATTTTACAATTTTATCCGCAAAATGAGCTCATTTCAAATTTGATGGCTGCTACAGGTCTCAAAAAAGTTAAGACAGGGGCCTGTTTACCATGGTGTAGCATCTCCTCTTCTTTTTAACACAGAGTGGAGGCGTCTGGGCATCGAGGAGACAAGTTTCTTGAGTTTAGCCATTGGAATTTGATCCCACTCTTGTTTAATAAAAGTTTCCAGCTGCTGGAGAGTTTTGGGTCTCCTTTGATGGACTTTTCCTTTAATTATACGCCACATGTTCTCAATCGGTGAAAGATCAGGACTGCACGCAGGCCAGTTCAGCGCACGGACTCTTCTACTACAAAGCCATGCTGTTGTAATAGCTGCAGCATGTGGTTTTGCACTGTCCTGCTGAAATACACAAGGCCTTCCATGGAATAGATGTCGTCTGGAAGGGAGCATATGCTGCTCTAAAACCTTAATATACCTTTCAGCATTCATGGTGCTTTTTAAAACATGCAAGTGTCCCACACCATATGCACTAATGCATCCCCATACCATCAGAGATGCTGGCTTTTGAACTGAATGCTGATGACAGGAGGGGTGGTCTTTCTCCTCTTTAGCCCTGTAGACATTGCATATTTCATTTTATAAAAGATTGTTCCATTCCTGAAACCAGTAAAAATTCATCTGTGTCTTTGGGTTGGGTTCTGAGCGGCGCCTCTGTAAGATCTGCAAACGCTGATGCGTGGGGGAGCCCAGCGACTGTATCACATAAATGGCTGATAAGCTCAGTCCAGAGCCATGCCAGATAGCAATAAAGCTTTTGTGGACTTCCCCAAGATGCTTACTAAGGTATTAATGGTCTTACTGTTACTTTGTATGGGGGTGTAGTTGCAAGGCTCTGGCTGACACAATGCCCCTGTGGAGTCATATTACTATCCTTATTCTTAAGTTGAAGTCCAGTTATATTAATCTGTTTAAGATAATCTAAATCTCTAGGAATTTCATAATATGTTTATATGTTCAATATCCTGTTAAGAAATCACTTATATACTTATAACCCAATTAAACTATATATTAATTCATCTTAAGACTTTTTCATGACAACTGCATCATATTAGTACATACTCATATCATGTTTGGTCTTGTTATTCTCGGGGGAATCTAAGGAGTTGAATGGAGTATGTTTCATTCCCATTGAAATTATGGTTCATTCTCCTTTGGAAACTCCTGAGAATTCGGTCAGAATCCTCTCTGGTAATCACCCTATTCTCCTCTCTCTGCTGAAGTGTTTTATTACATCCTCCCCATGGTGGAAACCCAAAAGCCGGATTCGACCCCCCTTCCAGGGTTTATGGCCATGCCGCCTGGATCAAAGACGTGGTTTGGCTTAAAGCAAAGAGAAACAAGCCATTCTGGGAAGATCGTATCCGATCTCTCCCCGCGCACGTTAGTGCGTGAGTAGCCTTTTCAATGATGTAACATCGTATTTCGAACTTCCCGCGCACGTTAGTGCGTGTATCCTTTTCCTCCAGGTATGACTTTATTCTCCTCTTCTAAATTATGTGTAACTTGTAATTGGCTTAACGTTGATTTGTTTGATTTAAGCTTTTGCCTATCTGGTGAATAAATTATTGTTATTCTTGTTAAGCTTGCGTGGTCTCCGTGACTCTTAATCCTTTTTATTCTTTTCTAGCCACGTTCTTACCGGGTACTTAGGGGCTTAGTCCTTACATTCCAGACTAGCTAGCTGATGTTTTAAAGGTAGTGATGGGTTTTAAGTTGGATTGCAGATTACGGTCTACTTATATAAAGGGTTTATGTAGTATCGGTCCTGGGGATTTGGCCTTAAGGGCACCCTTGGGCTTATAAGCCGGTGCCTGGTCGATCCCCTTAAGGGGCCTGTGGTGATAAATCTGGGTTCATGATATGTTTATGCCAAAATTGCTACTATCATGGTAATTCCTTCCATCCTCTAGAACTCTCACCGAACTAAGATCCGGCAACTGCGCTATTACCGGGCGTCGGTTGAGTAACTGGTTTTCACGGATGAGTCTGGCGGCACGTAGCTGCCCCAGATTCACGCATGTGTCCCTAAACTATAAATTCTAATTCTAATTTGGAGTCAGATATTTAACGAGGGTATAACTAAATTCATTATAATTTTATTATGGAGTCAGATTAATTGTAACCGTTGTGCTTTTGTGCCCCGTCCTTCGAACGGAGAAAATATATCCATTTTATTGTGATTCGCACCAGCCAGGAGGTCACGCGTGCTAATACCAGCAAAAAGAACACGCATAAACCTTCAACCCTACAATTTCCGCCGTTGGTTATTGTTTTGTGGGTTTTACAGCCCGGAGGACACAACGCTCATAATTTCCAACAAGAATGCCAAATTTGGACTCATCTGACCACAGGACACTTTTCCACAGTCCATTTTAAGTGAGCTTTGGCCCACAGAACACAGCGGCTCTTGTGGGTCATGCTCAACAATGGCTTCCTTTTTGCATGAAAGAGTTTTAGCTGGCATCTGTGGATGGCACGGCGGACTGTGTTTACACACAGTGGCTTCTTGAAGTATTCTTGGACCCATTTAGTAATGTCAATGACAGAATCATGCCGGTGAGTGATGCAGTGGTGTCTGAGGGCCCAAAGATCACGGGCATCCAGTAACGGTCTTCGGCCTTGTCCCTTATGCACACAGATATTTTACCAGTTTCTCTGAATCTTTTGATGATGTAATGCACTGTCGATGATGAGACCCTCAAAGCCTTTGCAATTTGTCCTTGAGAAACATTATTTTTAAAGTATTCCACAATGTTTTTACGCAAGCCTTCACAGTTTGGAGAGCCTCTGGCCATCTTTACTTCTGAGAGACTCAGCCTCTCTAAGACATCCCTTTTATAGCCTATCTGTCATGGTTTGTGAGGTGTGCGTGTGGTTTGGACTTTTCTTTGCGGCTCTCGTCACAGGACGATATCGAATTCCTTGGCCATTGGATTCTTTACTCAGCTGGCTGATTGAGCTGGGGCGGCGCCGTCCCGGACTCTACATAAGAAGGAAGTCCGGCACGCCTCCTTCGCTAGAGTGTCTGTTTTTAGCTTCGCACTATAACCGAAGATATCTGTAGTCAGGATTTGTATGACTTTCTATCTTCTGATTATTGGAGTTTCTTCTCCCTTTTTTCTATTTCGGTTTGCTTCCGTGTTTCGGACTACTATACGTCCTTTGGAAGCGCGAGTACTTTCGTTTGGCCTATATTATTCTCTGTGTTTGTACTGGGTCCGTGTTGCTCACTTTCTCTCTGGTCGTTGCGCTTGGCCTCCTAATTCCACCGGCCATTACACTATCATGTTACACACCTGATGCCAGTTAACTTAATTACTTGCTAAATGTTCTTTCAGCTGATTCTCATATATTAATTGCTTTTTCAGCCCATTTTTGCCTGTGTTCCAAGTTTTTTGAGACCTGTTACAGCCAGACAATTTGAAACAAGCTCATTTGTGGATAAAAATGTAAAATGTCTCAGTTTCAACATTTGAAATGTTATTATGTTCTGTTGTAAATAACATATTGGCTCATGTGATCTGAAAGTCATTGCATTTTGATTTTATTCACAATTTACACTTCGTCCCAACTATTTCAGAATTGGGGTTGTAAACAATGAAATAAAATACAAGAATTCAGGGGAAGAAAGCATGAATGATTTTCATAAGCGAGACTTACAGCGTGACCGGGTATTGCACTTTGTCACATAGCTAATATGATAATGTATCCCAAGTACCTTCATTGTACCTGTTTTCTCTCGTATCGGTTGCGAGATTCAATAGGAAGATTAAGGAAATAATCCTGATCCCGTCTACGAAATTCAAAAGGGAGATAGAGGAATGTGACGCATCATACCATTCTAGCGTGATACAATCTTAACAATGGGCGGAATGTGTTTTTAATTTCCCTATTCAATCTTGCAACCGATACTGCCTTCCATGCTCGTGAACTGTCGTATCAGTTGCGAGATTAAATAGGGAAATTAAAAACACATTCCGACGATTGTTATAATTCTTTCACGCTAGATTGGTACGATGTGTTTCATTCCTCTCTCTATGGAATCTCGCAACCCATACCAGAGAAAACAAGCTTGGAGGACTGTAACAAACCGAACCAATCTAGCGTGAAAGAAGATTAGCCTAATAATGGTTGGATTGTGCTCGTAATGCAACAAAATCCAATGGAACTTTTTAAATGACCGGGATGCTAGCTATGGCAAGCACAGCATATGCATCCGCTATAGTAATATTTAGTCCACCTTTTGCTGTCCATTAGAAGAAAATACGCATTACTTTTTGTAAAATGGCGACCAATATCACCAAGAAACATTCACTGGCGTCAAAAATTGGACATTGCGAACGTTCTACATGTACAAAAATGTGTTTTGATTTAACAGTACATTAATGCCTGATTATTGCAGTCCATTGCTAGACTGGATTCAAATACTGGTCGTGTTACAGAGGCGTAGTGGGTAGAACAAAGTAGTGGAGAAGTAGCTACCTCAATGGGGTGTCGAATGCAGCTTGGTGCGATCTTTTATACTTAATATTTTCTTAAATTTGTTGTTTTCATTGGTGTCGGTTAAAGTCGCTCTCATAGATACAATCAAAGCGGCCACCACAACTGCTTCCGTTCAAGTGAACTAACTCCTGAACGCACAAGGGTATAAGTTAATTTGGAAACCAGTCGGGGCATCATACCGGTATTCTTGAAAATACTGAAACATAATGGTGCCGGCGCCACCTCCACCATGTGCGTAAATAGTCCAGCTATAGTCATAGTAACAATATTTATCAATTTTTCCTAACATCGTGTAAGTTCCTATGTTGGATTGAGGGATGTTAACTAACGTTACCAACTGATCTGAAAGACAAAACAAGAAAGGACGGGATAATCACACGCATAAATGAGTGAGAGGCGTTCAATTCCACTTTTTAATTTCCGTTTCTGCTGCAATCTCTCAAATCCAAGATCCAACAACAGCAAAGTATTCAGTTTCTGCTGCAATGTCTCAAAGCCGAAATTCCAAGACCCATGTATTTATAATGCAAATACGCAGAACAGTAAATACGAGTGACGTCAATGCCCGGCTAGCCAGCCAACCAATAACCAATCGTTGAAGTTCTTCCCCACCGGCCAGCCAATCATTGAACTTGATCACTCAGGCAGTCAGTCAGTCAGATACTCACTCAGCGACATTCACATTTATAGGGGCCGGGCCCAAGGCTACCAGTAGGGGTCGCTAACACACAAGCTCTATTTGTATGAGCGGCCACTAGAGCTGAGGGACACTACAGAACCTCATCTGTAAAACTAAGTCGATAACAAACATACACTTTAACCAAAGCTCAGAATAAAACTGTGGCATGGAGAGACACATCAATATGGGAGAATGTGTGTCCTAAACATTATGGAGCTCTATGTGTAACACCAGTGGTACAGATGCATTGCACTCCCTGATCATATGAGAACATGTCTCTTCCTTTCATTTCCTGTTTCTAAATGAATCGGCTTTTATAAGTGTGTATCTCTGCGTTAGCTTGCAGTCCTGTGGGAAGATGTGGAGGCTCCTTAACTGTCGACTCTGAAAGGTGTCACTGTCATTTACATCTTTCCTTTTAGTGGCAGCTGCTGTTCTGGAATGGGATGGGAGGGTTAAGCCCAGAGAAAAGATTGTAGGAAAGGTAGATGGCCCTCAGCCCCAGTTCAGAGAGCTTACAGTAAATGGGCCTTTTGAGTCAGAATTACATCTGCAGAACTGTCAGAGTTTAATGTTGCAGGACGTCTAATTCTCAGGTCCAAAATGCTGCAGTGTGTGGTTCAGCACCATTAACACTGTTACATATTGTGCATTTCATATTATGGAAGCCCACAGGGGACAATATTAAAAGGAAAATGTAATTCCACTATTGCATTATGATTTTCCAGTTATGAATGAGTTACTAGAGACAAAATTAAATTGCAAATGCATTAATCCAATTATCACTTTCATTTTCACGTACTCATATGGAAATCTATGACCATATTCAAATGATAATGAAAAAGCTGTTTGACATTTAATTTTCAAAGTCATGCACCGCAATACAGTGGACAATATTCAAATGCAATAAGCAAAACAGCGCCCCAAGCCTATTGCATTTACAACCTCAATACCGAAATTGTTGGGACGAAGTGTAAATTGTGAATAAAATCAAAATGCAATGACTTTCAGAACACATGAGCCAATATGTTATTTACAATAGAACATAGATAACATTTCAAATGTTGAAACTGAGACATTTTACATTTTTATCCACAAAATGAGCTCATTTCAAATTTTCTGGCCACAACAGGTCCCAAAAAAGTTGGGCTCAGGCAAAAAAAAGGGCTGAAAAAGCAATCAATATATAAGAGAATCAGCTGAAAGAACATTTAGCAAGTAATGAAGTTAACTGGCATCAGGTGTGCAACATGATTGGCTATAAAAGGGATGTCTTAGAGAGGCTGAGTCTCTCAGAAGTAAAGATGGCCAGAGGCTCTCCAACCTGTGAAGGCTTGCGTAAAAAAAATTGTGGAATACTTTAAAACAATGTTCCTCAACGTCAAATTGCAAAGGCTTTGAGGGTCTCATCATTGACAGTGCATATCATCAAAAGATTCAGAGAAGCTGGAAAAATCTCTGTGCGTAAGGGACAAGGCCGAAGACCTTGAAACCATTGTCTGTAAACAAAGTCCGCCGTGCCATCCACAGATGCCACCTAAAACTCTATCATGCAAAAATGAAGCCAATGTTGAGCATGATCCAGAAGCACCGCCGTGTTCTGTGGGCCAAGGCTCATTTAAAATGGACTGTAGCAAAGTGGCAAAGTATCCTGGTCAGACGAGTCCAAATTTGACATTCTTGTTGGAAATCATGGGCTTCGTGTCCTCCGGGCTAAAGAGGAGAAAGAGCACCCCTCCTGTTATCAGCGTTCGGTTCAAAAGCCAGCATCTCTGATGGTATGGGGATGCATTAGGGCATATGATGTGGGACACTTGCATGTTTCAACAAGAGTCATCAGAAGATGACATATCCCCCCGGCCCCTGATTATTTGCGAAAGTCACGTCAATCCTACACCTTCAAAGAAATTCAAACAAGGATGTTGAGGTGATTTTCCTCTGGAATTATCTGGAAGTATGTACTGGCAACATCTACCAAAGACTATGAACAACACGTAGACAAAGGCAATAATAAAACAAGGATCATTAATGAACAGTGTTTTAGTTCTGCTCCGGAAACAAACCCAGCCCTGCGACTGAGTCCAAATCCATGTTGCTTCCATGGAAAGGGAAAAAAAATAATTTCAAAAATCTGAAAATATCAAAAGGCACCACTTCAGTATGTGGATAATACACATACAAAGTTTCAGAAAGATATAATGAACGGTTTTTGAGTGGTGCTCCGGAAACAAGCCTATTTCTGTACAGAGTCCAAATGCAACTGGTTTCCATGGAATCGAAAAAAATAACATTTTCAGAAATCTGAAAATATCAAAAGGCACCACTGCTGTATGTGGGTAATACACAGGCAAAGTTTCAGAACGATATATTGAACGGTTTTTGAATTCTGCTTCGGAAACGAACCCATCTCTGTACAGAGTCCAAATCCCACTCGTTTCCATGGAAACAAAAAAATTTTTTTTTTTCAGAAATCTGAAAATATCAAAAGGCACCACTTCAGTATGTGAGTAATACACACGCAAAGTTTCAGAAAGATAATGAACGATTTTTGAGTTCTGCTCCAGAAACAGACCTATCTCTGTACAGAGTCCAAATCAAACTTGTTTCCATGGAAACGAAAAAAGTTTTGTTTGTTTTTTTTAAGAAATCTGAATCAAAAAGGTACCACTTCAGTATGTGGGTAATACACATGCAAAATTTCAGAAAGATATAATGGACGGTTTTTGAGTTATGCTCCGGAAATGAACCTATCTCTGTACAGAGTCCAAATGCAACTGGTTTCCATAGAAACGAAAACAAGAGCCATCTGGCAATGGCATATCCCCCCGGCCCCCCACATTCATGGATTAACTGTTCAATTTACATGAGTAAATGTACTACAGTATTACAGGACTTGATCTGAAGTAATAAGGTAACAAACTTGCCTGACTATGAAATGGCAATCCAGACAATGTTGTGGTCAGACCAATACGTGTTCAGTGTCCCTGTGTCCATCTGTCGAGGTATGTTGGTGTAGATGTGGTCAATCTGTGTTGTACTGTCTGTCTGAGGACATGACCTGTAGTAGTTGTGGTTGTTTGTTGATCTTGCTGTTCATGTTACCGGCACTCAGTACGAGGAAGTGGGCTGCCACGAGTGCCAGGAGTTTCCTAGCTTCACATTTTATTTATATAAAAAATAATGCCGGGGGATAACAAACATTTCAAAAGACAATAAATCAAATTGAACATATTAAACTAAGTTTCACTGACACTAGTGTAGTCGGAGATGGCTTCAGAGATATTGCCCAAACAAAATTATCGGTGAACTAAGTCCACCTTCACACACATTTGCATGAAGAACACAGAAAAGAATTTTTACAGAAACTCCTAAATGTGAGAAGGCACATACAGAAATCATGCTGAACATGTTAATCAAGTTTGGTCAAAATCAAAAATTGTAGAAATTCCTAAGTATCAAAAAGCACATCTAGACATAATGCTTAACATATCTATTATGTTTGGTGAAGGTCGGATGTATAGTTTCTGAGATATGGCTCGGACAACCTAAGTTCCAATTCACACAAGTTTCCATGGAAACCGCAAAAAAAAAATCCAGAAATTCCTTAGTATGAAAAGGCACATCTAGACATCATGCTCAACAAATCTGTCAAGTTTCATGAAGGTCGGATGTATAGTTTCTGAGATATGGCCCGAACAAGCTAAGTTCCATTTCACACAAGTTTCCATGGAAACCGCAAAAATGAGAAATTCCAGAAATTCTTAAGTATGAAAAGGCACATCCAGACATCATGCTTAACATATCTGTGAAGTTGCGTGAAGATTGGATGTATAGTTTCCAAGATATGGCCCGGACAAGGTATGATTACAGATGGACGCCCGGACAGGCGGGCGGACGGACGGACGGACAGATGGACACACTGATGACTATATCCCCCCTGCATTATGCTGCCGGGGGGATAAAAATAAGATTTTTAGAAATCTGAAAATATCAAAAGGCACCACTTCAGTATGTGGATCATACACATGTAAAGTTTCAGAAAGACATATTGAACGGTTTTTGAGTTCTGCTTCGGAAATGAACCCATCTCTGTACAGAGTCCAAATGCAACTCGTTTCCATGGAAACGAAAAAAAAATTTATTTTCAGAAATCTGAAAATATCAAAAGGCACCACTTCAGTATGTGGGTAATACACATGCAAAATTTCAGAAAGATATATTGACCGGTTTTTGAGTTATGCTCCGGAAACGAACCTCTCTCTGTACGGAGTCCATATGCAACTGGTTTCCATAGAAACGAAAACAAGAGCCATCTGGCAATGGCATATCCCCCCTGCCCCTCACATTCATGGATTAACTGTTCAATTTACATGAGTAAATGTATCTCTGAAGTTGCGTGAAGATTGGATGTATAGTTTCCAAGATATGGCCCGGAAAAGATATGATTACAGACGGACGCCCAGACGGATGGGCAGGCGGATGGACGGATGGATGGAAGGACGGGCAGACGGAAGGATGGACACACTGATGACTATATCCCCCCTGCATTATGCTACCGGGGGGATAAAAATAAGATTTTCAGAAATCTGAAAATATCAAAAGGCACTACTTCAGTATGTGGATAATACACATGCAAAGTTTCAGTAAGACATATCGTGGGCTGCCACGAGTGCCAGGAGTTTCCTAGCTTCACATTTTATTAACAGCGCCCTCCATAATTATTGGCTCCCCTGGTTAAGATGTGTTCTTTAGCTTCTAATAAATTCAGTTTTTTTCTAAATAATATAGGACCACAATGAAAAAAAGATGAAAATCCAACCTTTAATTCAAGTGCATTTATTCAGTGGGAAAAAATCCCACATTAAGAAATAATTCTTTTAAATCAAATCATGTGTGCCACAATTATTAGCACCCCTGATGTTAATACTTTGTACAACCCCCTTTTGCCAACAAAACAGCACCTAATCTTCTCCTGTAATGTTTCACAAGATGGGAGAATACAGAAAGAGGGATCTTCGACCATTCCTCTTTGCACAATCTCTATAAATCATCCAGCGACCGGGGTCCTCTCCTCTGCATTCTCCTCTTCAGCTCACTCCACAGGTTTTGAATGGGGTTGAGGTCTGGGGACTGAGATGGCCATGGGAGGAGCTTGATTCTGTGTCTGGTGAACCACTTCTGTGTAGATTTGGCCACATGTTTAGGGTCATTATCTTGCTGAAAGACCCAGTGATGACCCATCTTCAGCTTTCGGGCAGAGGCCACCAGATTTTGATTTAGAATGTCCTGGTATTTCAAAGCGTTCATGATGCCATGCACCCTAACAAGGTTCCCTGGGCCTCTGGAAGAGAAACAGGCCCACAGCATCACCGATCCTCCCCATACTTCACAGTGGGCATGAGGTGCTTTCCTGCATACTCATCTTTTTGTGTTCCGCCAGACCCACTTAGAGTGTTTGTTGCCAAAAGCTCTATCTTGGTCTCATCTGACCAAAGCACACGGTCCCAGTTGAAGTCCCAGTACCGCTTAGCTTAACTCCAGACGCTTATGTTTATGATTGTGAGTGAGAAAAGGTTTTTTCCGTGCATGCCTCCCAAACAGCTTGTTGGCATGTAGATAGCGCCTGATGGTTGTTTTGGAGACTTTGTGACCCCAAGATGCTACCATTTGTTGCAATTCTTTAACAGTGAGCTTTGGAGAACTTTTTTATTCTCTTACCATCCTCCTCACTGTGCGTGGTGGCAAAATAAACTTGCATCCTCGTCCAGGCTTGTTTACCACTGTTCCAGTTGTTTTAAACTTCTTAATGATTCCTCTTACAGTAGATATGGGCAGATGCAGGCAGTGGCTATTTTCTTTGTAGCCATTGCCTGACTTGTGAAGGTCGACACATCTGCCTTACTTGAATGGTGTGTTCCTTTGTCTTTCCCATGTTGAAGAGTGGATAAGAGAAATGGCCTCTGTGTCACGTCATACTTATACCCCAGGGAAACAGGAAGTGATAAATTACTAATTAAATGTTCCTAGATACTCTGATCAACTTTGTAAGCTACTGTAGAAATGACAGAAATACTTCAATTACATTTATTTCCTAGGAATTGTTAGGGGTGCCAATAATTGTGGAACAGGTGATTTTATGAAAAATAATTATTTCTTAGTTAGGGATATTTTTTTTCCCCTTAAAATTCACTTGAGTTGAAGGTCACATTTTTCTACTATTTTCAGTGTGAGAGCATGCTTCTGCAATAAAAATTGAATTTATTTTAAGGCTTTTAACACATCTTAACCAGGGGTGCCAATAATTATGGAGGGCACTGTATATAAAAATAATGCCGAGGGGGTAACAAACATTTCAAAAGACAATAAATCAAATTGAACATATTAAACTAAGTTTCACTGACACTGGTGTAGTCGGAGATGGCTTCAGAGATATTGCCCAGACAAAATTATCAATGAACTAAGTCCACCTTTACACACATTTGCATGAAAGACACAGAAAAGAATTTTTACAGAAACTCCTAAATGTGAAAAGGCACATACAGAAATCATGCTGAACATGTTAATCAAGTTTGGTCAAAATCAAAAATTGTAGAAATTCCTAAGTATCAAAAAGCACATCTAGACATAATGCTTAACATATCTATTAAGTTTGGTGAAGGTCGGATGTATAGTTTCTGAGATATGGCTCGGACAAGCTAAGTTCCAATTCAGAATTCACAAAAGTTTCCATGGAAAGCGCTTAAAAATTCCAGAAATTCCTAAGTGTCAAAAGGCACATGTAGACATCATGCTCAACAAATCTGCCAAGTTTGGTGAAGGTTGTATGTACAGTTTCTGAGATATGGCCCGGATAAGCTAAGTTCCAATTCACAAGTTTCCATGGAAACCGCAAAAAAAAAAAATTCCAGTAATTCCTAGGTTTGAAAATGCACATCTAGACATCATGCTCAACAAATCTGTCAAGTTTCGTGAAGGTCAGATGTATAGTTTCTGAGATATGGCCCGAACAAGCTAAGTTCCGATTCACACAAGTTTCCATGGAAACCGCAAAAAAAAAAAAAATTCCAGAAATTCCTACGTATGAAAAGGCACATCTAGACATCATGTTCAACATATCTGTGAAGTTGCGTGAAAATTGGATGTATAGTTTCCAAGATATGGCCCGGACAAGATATTACAGATGGACGCCCGGACGGACGGACGGACCGACTCACTGATGACTATATCCCCCCTGCATTATGCTGCCGGGGGGATAAAAATAAGATTTTCAGAAATCTGAAAACATCAAAAGGCACCACTTCAGTATGTGATTAATACACATGCAAAGTTTCAGTAAGATATATTGAACGGTTTTTGAGTTCTACTCCGGAAACAAACTAGGCCTGATGTGCACTATGTCCACATTCGTTTCCATGGAAATGGCAAAAATAGTAATCCTGAAGTTTCCAAAGTAGCAAAAGGCAGATCTAGACTATACATAGAATACATGTACAAAGTTTGGTGCTGATATCTTACATAGTTTTTCAGTTCTGCTCAGGAAACAAACACAGTGTAATTTGCACTAAGTCCAGATTTGTTTCCATGAAAACGACGAAAATAGGAATCCCGAAATTTCCAAAGTAGCAAAAGGCACATCTAGACTATACATAGAATACATGTACAAAGTTTGGTGCTGATATCTTACATAGTTTTTCATTTCTGCTCAGGAAACAAACACAGTGTAATTTGCACTAAGTCCAGATTTGTTTCCATGAAAAAACTACCTAAAATAGGAATCCTGAAATTTCCAAAGTAGCAAAAGGCACATCTAGACTATACATAGAATACATGAACTAAGTTTGGTGCTGATATCTTGCATAGTTTCCGAGTTCTGCTCCGGAAACAAAATGATTACGGACGGACAGACAGACAGACGAGGCCATGCCTGTATCCCCCCGCATTTTATGCCGGGGAGATAAAAAGCACCATGAATGCTGAAAGGTATATCAAGGTTTAGAGCAACATATGCTCCCCTCCAGACAACATCTATTCCAGGGAAGGCCTTGTGTGTTTCAGCAGGACAATGCAAAACCACATACTGTTGCTATTACAACAACAGAATGGCTTCGTAGTAGAAGAGTCCGTGTGCTGACCTGGCCTGGATGCAATCCTGATCGTTCACCGATTGAGAACATTTGGCACATAATTAAACGAGAAGTCCGTCAAAGGAGATAGCATTGTTATACATAGCACCACGAATTTATGATGGGTTTTCATTCACACAAAGATTACGACGTAAATTACCATAGGTCTATGTCTTTATAAATTCCGCTCTTAAGTAGCTCATGAAACGGTTTAGATTTGCAAAAATTGATTAGTGAGGCTCATTAAGCAATAAGCTGGACAACATCGCATTCTATACTTCCATATTAAGATTGTGGAAAACGGATTCTCGTGGCTTCTGGTGAAAGAAGCCTTGCAAACTAATTTATAATAATTTGCGTCGTCATTTATGTGCGAAAGAAAATCCATCATAGTTTTGTGGTGCTATGTATAACAATGCTATCGAAAATAAATTTGACTGTCCTTCTACCAATTCGTCTGAGCGACTGCTGATCAAGAAAAGTAAACAGCGACAGGTTTGTCATTAAGCCTTGAAGGGCGACTGAATGACACGCAGATGAAGTGTGATAATTTGACGTTATTTATGATGCAGATATTGCCACGGGATAAATGTTGACCATATGAGTAAACCAGCTCGGGCCACACGAAAACAAAAAACAATCGGCAAGTATAAAAACCAGTTTGGATTGAAGGGCGGATTAATCGTCCAAAAAACAAATGAGTTATAAATAGAGGGCACGGACGGCTCCAGAAGCTCCCGCCGTTAAGATAAACAAAATGTTGAAGTTTTTGTTGACGGATGAACGCATGGACGGACGCACACATGGATGGAGCCCGATACCATA
This sequence comes from Gymnothorax javanicus, assembly GCA_029692085.1. Lineage (NCBI taxonomy): Eukaryota > Metazoa > Chordata > Actinopteri > Anguilliformes > Muraenidae > Gymnothorax > Gymnothorax javanicus. Next base: position 89,912,774 of record CM056194.1, read on the forward strand.
GCTCCCGTGCCACTCGGACGGCGGGAGCTAATTATGAGCCTGTAACTGAAAATCTTGATAAGATAAAGCAAATTGTCAAAGTTTTTGGTGAAATTTTTAAGCCATTGACCTTGAAAAAAATAGGCCAAGGTCCCCTTTAGGCACGTCATTTGTAGGCCTTTATGAGATGCATGTCCAGTAAAAATTAGGAGCCTGGAACTGAAATAGTAGATGAGATAAAGCAAAATGTCAAAGTTTTTGGTGATATTTTGAGGCCAGTGACCTTGAAAAATAGGCCAAGGTCACCTTTAGGCATGTCATTTGTAGGGCTTTATGAGACGCATGTCCAGTAAAAATTAGGAGCCTGTAACTGAAATAGTTGATGAGATAAAGCAAAATGTTGAAGTTTTAGGTGATATTTTTAGGCCAGTGACCTTGAAAAATAGGCCAAGGTCACCTTTCGGCACGTCATTTGTAGGCCTTTATGAGATGCATGTCCAGTAAGAATTAGGAGCCTGTAACTGAAATATACTGGACAAAGAAAATTAGGGATCACCCCAATTTTCGAATTTGAAATATTTGATAGTTCAAATTATGTTCCATATCATATTTCAATATTAAAAATCAGAGTGATCCCTAACTTTCTTTGTCCAGTATAGTTGATGAGATAAAGCAAAGTGTCGAAGTTTTTGGTGATATTTTTAGGCCAGTGACCTTGAAAAAATAGGCTAAGGTCACCTTTAGGCATGTCATTTGTAGGGCTTGATGAGATGCATGTCCAGTAAGAATTAGGAGCCTGTAACTGAAATAGTTGATGAGATACAGCAAAATGTGTTGACGGATGCACGCGACGCATTTACACATGGGCCGGAGAGCCGATACGTAGCTCCACAAGACCGAGCGGCAGGAGCCAACAACGAAACAAGCCCCAACACACTTTACATTTAACTTAACAGTGAGGTACTTCAGCGCAGCTAAATCTGGTTTCTTTCAAACTTTGGACAGGCGTTACACATCCCTCAAAATTATCGTTGTTAAAACAACGAAAACAGACATAACTTTTTTTAATATAGCAAAAGGGGCTGCTGCACTATGCGGTGCTTTGTTATTGCCATGTGTTAGGACTTGAAAATCATAACAAAGAGAACCAGCAATGACGACTTAAACAATTTATTCTTCATTGATTAGGTCCAAAAATATCTATAAATAATCCACTGTGTAATCTTATAATAACACTCTAATGCCACTATGCAACTCTGATGCAAAAACAAAAACTCTCCATCTGACCAAAATCACAGCATTTATAAAGACTATGAACATTCTTTTTCATTTCATTTCATTTCATTTAACGTCCCCATGGGGAAATTTGTTGTGGACTCTGCTAGTCCTGCAGTACACACCACAAACATACAGCAATAACAGTACACAGCAAAATATACCCATTAAAAATCATCCCAAAAACACCATAAAAACAGTTACACCAGCAACTAATTTTCACTTCTTGCTCAGGCGAAGCATTGCACAACCCTCAATACTAAAATGCTTAATAATAAATAATTTAAAAAAATAGGTAATGATATCATCTTAAGTGCTTATTACCTGCAATACCTGTTGCATCCAATACACACTACAATTACCTCATTGCGTCTAGAGTCTTGATAGACATGGGAATAAAAGAGTGTTTGTAGCGGTTTCATCCTGCTTCGAGGAACTCTAAATCTCCTACCAGAGGGTAGTAGCTCGAACTCCGAATGGAGAAAGTGTGTTGGGTCAGACACTATTTTCTTTGCCTGTGTGGTAATCGACTGCTCATAAATAAGTTGGAGGGGTGGGTTGTCTTTAACACCCATGATTTTCATTGCATGTAATGCCAGACGGCCAATCCGTGCCTTCAACTGTACAGATAAATTACCATACCAGGCTGAAATTCCATATCTGATTATACTTTCAAACACGGCGTGATAAAACAACAGCATGAACTTCTGCTCAACACCAAAGACCCTCAGTCTATGCAAAAAGTATAGTCTCTGTTGCAGTCTAGAGCAGAGACTCTCCAAATGGGCCCTCCAGCTAAGTGCATTATCAGTGTGTACTCCCAGATATTTATAAGTGCAGACCCGAGTGATGGGTTCATTGTGAATAATCACTGGCCTCAAATCATCTCCTGCTTTGAGGTGGAACACCATCTCCTCTGTTTTCTTCACATTTAACACAAGGTAGTTAGAGGAATTTGTCCAGTGGTGTGACTCAATTTCAGAGTGATATGCAGCTGGGCTACTGTCTCTATGCAGCAAGCCAAGAATAGCGGTGTCGTCTGAGAATTTGATGATGTAATTATCAGGGTGGACTCTTGTACAGTTGTTTGTACACAATGTGAAGAACACAGGGGAGCTGACACAGCCCAGGGGGGCACCTGTGCTGATTGACCTAGACGTAGAAAGGGCATTATTAACTCTGACATGCTGTGTCCGATTTGTTAGAAAAGATAAAAACCAGTTCAGAATGAAGGGATTAACATTCATGTTTTTCAGTTTCTTAATCAACAAATGTGGCTGCAGCGTATTAAAAGCAGAGCTAAAATCCACAAACAATAACCGAGCATAAGCTTTGGGGTCTTCTAGGTGTTTAGTGACCAAGTGAGTGATGCTGTTAATAGCATCATCTGTGCCACGTCCCTGCTTATATGCAAATTGAAATGGATCTAGCAATGAGTCAACTTCCTTCCTGAGTGATGACACCATGATTCTCTCAAAACATTTCATTATATTAGACGTTAATGCAACAGGGCGAAAATCATTATTTTCCTTTGGACAGGATTTTTTTAGGAACAGGTATTATAATTGAGTTTTTCCAGAGGGTGGGGACAGTGTGCATGTCTACAGATTTTTGAAAAATCGGGTACAATGCTGGTGTCAGATCCTCTGCACAGGTTTTAAGGAGGAATGCTGAGATGCCATCTGGCCCTGTGGCTTTCTTAGCAACACTGCATTTAAAGAGTGATTGGACCTCATAAGGATCAATCAGCACTCTGGCATCCTGGTCAGTAACACATATTGAGTGTGAGACGTCATCATTACGTTCCGAGGAGAAATCATGGGTTTCAAATCTCAGAAAAAATTCATTTAGTTCATTTGCTTTTTGCAGATCATCAAGAGTACAAAGACCTTTCCTGGCTGGGGTCATATTAGTGATGGCTTTCATAGTGTCCCACAGCTTTTTAGAGTTCATTGCATGACTGTTCTGTTCCATAATTTCCTTATGCCTCTTCCTGGCCTCTCTAAGCATCAAGTTCAGTTCCTTTTGCACTTTTTTCAGTTGCAGTCTGTCTTGGTTCTTAAAAGCTATTTTTTTACAATTAATGCACTCTTTCACCTCCTTAGTTATGTATGGTTTGTTATTAGGATACACAGTTATTTCCTTTTGGGGAATAACACTATCCACACAGAACTTGATGTAGTCGGTAACAGTCTCCGCAGCATCATTCACATCCATCTCCTGAAAGAGTCTCCAATCCGTAGAAAGGAAGCATCTCTTAAGAGCCTCAATGCTGTCATTAGTCCAGATCTTTACAGTCTTGGTTAGTGGTTTGCTGCTTTTAAGCGCAGATCTGTACGTGGGAATGAGGTACACTGTGTTGTGGTCCGAGTTTGCCAATGGGTGTTTGGCTCTGCTCATATAAGCGTTTTTCACGTTGCCATAACATTTGTCCAATATGCTGTTTTCTCGTGTACCACATTTAACGTATTGTTGAAAACCTGTAAGTGACAGCTCAAGTTTGCAATGGTTAATATCTCCTAAAATAAAAGTTGGGGCCTCTGGGGTGCATAACAGTTGTTCTTGAACACAGTCAGTGATCTGGGCTGCTGCACTTGCAGCGTTACCGCTGCATGGAACCTACACAGTGCAGAGAATGATACTCCCAAACTCGCGGGGTAAAAATCGCGGTCTCAAGCTCAAACACAATAGTTCGACATCAGGGTAACATAGTCTTACGGAGTGTGTACTGTCTGCACCAATTGTCATTAATAAAAACACAGACTCCCCCACCTCTGCCTTCCCCCGAAGTTTCAGATCTATCGGCGCGAATGAGAGAAAAGCCCTCCAGTTCACCAGCAGCATCAGGAATATTCTGGTGAAGCCAGGTCTCCGAAAAAACCAACATAGACGACTCACGGTACTCTGGCAGACTCTGGCGTTGATAATGAGCTCCTCCATTTTCCGGGTAGGGACCTCACATTGCTGAGGATCATGGAGGGCGAGGGCGGCCTGCTGCCTCTCTGTCACAGACGCCCGCCGGATTCCTCCTCTTCTTCCCCTCCTCCTCGAAGCCCGTCTTCTCGGGCTGGTGGAATAATGTCCTCGGCAAGTCAGGGGTAGTAAGACACCTGCCGCTCGGAGAGCCAGCAGTACCTCTCTGCTATACTTGAGTGCCTGGTTTTTCCCCCTGCTGAGGGAAATGTTTGGCATGACGCCAGGATTTCGCTAATAATAATAAAAAGTATGAAAAGTTGTGCAAGGGACGCTATCACATACCAAAAACCGAACGCCAAGCACCTTTAATTTTAGAAAAGCAAAACAGTAGTTTAAAACCCCTGAACTTAATACAAACAAGCATTAGAACTGCAGCACACGCCTAGAAGAGTCCGGTTAAGCTGCAGTGCAGCGCCACCGAAACAGGAATTTTTCTGGAAATTCTGAAAGATCTACAGGACTCCTGGGTGACCTGGCCTTCTCCAGGTAAGAAGATGCCAGAAACTTCTCAACAGCACTAGTCTATTTCATCACAAACAAGTGGTATTGCATCAGATCATGTTTTTGCTACAAATAGACTGTTATACAGACATACCAAGAGAGGGTGCTAAATGATGAACAAAAATAAACAAATAGCTGACCAGTAAAAGCAGCTCAGATCTAACAAATCTCCATTTACAAATGATATACAGTGCTGTACATAAAATACTCATCCATAACACCTCCGCTTTTAAGAAAAAGAAAGGTTTGCTAAAATCTTTTTTTTATTAAAATTAACACGGTTTTATAATCAGTGCACTCTTGAACTTTACACATAAAGTATCATTGATCATTATAACAATCATATACCCTAACAACCAGTGCTATTTTCACAACCAAATAGAAAAGTAAAATTTACGCATGGCGTGAAAGTGCATCTGAATAACATTATCTTTTTCCCCTGATGTGAGAAATATCTAAATCATACTCTTGCAAAAGTAAACCCATCTCAGTAATCTTTATTCTTGTTTTGATCTGATGCAAGAATGTTAGGGTTGTGATCACTGAAGACCTTGATGGAAGTAGCTGAAAAAGTCAAATAGACGCTAAGATGTTGTAAAGCCAAAACAAGTGCCAAACATTTTTTTTCAATTGTTGAATAGTTTTTCTGATGTTTATCAAACTTTTTAGAAGTAAAACAGGATGATCTACTCCATCAGTGTCTTCTTTGCAGTAAAAATCTGCGCCTGCACCAATATCACTGGCATCAACAGCCAACTTGAACTCCTTTTTGAAATTAGGGAGATAAGAGAACTGGTGAGTTTTTTGAGGATGGCTTTCATTTTGCTCTTTTGAGATTAGACTTAGCAAAGTCAAAAGCCTTTAGAGAGACCATTACGGAAGTCAGGAGACATACTGAAGTAAGTTCCTTGGGGACATCATCTTCGCCAGCAACTTTTCCTTCAGAAGCTCAGAGGTCCATGGACTGTATGCCCAAAAACAAGCTCAAAGGGATTGAACCCAAGAGACTCCTGAGCAGCTTCACGGGCAGCAAACAGAAGAAGATGGACACCTTTCATCCCAGTCTCTGTGTCAAGGCAGTAGGTCCTATCATGTTCTTCAGGTTTGATGGAACCTCTCCAAAGCACCTTGACTTCAGGGATGGTAAGCTAATGACCTGTACTGTTTAATACCAAGCTCATGGCTAACTTGTTGAAATATGCCAGACATGAAATTTCACCCTTGATCAGAGTGAATAGACTTAGGGAAGACCAACAAAGCAGAAAAACTTGGTAAAAGCCTTTGATGATAGTCCTCACCTTGATTTTACAAAGTGGAATTGCCTCAGGAAACCGGGTGGAAGCAACAATATGATTGTCAGTAGGTACTCACAACCAGATCTAGTCTTCGCATTGGTCCAACACAGTCAATGCTGATCCGACTGAAAGGTACTTTCAAAAGCTGAATGGGCTTAAGTCGAGCCCCTTGGAATATTCTGTTGAAGCTTCCCAACCATTTGACAAGTATGACAGGATTTGCAGTACTCCTGTACATTGGACCTCATAGAAGGCCAGAAGAAATGATTCCTGACACGTTGAAGGGTCTTCTTGATACCCAAATGGCCTGACATAGGATTGTCATGGGCCAGACTAAGAGTTTCTTGATGATAAGACTGGAAGAACAATTTGATGGGTGATCATTCACTCTTCATCTGCAGAAACATCAGGTGGACGCCACTTTCTCATAAGCACACCATTTTTGTAGTAAAACAGACAGGAACTTGAGTAGCCTCTTGTTCACTTTTACAGTCTGTGGTAGAAGATGCACTAGATCTGAGCTTGTTGTTGCTCCTGAATAAGTTGCTTCGAGACAGAATGTCATTAGAATGACCTGACAAGGACAAGTCTGAAGATTTCCCAGGCATCTCTAGAAGGATTTGATGGTTCCCTGATGAAATGACTACCCAATGAAGGTGTCAGCTAGGTTGAAGTCCAGGTCAGCATCATCTTGAATAGTTTTGGCCATATAAATGAGTAACTGCACATGAAGGATAGAGGTCTGGAATTTCCTCTATAGATTCAGATTCTTGATCAATCAAAAACGTGTCAGTTCCAATAGGTAGGGCACAACCTTATCCCCAGCAAGATCATTACCAAGAAGCAAATGAACACCTTTGAAAGGAAGAGAAGACCTAATGCCAACAGTAACAGGCCCAGTGACCAAGTCTGATTTGAGATGAACATTATGGAGAGGTACACCTGTAAAACCACATTCTACTCCTTGAATAAGGACAGATATTTATAAGTGCAGACCCAGTGATGGGTTCATTGTGAATAATCACTGGCCTCAAATCATCTCCTGCTTTGAGGTGGAACACCATCTCCTCTGTTTTTTCACATTTAACACAAGGTAGTTAGAGGAATTTGTCCAGTGGTGTGACTCAATTTCAGAGTGATATGCAGCTGGCCACTGTCTCTATGCAGCAAAGCCAAGAATAGCGTGTCGTCTGAGAATTTGATGATGATGTAATTATCAGGGTGGACTCTTGTACAGTTGTTTGTACACAATGTGAAGAACACAGGGAGCTGACACAGCCCAGGGGGCACCTGTGCTGATTGGCCTAGACATGAGAAAGGGCATTATTAACTCTGACATGCTGTGTCGGATTTGTTAGAAAAGATAAAACCAGTTCAGAATGAAGGGATTAACATTCATGTTTTTCCGGTTTCTTAATCAACAAAATGTGGCTGCAGCGTATTAAAAAAGCAGAGCTAAAAATCCACAAACAATAACCCGAAGCATAAGCTTTGGGGGTCTTCTAGGTGTTTAGTGACCAAGTGGTGATGCTGTTAATAGCATCATCTGTGCCACGTCCTGCTTATATACAAATTGAAATGGATCTAGCAATGAGTCAACTTCCTTCCTGAGTGATGACACCATGATTCTCTCAAAACATTTCATTATATTAGGCGTTAAATGCAACAGGGCAAAATCATTATTTTCTCCTTTTTGGACAGGATTTTTTTTAGGAACAGGTATTATAATTGCGGAGTTTTTCCAGAGGGTGGGACGAGTCAATGCATGTCTACAGATTTTTGAAAAATCGGTACAATGCTGGTGTCAGATCCTCTGCACAGGTTTTTTAAGGAGGGGAATGCTGGAGATGCCATCTGGCCCTGTGGCTTTCTTTAGCAACACTGCATTTAAAGAGTGATTGGACCCTCATAAGGATCAATCAGCACTCTGGCATCCTGGTCAGTAACACATATTGAGTGTGAGACGTCATCATTACGTTCGAGGAGAAATCATGGGTTTCAAATCTCAGAAAAAAAAATCATTTAGTTCATTTTTGCTTTTGCAGATCATCAAGAGTACAAAGACCTTTCCTGGCTGGGGTCATATTAGTGATGGCTTTCATAGTGTCCCCAGCTTTTTTAGAGTTCATTGCATGACTGTTCTGTTCCATAATTTCCTATACTCTTCCTGGCCTCTCTAAGCATCAAGTTCAGTTCCTTTTGCACTTTTTTTCAGTTGCAGTCTGTCTTGGTTCTTAAAGCTATTTTTTTACAATTAATGCCTCTTTCACCTCCTTAGTTATGTATGGTTTGTTATTAGGATACACAGTTATTTCCTTTTTGGGAATAACACTATCCACACAGAACTTGATGTAGTCGGTAACAGTCTCCGCAGCATCATTCACATCCATCTCCTGAAAGAGTCTCCAATCCGTAGAAAGGAAGCATCTCTTAAGAGCCTCAATGCTGTCATTAGTCCAGATCTTTACAGTCTTGGTTAGTGGTTTGCTGCTTTTAAGCGCAGATCTGTACGCGGGAATGAGGTACACTGTGTTGTGGTCCCAGTTTGCCAATGGGTGTTTGGCTCTGCTCATAAAAAGCGTTTTCGCTTGCCATAACATTTGTCCAATATGCTGTTTTCTAGTGTACCACATTTAACGTATTGTTGAAAACCTGTAAGTGACAGCTCAAGTTTGCAATGGTTAATATCTCCTAAAAATAAAAGTTAGGGGCCTCTGGGGTGCATAACAGTTGTTCTTGAACACAGTCAGTGATCTGGGCTGCTGCACTTGCAGCGTTACCGCTGCATGGAACCTACACAGTGCAGAGAATGATACTCCCAAACTTCAGCGGGGTAAAATCATGGGTCTCAAGCTCAAACACAATAGTTCACATCAGGGTAACATAGTCTTCACGGAGTGTGTACTGTCTGCACCAATTGTCATTAATAAAACAGACTCCCCACCTCTGCCTTCCCTGAAGTTTCCAGATCTATCGGCTTAATGAGAAAAAAAGCCCTCCAGTTCACCAGCAGCATCAGGAATATTCTGGTGAAGCCAGGTCTCCGTAAAAAAACCAACATAGACGACTCACGGTACTCATGGCAGACTCTGGCGTTGATACGCAGCTCCTCCATTTTCCGCTGTAGGGACCTCACATTGCTGAGGATCATGGAGGGCGAGGGGCGCCTGCTGCCTCTCTGTCACAGACGCCGTCCACTTTCCTCCTCTTCCCCTCCTCCAAGCCGCCTTCTCGGGGCTGGTGGAATAATGTCCTCGGCAAGTCAGGGGTAGCAAGACACCTGCCGTTCGGAGAGCCAGCAGTACCTCTCTGCTATACTTGAGTGCCTGGTTTTTTCCCCCGCGTGAGGGAAATGTTTGGCATGACGCGAGGATTTCGCTAATAATAATAAAAAGTATGAAAAGTTGTGCAAGGGACGCTATCACATACCAAAACCGAACGCCAAGTACCCTTAATTTTAGAAAAGCAAAAACAGTAGTTTAAAACCCCGAACTTAATACAAACAAGCATTAGAACTGCAGCACACGCCTAGCAAGAGTCCGGGTCGCTGCAGTGCAGCGCCACCGGAAACAGGAATTTTTCTGGAAATTCTGGAAAGATCTACAGGACTCCTGGGTGACCTGGCCTTCTCCAGGTAAGAAGATGCCAGAAACTTCTCAACAGCACTAGTCTATTTCATCACAAACAAGTGGTATTGCATCAGATCATGTTTTGCTACAAATAGACTGTTATACAGACATACCAAGAGAGGGTGCTAAATGATGAACAAAATAAACAAATAGCTGACCAGTAAAGCAGCTCAGATCTAACAAATCTCCATTTACAAATGATATACAGTGCTGTACATAAAATACTCATCCATAACACCTCCGCTCTTTAAGAAAAGAAAGGTTTGCTAAAATCTTTCTTTTATTAAAATTAACACGGTTTTATAATCAGTGCACTCTTGAACTTTACACATAAAGTATCATTGATCATTATAACAATCATATACCTAACAACCAGTGCTATTTTCACAACCAAATAGAAAAGTAAAATTTACGTGCGTGAAAGTGCATCTGGAATAACATTATCTTTTCCCTGATGTGAGAAATATCTAAATCATACTCTTGCAAAAGTAAACCCATCTCAGTAATCTTTTTGTTCTTGTTTTGATCTGATGCAAGAATGTTAGGGTTGTGATCACTGAAGACCTTGATGGAAGTAGCTGAAAAGTCAAATAGACGCCAAGATGTTGTAAAAGCCAAAAACAAGTGCCAAACATTCTTTTTCAATTGTTGAATAGTTTTTCTGATGTTTATCAAACTTTTTTAGAAGTAAAAACAGGATGATCTACCCATCAGTGTCTTCTTGCAGTAAAAATCTGCGCCTGCACCAATATCACTGGCATCAACAGCCAACTTGAACTCCTTTTTGAAATTAGGAGATAAGAGAACTGGTGAGTTTTTGAGGATGGCTTTCATTTTGCTCTTTGAGATTAGACTTAGCAAAGTCAAAAGCCTTAGAGAGACCATTACGGAAGTCAGAGACATACTGAAGCAAGTTCCTTGGGACATCATCTTCGGCCAGCAACTTTTCCTTCAGAAGCTTCAGAGGTCCATGGACTGTATGCCCAAAAACAAGCTCAAAGGGACTGAACCCAAGAGACTCCTGAGCAGCTTCACGGGCAGCAAACAGAAGAAGATGGACACCTTCATCCCAGTCTCTGTGTCAAGGCAGTAGGTCCTTATCATGTTCTTCAGGGTTTGATGGAACCTCTCCAAAGCACCTTGACTCTCAGGATGGTAAGCTAATGACCTGTACTGTTTAATACCAAGCTCATGCATAACTTGTTGAAATATGCCAGACATGAAATTTCACCCTTGATCAGAGTGAATAGACTTAGGAAGACCAACAAAGCAGAAAAACTTGGTAAAAGCCTTGATGATAGTCCTCACCTTGATTTTACAAAGTGGAATTGCCTCAGGAAACCGGGTGGAAGCACACATGATTGTCAGTAGGTACTCACAACCAGATCTAGTCTTCGGCATTGGTCCAACACAGTCAATGCTGATCCGACTGAAAGGTACTTCAAAAGCTGGAATGGGCTTAAGTCGAGCCCTTGGAATATTCTGGTTCGGCTTCCCAACCATTTGACAAGTATGACAGGATTTGCAGTACTCCTGTACATTGGACCTCATAGAAGGCCAGAAGAAATGATTCCTGACACGTTGAAGGGTCTTCTTGATACCCAAATGGCCTGACATAGGATTGTCATGGGCCAGACTAAGAGTTTCTTGATGATAAGACTGGAAGAACAATTTGATGGGTGATCATTCACTCTTCATCTGCAGAAACATCAGGTGGACGCCACTTTCTCATAAGCACACCATTTTTGTAGTAAAAACAGACAGGAACTTGAGTAGCCTCTTGTTCACTTACAGTCTGTGGTAGAAGATGCACTAGATCACGAGCTTGTTGTTGCTCCTGAATAAGTTGCTTCCGAGACAGAATGTCATTAGAATGACCTGACAAGGACAAGTCTGAAGATTTCCCAGGCATCTCAGAAGGATTTGATGGTTCCTGATGAAATGACTACCCAATGAAGGTGTCAGCTAGGTTGAAGTCCAGGTCAGCATCATCTTGAATAGCCTTTTTGGCCATAAAATGAGTAACTGCACATGAAGGATAGAGGTCTGGAATTTCCTCCTCTATAGATTCAGATTCTTGATCAATCAAAACAGTGTCAGTTCCAACAGGGTAGGGCACAACCTTATCCCCAGCAAGATCATTACCAAGAAGCAAATGAACACCTTTGAAAGGAAGAGAAGACCTAATGCCAACAGTAACAGGCCCAGTGACCAAGTCTGATTTGAGATGAACATTATGGAGAGGTACACCTGTAAAACCACATTCTACTCCTTGAATAAGGACATTAGCCTGAGTAGACGTTTTGTCCAAAAAAGGCAGAATATCTGCAAGAATAAGAGATTGGGAAGACCCAGTATCCCTTAGAATTCGAAAAGGAGCAGATGAGGAAAAATCATGTGAAAGTGAGACAAAACCATCGGTGATGAATGGCTCAAAACCCTCCATAACAGAATCAGACACAGAAGGTAGAAGATCAGGCAAACTGACCTTTGATACAGGAGATTCTCTCCTAGTGACAGCAGTTGGCTTGGTTTCTTCTCGTTATTGTTTTTTTCTTGAGAGCATAACGCTCAGAAATAAGGCGACCTTGCTTTTTGCAGTATTGGCAAGACACAGAAGGTAAAGAATCAGAGGATTGCTTCTCACTGGAAGGTTTCCTCTCAGAAGTGGCCTTAGAATGATTAGAAGTATTATTAGAAGAATTATTGGACTGAGACTTGCCTTGAAATTTAGAAAAAGTGGATTTTTTGGACAAAAGAAGACTTATGAGTCAATGCATAAGTATCAGCCAAGGTGGAAACATCTTGCAAAGTATTAGCTTGTTTCTCCTCAAGGAAAGTCTTGATATCAGGCTGGATACACCTTTTGAATTCCTCAACCAGAATAAGTTGCCTCATTCTGTCAAAATCTTTCTCAACTTTCATGGAATTACACCACTGATCAACCAACTGTTCCTTCAACCTGCCAAATTAAACATGAGTTTGACTGGCTTCCTTCCAAGAATTCCTAAATTTTTGCCTGTAAGCCTCGGGGACCAATTCGTAACCCTTCAGAATGGCAGATTTGACAAAATCGTAGAACACTGTTGGACAGATAACTGGTTATAGATTTTCCTAGCTTTACCAGTAAGAACACTTTGTAACATCATTGTCCAATGCTTTTTATGGCTGTTTCAAATTTTCAGCAATTTTCTCAAAATGGGTAAAGTATTGGTCTCACATCATTTTCTAGGAAGGAGGAACAAGTCTGATGTGTTTTAACCACATCAAAATGATCGGAAAGTCCAAAAGATTTTGTTACAGTACCTGCTTCTATTTTCTTCATTTCCAGTTCATACTGCATCCTTTTTTTCTTCTAATTGTTTCTCTTTTCTCCAACCTTCTTTCTTCCAGTTCTTTCTCCAACCTTTCTTTCTTCTAGTTATTTCTCTTTCTCCAACCTTCTTTGTTCCAGTTCTAGTTGTTTCTGGCGTAGCTGCATCTCAAGTCTTTGCAGTTCTGTTGCAGACACTTCCACATCTTTAATCAATTCTGCTGCTTCTTCCCCAAAGATCTCATTGATGAAATGTTGCACCAAAATGTCAATATTTCTTGTTTCTTCATTGATGATTTCACATCAGATAATCCAAGGTTTGAGGCTATTTGCAGCAAGTCCTTCTTCTTTGCCAGCATAATTGATTGCTGGTTTTTCAAATAGTCACAAGATTTAAAATGAGAATGCTTTAATCTTTGGTGAATCCAATGGTTGATCCAATGAATGGTTTTTCTCGGTGTAGCCTCCAATTTGTTATGACTTGAAAATCACAACACAGAGAACCAGCAATGACAACTTAAGCAAATTTATTCTTCACTGATAAGGTCCAAAAATATCTATAAATAATCCACTATGTAATCTAATAATACTCTAATGCCACTATGTAACTCTGATGCAAAAACAAAAACTCTCCATCTGACCAAAATCACAGCATTTATAAAGGCTATGAACATTCTGGAAAGATCTACAGGATTCCTGGGTGATCTGGCCTTCTCCAGGTAAGAAGATGCCAGAAACTTCTAGACAGCACTAGTCTATTTCATCACAAACAAGTGGTATTGCATCAGATCATGTTTTGCTACAAATAGACTGTTATACAGACATACCAAGAGAGGGTGCTAAATGATGAACAAAATAAACAAATAGCTGACCAGTAAGGCAGCACAAATAGTATCTAACAATCTCCATTTACAAATGATATACAGTGCTGTACATAAAATAGTCATACATAACATGTCAATTGTTTACTTCCGCCAGCTTTCTTCTTCTATGGCAATTGACATCCAGCAAATCCCCACCGAGCATAGCTACTGCGAAATAAATTGATTTTGACTGTCATACTACATACTGCTGTGGAATTCAGTATGTAGTATGTCGTATATACTGCATACTGGATCCGTTGGTAGTATGTAGTAGGCGGTTCCGAAAACAACCTAACACTCAATCTCGCAACCGATACCACAGTTAACAAGCATGGAGCACAGTATTGGTTGCGAGATTGATAAGGGAAATTAAAAACACATGCCGACCATTGTTAAGGTTCTTTCACGATAGATTGGTACGATGTGTTACATTCCTCTATCTCCCTTTTGAATTTCACAGCCGGTACCAGAATCATTTCCTTAAGCTTCCTATTGAATCTCACAACCAATTCGAGAGAAGACAGGTACAGTGAAGGGACTTGGGATACATTATCAGACAGAGGTGTATATGTACTTCGTTACAGTAGCCTACTTAAGTAGTTTTTTTTTTTTTTGAGGATTTTTACTTTACTTGAGTTTTTTTTTTTTTTTTTACTGGGACTTTTACTTTTACTCTACTACATTTAAAAGATAAAAAGTATACTTTCACTTTGTAACTTTGACACTGGCCACTTCGTTACTCGTTACACATTAAAATATGAATGTAATTCATCATTTAAGGATTATGAGGATTTGGCGTGTTCGAGTAGAACAATGGTGCTCGGCAGGGAATCTTAACCGTTTTATGCAGATATGTCTGCCAGCGGACATGGAGCTGCAAATTTATGCAGGCAGCTACAATATTATATCACTAGATGGCAAACCCGGATCAGTTATTGAATATTCACAAGCAAGCCGAGCTCTTAGAATATGGACGAGTTCACTCCAATCCCTGTTCTTCAGGAGTTGCCTTAATTTAACTCCTCAGCTAAGCCTGATGTGCAGGGGCGTGCACAGATAGGCTCTAGGTGGTTCTATAGCACCTGCCCTTTGCCCTCTGGACCAAGCAAGTGCCCTTTTGATTTTTTTTTTTCTGTACGGCGTACTGATCAAGAAAAGAAAACACGTCCCCCCACCGCTCAACGAAATAAGTATCTATCCTGCAGTTCAAAAAAATATATATACTCAGAGGCAATGAAAACGCAACACCAGTTTGGATTCAAATAATTTTGTGACTCAAATTTATTTTCTTATTTTAACAATTCAAATATGTTGGGTGGGTTGACTTTGATGAATTAAATGTGTTAATGGGCCGATTTGGACAATAATAAATAGATGAATTAAACATAACTAGCACAAGTTGAAAATGAAAAATCACAACAAGACTGAACGGAACACACATTTAAAAATGAACTCAAAAGAACAGTCAGTATCGGATGTGACCCCCACTTAACATCCACACAGGCAGTACAACGCCTCCTCATGGACCTGACTAAGCGCCCTTAGGTTGTCTTGGGGAAGTTGTCGCCACTCTGCCTGTAGTGCATTCTGGAGTTGCTGCCTGGTTTGAGGTCTGGGTACTCTTGATGAAAGAGCTCGTCCCCAGTTGGACGACTACACCCAAAACGCACTGATGCTGGACGACTACACCCAAAACGGTGAGCCACTTGCCCGGCACTTACTCCCGCCTCTAGCATACCCAGGGCCCTGTTCCGTTGTTCAGTCGACAGACGTGGCATTATGACACTTAAAAATGTTTTTTGTGTGGCTTTTTATCATGCCTTTATATAGGAAGACAACCCTCCTTCATTTCAACCACTGTACTTGCACAACTCCTAATCCCATATGTTGTACTCAATATGGATTGATGAGAGTCCAACTCACACTGTTGAGTTAAATGATAATCATTCATGTATAACGAGGTACACATTGTGACCCCAATGGTCACTTAAGAACTGAAATTGGACTACTCAGGTCCTGAGCAAATATAAACCAAAATTTAGATTGTTGCGTTTTCATTGCCTTTGAGTATATATATCTCTTGCTACAGAACAAATCGTTGTCCTCTGTAGCAACCACTTCAGCTGCAGTGAGCCAATGGTATCCCAATTAGTAGGTAAGAAAAATCAGTTTTCTGAAGCAAAAATTCAACATGGTATTGATACCATGTGATTCTATTAATTAGAGTCAATTATTGTGGTTTTTTAATCTGCCAGTAAACTCAAAGAAGAAGAAATATATAAATGAGAGACTGCCAGTTTGTTTTTTGAATACTCTATCTTTCATCCTAATGCTGTTATTCAAGGCGTTCAATCAAGCTCAAAATGCCGGGTTTTGCCATTTTTGCCGGGATCAAACCGGGTCCGGGTTACTTGACAAATAATCAAGCAACCCGGAAACGGTATCAAATTAAGATTGGAAACATTCTGTAGTCTGAATTTGACCCTTTGCTAGTCCGCTGAGGCATGCTGTTTCAAAACAAGATTTCGAGCTCAGAGCGTAATTTGACCTCGGTACCTTACTTGCTCAGCCACAGATCGGCAAATTTACACAAGAAGCAGAAGGGAGGAGTTTTGACTTGTGACTGATCTAGCTAGTGGTGGCAAGATCGGAAAGATCAGAGAGCTAATAATCTCTCCTCTTCCTGCTCACTGAGTCTTCTCACTTCCAGCTGTGCAGCGGCACAAAGTTTTACTCGGCTGCTCAAACACGCGTCTCTGGCCAGAGTAGTAAAATGGTTTTGGAAAAACCAGGGAGGCACCTCCCTGGGATGAATGATGTGGTCGCTGAGCCGAGAAGGAAAACCTAAGACGGAAATAATAAAAATTTTACAAATATTATGACACATCATCTCAGTGTTGATATCCGAGACTATGAGCAGTTGCTGCAATTTGAAGAGGTGATTGAAATGTGATTTGTCATTAGAACGGTTTGATTACATTTGCTGATGAAATGTGATTGTGATGTCTGAATCTGATTTCACAAAATTGACAATACGACAATATGGTTTAAATTTCACATTTTCATGTGAATGATTATGATATTAAGTAACAACTAAGTAACAATACTGTTCTTACCTGATGATGAAAGTTTCAAGCTGCGAAAGTTTGAAACCGCTAGGAACATCCGAAATGATGCAAAATCATCACGACCGTCGACATCAGCACTTCAAGTTCGAGATCACAGTTTATTCCGTTTACTCAGCCTGCCTTCGAAAGTTTCGATACAATTTTATGCTCGCTCTAAAAGCTTGAAGGAGGCGAAAGATGACTGAGTGCACGAAATAACAAGCGACTTCAAAATGCTGATGTCCGTATGTGGATGATGATATCGCATCACTTCGGTCGTTCCCGGGTTTTCACAACTTAAAACTTTCAGAAAATGTCAGTACATTTATAACTCAATGATAAATTTGATATTTGAGTTTTGATCAAACTTGGCAAACTGACCTGACATTTAGTGAAATTTGAAGAAGTATTTTCAAGATTTACAAGAGGACGTGTCATGTGAACCTCTTCAGAATTACCAGAAGTTCTTGATACGAAAAGCTTTGAACTTAAGTATCTTGTATTTGCTTTCCCAACCTGATCATCGATCTCTCGTAATCGTACCGTAAAAGTGATTTATCATAAATATGTTCTTTGTCTTTGTTTTAAAAAAAGGAAACTAAACAAAGGCCAGTGCAGCAGTTCTGAAGGTTCTAAAGTTTCTCAAATTTTTAGGCTATTTTGGCTTGCTGTAAATCATCCAGATAGGCTAAAATTTAAATTCAGGAACTACATTGAAAGAGAAAGAATATTGGCTGACGGAGTATGACTAGCGATAATCATGAAATGAAATGATACATGTATTTGCCATTATACGCAATATCGTGATCTCATTAAATTGATGTTAGAATGAATCAAGTTCTCTGTTCTCTTTTCTTATTTTTTTGCATTCATTTTGTGGTGTGATAAGATTATGTGAATAATTCGAATCAGCAATGAATAGAATCCAATATGTGGACAACTAGCTTAGTTGTAAAGTCTTTGTTTTTATAGGCCCACTAGTTTCTTTGTTTTACCAACTTTACTTCATGTAATCAACAAACAGACTAGATGTGTACGTGAATCTTATACTTATGGTCGATTTGGTATTATTACATTGTGTCAGCCTTGTCAGGTTTGTTTACTGTTGCCAATATGAACTCAAAACAAATGAGAAATAGGGAAGGTTTTTTTTCTTCAAACTTTCAAAGCACGAAGCTTTTTTTTTTCGCACCTCCAAAATTCCCAATACTTTAACTGTTTGGTGCAGGTTTTGAATACCAATGATCATAATGATGATATCTGAACAAGTTGGCATGGGAAGACCGGAAGAGTTGTCGCTTTGATAGTGAAGGAGAATGGCGGCTTCGAGTCTGAGATAATAAACCACAACAACAGTTAATGAACTTTGGATGATTAGAGAAAGGAATTTAATCTTACGTAAGAATAGGATAGCCGTGGGGAGAGCAGAAATTGCAAATCTAGCACGTTAGCAACTTACAGGTTATAAAGTTTTTGGAACTGCGATAAAGCTCTTTCGGTATCTAAGTTATTCACTGAGAAGTCAACGCGGAATAACTCTCTCTCTCTCTCTCTCTCTCTCTATGGTGTATAAAAACTGTCTTAACACTAGGATGATAAGTCCCATTACCTTCTCGTCATTTGAACTGTTAATGTCCAAAGTTGGACTTTTTCATCCATTTTATTGTATTTTAATTTACCGTCCTCCTGGTTTAAACAGCTCCTTTCTGCCTGAATTTAGTGACTTTTTAGCTTCTATTATCAAATTAGAGAGAGTTTTGATGCTAGGTGATTTCAATATTCATGTAAATGACACTACTGACAGCTTTGCTGTTAATTTTTTAAATGTCACTGAATCTTTTAACTTCACCCAACATGTGTCTGGCCTTACACACTTTAGGGGTAACACTCTGGACCTAGTCTTCACCCTTGGTTTGAACATTGACAGTGTTTACTCTGAGGAATTGCCAATGACAGATCACGAGTGTGTTCTTTTTAACCTATTTCTGAATTCTGTATTTTTCCTGGTAAACAGGTAAAGCGTGTCTGCATTTTAAATCATCTCTCAGCACAGAAATTCTCCGCCTCCTTTGATAGCAGCATGCTGCTGACTGCTGTGATGATGTTGAGTGTTTAGTCCACTCTTTTAACTCTCATTGTTCTACCATTTTAGATGCAGTTGCTCCCTTAAAAACCCGAACTGTCCCCGCTGTCAACTCAACCCCCTGGTTTAACGATGACATTCGTTGCTTTAGGCGTAAATGTCGGAGAGTGCAGCGTCTTTGGAAATCTACAAAACTTCGGGTTCATTGTTCCCATCTTAAAGAATTGTTAACTGAATTTAATAGTATGGTTAAGGCTGCAAGGGCTTCTTATTTCGCTAAACTCATCTCCTCTAGTAGGCGAAATCCCGAAGTCCTATTTGATGTCATCAATAATATTGTAAATTCTACACCTCCTATTGTGCCTATTTCCTCAAATAAGGACTGCAGTAATTTTCTTTCATTTCTTGTGGACAAGATCGCTCAAGTTAGATCAAACCTCAGTCCCTCATCCTCCCCTGTTCCTATCTGCCCATCCCGGCCGCCAATTTTGAGCCAATTTTCTTCTGTCTCCTTGCAAGACCTAACTGACCTTGGGAGCTCCACGAAAACTTCTTCTTGTCCCCTAGACATCCTACCAACATCCTTTCTAAAAGATGTGTTGAGTTCTGTGGCCCCATGTCTGGTATCTATTATAAACAGATCACTGGAAACTGGTTATGTTCCCTTTTATTTTAAACAGGCAGTCGTTCACCCCCTGCTTAAAAAACCTAACCTTGACCCTTCACTTTTCAAACATTACAGGCCTATTTCCAAGTTGCCTTATATTTCTAAAATCCTAGAAAAGGTGGTTGCAAATCAGCTTACTGTAGCCTTAAATAACCATGACATATTGGATAGGTTTCAGTCTGGTTTTCGTCAGAAACACTCTACTGAGACAGCTCTTCTCAGAGTCTCAAATGACATAATGATGTCCTCTGATGCTGGTGAATGCACTGTCTTGGTGCTGCTTGATCTTACTGCAGCGTTTGATACCATTGATCACCGAATTTTGATAGACAGGCTCAGAGATTTGGTTGGTGTTTCTGGGAGCGCTCTTGACTGGTTTATTTCCTATCTCTCAGACAGACATTTCATGTTGCTGTTGGCCCTCATACGCCTGAGTCCGCTGTCTTATCCTGTGGGGTACCTCAGGGCTCTGTCCTGGGTCCAATTTTTGTTTGCCCTATACATGCTTCCTCTCGAGCCATTATCGATAAATTTAATGGTCTCTCATATCATTGCTATGCGGATTTATATTCAGCTGTACATTTCTTTTGAACCTGACAGGGCTGCGGAAAAACTCACCATCTTGCATGATTGTTTGTTTGCAATTAGCAATTGGATGGCCAATAATTTCCTCCAGCTTAAAGCCGACAAAACAGAGGTTCTCATCATTGGCAATGATCATACTGCTTCCATGGTGACTAATTGTATGGGTTCCCGAAAGCCCTATGTGCGCTCTAGCTTGAGAAATCTTGGTGTTATTTTTGATCAGGAGATGCACCTTGATAACCACATTAGGTCCCTGTCCCGTACATGCTTCTTCCACCTGAGGAACATCTCAAAACTCAGATCTATTGTTTCATCTGCCGAGCTTGAAATGATCATCCATGCCTTTGTGTCATCGTGCCTGGACTATTGTAACGCACTCTTCACCTGTATCAGCAAATAATCTCTAAATCATTTACAATTAGTTCAAAATGCTGCCTCCAGGCTCTTGACCAGGTCCAGGAGACAATGTCATATCACTCCTATTTTAGCCTCTCTGCACTGGCTTCCGCTCACTTCCAGGATTCAATTCAAAGTTCTGGTTATTATTTATAGAGCTCTACATGGTCAGGCGCCTGCTTATATTTGTGACTTGCTCCACCCATATGTACCCAGTAGGGCCCTGCGGTCCTCTGATCAGGGCTTATTGTTTGTCCCCCGCACAAGACTTAAAACTAAGGGTGACCGTGCTTTTGAAGCAGTGGCGTCTAAGTTATGGAACGCTCTTCCACAAGATTTAAGAAATGCAAACTCTGTGGACTCCTTCAAGAGCCAGCTAAAGACACACTTGTTTAAACAGGTATTTGTCTAATTTTTGATTGTAATTTTGCGGGGGGGGGAGCCTTGTGGTTCTCCTTTGTTCTTATTCAAATGTTTTGTTTACTTTATTTTTTGTAAAGCACTTTGTGACTCTGTCTATGAGAGGTGCTATATCAAATAAACTTTTACTTACTTACTCACTCTCAAGAATGTCTACACAGCCTGGAATGTGAAACTGACATGGGGGATTTTCTACAGCTTGGTCTTGAAGGGAGTTGATTTACAACCCCAATTCCAAAATAGTTGGGACAAAGTGTAAATTGTGAATAAAATCAAAACACAATGGCCCTCATTTATCAAACTTGTGTAGGATCTGGTGTAGATTCTGGTGTAAATATCAGCGTTCCAGGTGTCACGCCTGATTTACTAAAAGTGTGTACGCCGCTGATTTCGTGTAGAACTGGCGTGGCGTTGCTAAATCTGGCGGCTGAAACCATCGTAATTTACATGACACGCCCTATAAATTCATGCTCCGGGAGGCATAGTCCTGCCCACTTTACGACATGGCCTCTCGAAAGACGGCAAAGAATAAAGAACTTCACTGAGGAGGAAATATAAATTGTCACGTCCGAGGTGGAGAAAACAAAATAATTTTATTTGGAAGCCTTAAGAGTGACATAAAGGGAGCCCAGAAGTCTGCAGTTTGAAAACTACTGCTGCTGCGGTAAACACCGTTGGGGTGGAAAACCGGAGTGCAGCAGAAGTTTGATTTAATTCATTAATAAGTCGAAGCAACTATTCACACTTATTTAAGTGCGTCCATGCACAAAAAATTGATCGAAATTCGCGGTAGACGCACTTATGAGTGTGGCCAAGATGCACATTTCTCCATTGCCCACACTTATTTTAAGTGTGTCCAAAGCTAAACATTTTTTCTTGGGCAAACTTATTTTAAGCGGTACTTTCTATAAGCGGCACTGGAATGGTCATCAACTGGCGCACCTATAAGTGTGGCCAAGAAAAAAATTCAGCATTGGCCACACGTATGTGCGAACAACATCGGCCTTAATAAATTCATTTTATAGATCCATGATATTTCATGTTATATAGCCTACAAAATTTACAATCCAAATGCTTTACATGTAGGTTAAAAAAGTGGTCCGATATTAAGATCGCCACCAAAAAACGGGTTGCGGCGCTCCGCCTCAGCAGCGCGCGGACCAGTGGAGGCCAACCAGACTCGAACCTCCAGGTGTTACTGTGCGAGGAGCGCGTGGCAGCAGGACTCTCCCTAAATCGTGGGAATACGAGGTGGTGCGGACACGGATGAGTCCCCACCGCCTCGATCGGAGCTGCATGAGGGTAATTGTAAAAATACAGTCTGCAGAGATCTCTCATCATTGTACTTTTATTAGTATTACTCCATGACATGTTATTGGGTGCCACACAAAACGAGCAGCCACTCATCACTTTCGCCGGAGGAGATCTTCCCTGTGCAGTAAGTTCCTCTCACTTCGGACATAAGCTTATTCCTCTCACAATAGAAGATCTACCATTGTCAAAATGTGATCACGGTCAAAGTGTCCGTAGGCCTAAGATACTGAGCAACAAAAGAAACGCAAGTTAGCTAGTTAGTTAATGTACTCTTATGGTTACTCAGTCAAAGTGACCGCAAAATAAAAAATAAAAATAAAAAATTGATGAAACGAGTGTAAATGTGCACGCCGCTTAGTAATAATTTTGATTTTCTAAAATAATGACGCCGCAAACGTATTTTCCAGTCTGCATTTAATTAACTTCCGTTTCTTTTCTTGTTCAGTATATATCTGACTGGACGAGCATCTGACATAGGCCTACCACACTGCATATATGCCAAGCCACGCATTGCGCTTAATATTTCAAGTTCAAGTTCATAAGAACGACATTTTATGACATAGTGCTGTTAACTTCATTCAAATGCATACCTTAAAAGGTATTCTCTAAAATTAAAAATGTATATTTTGCCAGTTATGAATGGCTACCGATCACCATTTTCCCCCATATTAATCCCAAACGTTTGCTTCTCTGCTTGCAGTCTTAACGTAGCTAAGGTAGCTAGCTAACTTGGTAATAACTTAACTGACCGTTCAACTTCAACAAACAAAAAATAAACTTACCGAAAAAACTGCAAAGGCCCTTCCGATCTGTCCGGTCGGCGAATTTTTTTTTCCTGAACATTTCAGGCAGCATGGTAGACTCTTGTCCAATCAGAGATCGGCGCGAACATGACGTCATGCATATTATTCAAATATCAGAAGTTGCATGGCGTTGTATTTGACAGTTGACCGCTCACAGGGCAAGAATAATCAACTGGCAATTGAAGAGACGACCTCTCTCCCCCATGCGATCTAAAAGCTACAAAGTAATGGGCTACATTCAGAACAGAAAAATAATTTAATTATAATTAGATCTATGTACTGGCACTCATTTCAGAACTCTTCAGCGAATGATGGTAATTTTGGTAACTAGTAGGTGGTTTCGTCCGTTTATATTTTCCAATCGGACAGCTGTTTTTTTTACAGCAAGTTGCGTGATCGTGATGCAAAAACAGGTGTAAGTACTTGTCGCTGAAATTACCTTCATTCGCACAAGAGTTCTGAAATGCCGCTCTCGCTGGAGAAAAAAAAAAAAGAAATTACCGTTGCTGAGAGCCAATGCATAGACCTAATTAGTCTAACCACGCTGACAGATTGTTAGGGGCGGAATTCATGAACCCTTGGCTTTCATGCAAGCGCTCTTTTCACTCTCTCTCCGCCATCGCATACAAGAGAGCCTGCTCGCATGTTATGCCTAGCCTTCATCAATTAACATTTGTAAATTGCCACTTGATGTAGACGCACGTACGTAGCCTGACAAACAATACCTGAATACATAGGCCATTGTACTACCACACTGACACTGCTTGTATGTGTTGCATGCATGCTGGGGAGATGATGAATCGAGTGGGCCTAGCCTAGCTAGCGAGGCCTACACTTCACACTCACAATTACCAATGAAGGTAATTCTGGTGACAAGTACGTGGTTTCGTCGCTTACATTTTCCAATCGGACAGCTGTCTATTTTTTACAGCAAGTTGCGGACTGCGGCTGCAAAAACAGGTATGCGATTTGTCGCCAAAATTACCTTCATTCGCAAAAAGTGTTCTGAAATTCGCTCGCTGGGAAAAAAAAAAACCGCTGCTGAGTGCCAGTGCATAGACCCATTTATAATTAAATTATTTTTCTGTACTGAATGTAGCCCATTATTTTGTCGCTGTTTGATCGCATGGGGAGAGAAGCCATCTCTTCAATTGCCACTTGATTATTCTTGCCCTGCGAGTAGACAACTGTCAAATACAAAGCCATACAACTTCTGATATTTGAATAATATGCATGGCGTCATGTTCGCGCCGATCTCTGATTGGACAAGAGTCTTCCATACTGCCTGAAAGGTTCAGGAAAAAAAAATTCGCGTCCGGTCGGTTAGTACAATTCACAGCAGAGCAACTCATTTCGGCGTTCTTTGTTGCAATCTGCCCGGCTTGAAGCACAATCGCTGTTCGCTATGAAGAATTTCAGACAGCGTTAAGTCTCCTGTCGACGTTTCGTACTCCAGCTCAACGTAAAATTACTATTCACGAAACGAAATCCGCAGGGGGTAGGGGCGATCGCGACTCAGTCCACGCACTGCAGTTGTCAATCACTGCTGTTTATTATGACTACACGCCCCTTTTGCATAATATCAAATAAAACGTTTACAGCAAACTTTTCAGAAAAATTGACGCAAGAATATAGATCAGCATGGTAAGAACTTCTTAAAAAGGAAGAAACCATCTTCAGAAAAAAAATATTTTTCATGTACGCATTTTTCTCTGTGTGGCATTTCTCCCCTCCACTACCATGGAGGGGGCGGGCTTATAATTTGTACTGCAGCCTGCCAGTAGCTGGCGATCGAGACGTTTTGGCTTCACTTTTCAGGAGACGTTCGGCTGTACATGTTTTATACAGTCCTTGGATACGACACTGTGATAATATAATCTGCGATATTTTTGCCTGTTTTACACTTTTTGTCCAGTAGATGGCGTAGTGAACAGATGAAGCCTCAAGAAGCGTCACCAATTAGTGAACCACTTTGGGAGAAAGCTTCAATGCTCCATGAGGCTTCATCTCGCCATCATTACCTACACTCACACAGGATTCAACGCTTGGCGGAAGTTACCAAGTAGCCTAATACTTGACCGGAAAATACGTCATGAGCTGCCGTGAATAGAGCCCATTAGGAGTTTAGAGCCTAAGTAAAACTAGAGCTTGTTTATAGTCATTCGGAAATGAGTGCACATGAGTGGAAAAATTTAAAACATAAAATAATGTCAGATCTGGCATGAGATTTCTTTCTTGAGTGTGAGAGCGTGAGATTGAGGTTGAATGCGTGACTGTCACGCCAGATGCGTGAGAGTTGGCAACCCTGTAACCCTTTACCGACCATCCTCCGTCTCACCACTCTCATCCGCCTCGCCAGTCGCAGCGCCTGGTTGGCTAAAGCCAATATTGCATATGCTTAGGACCGTCCTACTCGACCCACGCTTTTTTTGGGGGGTTCCTTTGGCGTTTCCTGGAAGGAGTGCTATTAGTCTACTTCGCTGTTCGCCTCACCGTATCCTATCATCGCTTCCTCCCTCATTCGGGGTCACGAACAGGCCGCCAAATGTATAACCGTACATTATGACAACCGACCACAGTAGACACCGTAAACAAAGGCCGTTTCCACTCCCTCTCGTTCATGCCGTTCCTCAGCAAACTAGGCGAACCCTAATTTCTGCAAAACACCAGTCCATGCTCAAAGCCGCACATATTCCCGACCGTAAAATGCCATTGCTGACGCCCCTTATCGTTTCTCCTCCCTGCTGAAAATTCCAGCTAAGACCAGCTAGAATTCTAAGCTGGTTTAAGATGGTCTGAGCTGTGTTTTCAACATCATTAGCTGGTCTTAGCTGGTCTAGATGTTTACAGCTGGTCTCTATAGCTAGATGAAGGTGGTCAAAGCTAGTTAAGCTGGTATTGTCAGCTGGAGTCAGCTGGTGAAGGGCTGGTCGACCAACTAAAACTGTCCAAAACACAACTTAAACCAGCCTGACCAGCCTAGGCTGGTCAAAGCTGGAATTTTCAGCAGGGCTGGCAGAGAATCAGACGCTTAGCACCGCACTTGGACATGCACCCCACTCCAGTTCCTCCGTTTTCCGCGACCGTCGACCCCTGACACCACAACCCGAGCCATTCGCCGCTCTCGAGATACCATTCTAAACGAGTTCGCTCCACGCTCACTGTCCCCATACCTCGCAGGACGGAAGCAATTCAAGAAATTCCATTCAGCCCTCCGAATGCCATTCCTGGCATTCGACGTCGTTTCCCTTACGAGCTTCATTTTGTACATTCACTCCATACACCACGTTCGACCAGCCTCAATACAAATTGGCCACTGGTTATCTGTGCTCGTCTAGTTCCCACTATCATGTGTAAACACTACGGAAAGGTTTACGTGAGCAAGGACCTCCCGCTCCGACTAAACGTTTACCCCGATGGCAGACAACCTCTCTCACTGGATCCAGACGCTGCGCTCAGGGTACCATACTCTTTCCACGAATTCCAGTCTAGAAGCCATGTTTCTATAGGCCTTCTTTGGTTTTTAAGATGCGCTGAGTTCGCTCTGCTCTCCGCTAATTATAATCCTTCTCGTCACGCCAGCCTAAACAACATCTCATTCCACTCCACCAACTGCCTCATGTTCAAGATAAAGAGTAGTAAACACATCAGTTCGGCATTTCTCAGCCCATATTTTTATTCTGCCTAGACTCTGCCCTCACACAGTTCGAGCCAATATCAAACTACGTCACCTTGAGATACAATAACCATGCTTCTCCCCTGGACCCGTTATTCACGATCGACACCGGGGCTGTAGCCACTCGCCACTGGTTCCTCTACCATTTCCGTCAAGTTTTAATTAGATCCAGCATTCCACCCAAATACTCCTCTGGGCACTTTTTCCGCATCAGCGCCACCACCTCAGCATTCAAGCGAGGAGTGCCGGACCACCTGATTAAAATCCTCGCTGCTGGGCATCGAACTCGTATGCAAGCTATATTCGTAATATATAGCTATATTCGTCATCAATAATGATGACGACGTACGTAGAGCCCATCTCTCGTTGATACATTAACACTTTTTGGAGCTTGGGAGCCACACGGACTCCGACAAGAGACGCGAGCCCCACCCTGAGTCTCGCCACCCGGGGGACGCCCAACGTTCGCACAATCACAGCCCAAGTCCAACACCGCACCCGAGGATCTCCTATCTGCCCTATCTCCTATCCGCAATCCCACACAATACTGTCCTCTACTTTGGGAGTGGTCTAGAATACATTAAGTGATTGTAAATGCTCTTTCTTTTGCAGGTTACCCCATCACGATAGGTGGATGGTGATCGATTTTATGACCCCCTAAAGAACACATTGTCAGCGTTATACTTTTTTCTCTTTCAGCTCATTCCTCATTGCACTGACCTAATAATTCATAAAATTTGTGTTAATCAATTAAGATTCTTATTGCAAATTGTAAATTTTATATATGTGAGAAAAAAATAACAGTAATCTAAACCAGTTTCGTAAATAATCAATACCCAGGAATGATGATAATCTGACCATGATTGACCAAAAAAAGTATAGTGTCCATACCCCTGTTAACCAATCTGTAGTGATGCAACTAAACTTTATATATTTCATCTTTATAAAATGACAGTGGGAATATGAAAATAATCCATGACTCACGTGATGGGTAATGGAATTAATTAGGATGGAGGATCTTTCCAAATCCAAATTGTAGTGTCCATACCCCATGTAGTGTCCATACCCCCAATACTTACCTAATTATTATGCCCTGATTCAATATTACGTAATGCACAAAAAGCATGCAAACTGAAATATTTTGTTGTAATTTGTCAATTCTTAATATGGACTGTGCTCAGTAGAGATAAGTAGAGACATCCAATGAGGTACATGGTATAAACATCAGTGATTTTGGAAAGAATACCAAAAAGTCAAACTGAAATGTTAATATTAAACCAACAATATAAAGTGGTTTGTTCAGTTTATTTTGCAATAAACATTATTTTGTCAAACAGATTATATATGTTGTCAAACAAATATAGCTCAGTCAGTGATACAATGCATTAATTTATCTGGGGGTATGGACACTAGGGATGGGGATCGAAACCTGGTTCCAGTACGGACCTGGTTCCGCATTTCTCAAAAACCGAAAATCAATAACATTTTAGCTTATCGGTACTGCTATCAAGTCTCCTGGGTCAGTTGACGTAATGTTATGTCTGGAGTCGAGTCAAGTCATTTAAATGCAATCACTGGTGCACTGGTGCACAAACATGCGTCATTGTCTAATAAAGTTTTTCGGGGAAAAAAAACTGAATTGCCAGCAAACAGGTATTACAGTACATGAAGAATCCGGGCCACTTGTTTGCGAGGATGGTGAATTGTGTGAAGAGGTCTAAAGTTTGGCTACATTTTACCAAAGGAAAAGATAAGGAGGATGCAAAATGCAATTTATGTTTTGTTTACGTTATGCTGACCAGGTTGACACACTGTAGTGTCCATACCCCTCCATACCTGTAAAACTTCAACTTGCCACCACACAAAAACTGAAATAGGATACTCAGTCATATTTGGCAGAAAGTTGCAGGACATGATTGGCTATTCATGGGTTACAAGAACATAGCAATTTGTTTCGGTAAAAATTTGGGCCCTAGTGTCCACCCTAGAGTCAGGTTGATTGTGACCAGGCCGATGGCCTGGACTGCAGGTGGGCCAGTTCAGCACTCAGACTCTTCTACTGTGAGGCTGTGCTGTTGTGATGGATGCAGTATGTGGTTTGGCATTGTTTTGTTGAAGTATGCAAGGCCTTCCCTAAAAAAGATGCTGTTTGGATGGGAGCAGATTTTCTTGTAAAACCTCTATATACTTTTCAGCATTGATAATGCATTTCCAGAAGTGTAAGCTGCCCATGCCATAGGCACTGATGCAACCTGATATCATCAGAGATGTAGGCTTTTGAATTGTGTGCTGATAACAAGCTGGAAGTGTTCCTGAGCCTATGCAGTGAATTCCAGTGCAGAATCTTGCATGTTTTTAAGGCAGTGCCACCTGAGGGCCCGAAGATCATAAGTATCCAATATTGACCTTTGGACTTGTCCAGTGCGCAGAGAGATTTCTCCAGATTTTCTGAATCTTTTGATGATATTATGTACTGTTGATTCAAAGTCTTTACAATTTTATATTGAGGAACATTTTTCTGAAATTATTCCACAATTTTTAGATGCAGTTTTTTGCAGATTGGTAAATCTCTGTCCATCTTTACTTCTGAGAGCTTTTGCCTCCCTTAAATGCCGTTTTTATACCCATTCTTGTTACTTACCTGTTGCAGATGAACCCAAGTAGTTGCAAAATGCTCTTCCAGCTGTTTTTTATGAGTACCACTTACTTTTCCAGCCTTTTGTCGCCCCTCTCCAAACTTTTTTGAGATGTGTTGCTGCCATTAAATTCAAAATGAGCAAATCTTTTTAATGAAATGGTAAAATGTCTCACTTTCAACATCTGACATGTTGTCTATGTTCTATTGTGAATGAAATGTTGGTTTATGAGGTTTGCAAATCATTGCATTCTCCTTTTATTTACAATTTACACAGCATCCCAACTTTTTTGGAATTGGGGTTGTATTTAATCAAATGATACCTGGCACTTCCAAATCATTACAAAACTTCACTGAAGCTCCTTTTATGCAGTATACCCAGACAAGACAGAAATGTGTTTTACAGTATCCATAATATGATACAGAAATAATGCCCCTGCTCCCGAGATTTTTCCGCAACATACAGTATCTCACAAAAGTGAGTACACCCCTCACATTTCAACAATTAATTTATTATATCTTTTCAAGGGGCAACGTTACAGAAATGAAACCTGAATATATTCTACAGTAGTCATTGTACAATATGTGTAGCAGTGTAGATTTACTGCACTGTCCAAATAACTGAACAAACAGTCACTATTTCCAAAATGGGAGGCAACAAAAGTGAGTACACCTCACCGTCAACATGCCTAATTGTGTCCATAGTGTCAATATTTAGTGTGACCACCATTGTTGTCCAGCACTGCCTTGATTCTCCTAGGCATGGAATTCACCAGAGCTGCACAGGTTGCTGCTGGGATCCTCCTCCACTCCTCCATGACAACATCACACAGCTGGTGGATGTTGGACACCTGCTGCTCCCCCACCTTCCTCTTGAGGATGCCCCACAGGTGCTCCAAGGGGTTCAGGTCTGGAGACATACTTGACCACGCCATCACCTTCACCTTCAGCTTCTTCAGGAAGGCAGTTGTCATCTTGGAGGTGTGTTTCGGGTCGTTATCATGTTGGGAGGGCATCACGTTCTGCTTCAGAATGTCACACTACGTGTTAGAATCCATTATTCCATAAATGAAGCGCAGCTCCCCAGGACCAGAAGCACTCATGCAGCCCCAGACCATGATGCTGCCGCCACCATGTTTGACTGTAGGCAGTACACACTTGTCTTGGCACTCCTCAACAGGGCGCTGCCACACATGCTGGACCGCATCTGAGCCGAACAAGTTTATCTTGGTCTCGTCAGACCACAGAACATGGTTCCAGTGGTTCACGTTCTTGGACTGGTTGTCTTCAGCAAACTGTTTTCGGGCTTTCTTGTGGGCTAGCTTCAGGAGAGGCTTCCATCTTGGTCCACAGCCATGCAGACTGACTTGGTGCAGTGCACGGCGTATGGTCTGAGCACTGACAGGCTGTTCTCCCACTGCTGCAACCTCGTTAGCAATGCTGCCAGCACTCCTGTGTCTGTTATCTGAAGCCAACTTGTGCACCTGACGCAGAGCACGAGGACTCAACCTCTTCAGTCGACCCCGACGAGGCCTGTTCTGAGTAGAACCCGTCTTGGAAAACCGCTGAATAACCTTGGCCACCGTGCTGTAGCTCAGTTTCATGATTTCACAGATCTTCTTCTATCTTAGACCATCTTTGTGGAGAGCAACAATTTTCTTTTTCAGATCCTCAGAGAGTTCTTTCCCATGAGGTGCCATGTTGACCATCCAGTGACCAGAATGAGAGCATTGCACCCAAAGCACCACAATTTAAACCTTCAACATGTCACACAACCTCATATAGCCCAGTCGAACAGACAAAAGCATGAACATTATGAATAAAACACAGTTCATTGCTTGCTTGACCATTACCAATTGGGGTGTGTACTCACTTTTGTTTCCACCCATTTTGGAAATAATATGACTGTTTGTTCAGTTATTTGGACAGTGCAGTAAATCTACGCTGCTACACATATTGTACAATGACTACTGTAGAATATATTCAAGCTTATTCTCTGTAACGTTGTTCTTTGAAAAGATATAATCAATTAATTGTCGAAATGTGAGGGATGTACTCACTTTTGGGAGATACTGTTGATCATAAGCCATCAAATTCTTCAGAAGAACCTCTTCATTGTTCTAAACCACATAAAAAAATGATTTGCCTTGCATGCACAAGTACAAGAGACAGTGGAAGTAGGCACTTTACATGTGATAGACATGAAACTTAGGTGCACATTTTCAAGCTTTATTTCAGGGGTCTGGCATATGACACGAAACAGGAGTGGTTGAGTGGTTTTTATATAATTTTTACTGTTCGACTGTTTATCTAGTGTCGAGCAACTTCAAATATGCTTCACCAATCATTCCCAAGGTTTTATGCTTATTTTAAAAGATGGTAGTCACTGGATACTGTAAAAACACGGACCCAACATTGACTTCTGACATGTTTACATTCAATGACACACCACGCAAAAAACTATTGCTTATTTTATCACACTTTTTGTGGGACACGGACAATGAATACTACTTCTTTCTAGATACAAATTTGCCTTGGAATGCAAGGGGGGAAATAATTTTCAAATTCCAGAACTGACTGGGGTCATTTTTTGTGAGCCCTACCCATTTACATTTTCATGTTGGCCCTAAAAGAGCATGGTGACATGTAAATGTGAATGCGATAGGCTGGGGGCGCTGTTTTGCTTATTGCATTTGAATATTGTCCACTGTATTGCCGAGCACGACTTTGAAAATTAAATGTCAAACAGCTTTTTCATAATTATTTGAATACGGTCATAGATTTCCCATATGAGTATTTGAAAATGAAAGTGATAATTGGATTAACGCATTTTCAATTTAATTTTGTCTCAAATAACTAATTCATAAGTGGAAAATTATAATGCAATGGTGGATTTACACTTTCATTTTAATATTGTCCCCTCTGGGCTTCCATAGTGCATATTGTATGTTTCATGTTTATCTAATACTGTTATTATCCCTCACCAGAAAGTGGATGGGGATTCAGGAATCAGTTTTGTCCTTCTGCATGTCTGTCCGTCACGCTTCATTTCCGGGCCAGAACTCAAAATAACTCAACAAAATTTTATAAATGGCTTCATTTTATTGTGTAGATGTGCCTTTTCTTACGTCCATCCCTTCACTGTGATTTGTCCCCTGGCCTGATATCAGCCATGTTGTGGTGGCAGATTTGAGTATTTTAGGCTTATTCTATAATATATTAACTTTTCTTTACAGACTGAGCAGCTGTGACCTC
Organism: Gymnothorax javanicus; assembly: GCA_029692085.1. Classification (NCBI taxonomy): domain Eukaryota; kingdom Metazoa; phylum Chordata; class Actinopteri; order Anguilliformes; family Muraenidae; genus Gymnothorax; species Gymnothorax javanicus. Next base: position 89,945,546 of record CM056194.1, read on the forward strand.
TCGGACAAGTCCTGTGAAATAGTGGCCTCAGCTCTGCAGTCATCGAACTCACCCCTGAGAGATCTGGACCTCAGCTCCAACAACCTGGGAGATTCAGGAGTGAAGCTGCTCTGTGATGGACTGATGAGTCCAAACTGTAAACTACAGACACTGGACCTCAGCTCCAATAACCTGGGAGATTCAGGAGTGAAGCTGCTCTGTGATGGACTGATGAGTCCAAACTGTAAACTACAGACACTGGGGTGAGTACTGCTCCGTATTGTGTGACTGTAACTTGATCAGTTAATCCTTAATCCTGGAACAATCCACTGCTAAGACACATGGAGGCAAAGCGTCTCCAGTGGTAGCACTGGGTAAAGCTGGATTTATGGTTCAGCGTCGAGCCAACGCCGTCGCTAAGCAGAGCCTCTGCGGCGACGTGAACCCCAACCGCAGAGCCTCTGCGTCGCCTGCCGTGCACCTTGAAAATTTTCTAATTGGACGTCAAAGCGACGCAGACCGTAAGGGCACTGATTGGTCCGACCCGAGCCTAGTGACGTGTGTGATTCATCATTCAAGAAAATGACAACAGTGGCTAGTAGCTACCTAGCCAAAAAAAAAAGTAGTTACCTAGTGCACAGAAAGCTGATGAACCTATGTCCTTTTTTATTTTTATCCGCGGCTATTTGTCACCTTATGAAAGCGATGTGGTTGCTCATAAAGCTACCGCGAAACCGATAAATGGCCAGTGAAAAAAGTTCTCCCGTGAACTGGCTGCGTTTGTTTACTCTTGCTTAAGCAGAAAGTAGCAGCCGCGAAAAATGTCGAAGGACATTCCAAACAACCGTTAATTGAAAACCCTACTCCCTGCTGCCCTTCAGAGTTTTCACTACGTGAGTTCCGGGCAAGATGGCGGACTGAGCAGTCGCACTGTAGGAGCTTTCGTACATACAGGGGCGTAGGAAGCAAATTCATATTGGTCCAGCAGACGGCGCTGGGGGGATGGTATTAGAAAATTTTTTGAAACTGGGGATTGATTTGGTTAGCTGTGGTAGCATCAAGACTCATCTTTAGCCTCAACAGTTTCAACTTTTGGGTGGTGTTTCTAGTCACCACACAAGATTAGTTTAGTCTGTGGTCTATAGTATGCACTTTCCAGCATTAGCAGTTTTAAGCACTTCATCCATGAACTTGATATAAACCTTTGAGACAGTGTTCAAGCAATGAATTGGAGGCTTATAGAATACCTTATAAATTGAGATATATAAAATAAGGTGACGTCCAGAGTAATGGTGTCAGGGTTATCCACCCATAGAAAGTGACTGTCAGTTTCCTTATGTCCTTTTCGTCCCTTGCTTTTTTACATTTACTGATTTATCTGATTTACCTTATTTATTTCATCCCATATAATGCAATTAGGCCACCTATCTAAGAAAAAAATAATAAAGCACCGACACAAGATAACCAAGAACGGTTAAATCCCGTCATAGGCTAATTCATATATCATATTTGGACATGCGATACGCACGCAGGTAACTAACCCCTCGCTCTAGAAATACAAAGTAAAAACACAAGCAGGACATAAGCTGCATTAATATTGTGCGGATTGAAATCTTACCGGGGATGTAGGGGCACAACCAGGGCGTACAACTGATGATAACTGTATGAATTCGGAAGGTGGATACCCACAAACACAGTTCAGAATGAACTGTTTAAAACGTGTTAGCAACAATTAGTTTTTAACCTAGTAAATATAAAGAGAGAGGATTTCGTGAGCTTTTTTAGACACACTTAGAATACACTGCTTCAGCACACAAGCCCCATCTCACTCGCGCCCTCCACCCAGCTTGGGGTTGCGTAAAAAAATCATTTCTTTCGGACACGTGGCCCTTCTAAACGCACAGCGCGCCTCCAAAGCATTCGGTTTTCAGAGCGCACCCGTGATTGCCAGCAATTTGAAAAGATCTGAGCGGCATAGGCCAATAACGGATGCCAGTCGGCGTTTTCTGGGGGATTTGTCATAAAAAATCAATTAAAAATTAAAATGAAAAAAAAAATTGAAGGGGAGCTCTTCATACAAGGAAGTGCATCCAGATCAAGCAGTTAAATGCAAGTATGGGCATAACGATAGTTAGTGCTGCTTAGGTCTGGTAAATAATCCATTACATTCGAATTAAAATAACATTGCACTCTGTGATTGTCTGTTGCAATGTGAGGATGGCAGTTAAGCAATTTTAGGTGATCACCGAGAGACTGACAGCCCTTCAAGCATAGTCCTTATCTCAGGGGCAAAACTGTATTAATAAATTAGTAAACCATCGCTCTCGATGCAAATTGTATGCATTAAACAAGCGCGTGAGGTCACCAACCAAAGCCCTGTAATGCCAAAATCGCGCGGAAATAAAGAACTTATAATAAATAAGAAAGTTTTTTGCACTGGATCTTAATTTATGAGAGTGTGCAGTAGCATTAGTAAATTAAAAAAGTAATTTTCTTTAATTGTCTCCCCATCGACATATCTGACATTGGCCGGTAATTGTGCATATCCACTGACATCGGTTGTTTCATCCACCTGCAGCGCAAATTTCCCCACTCCCTTTTATTTTCTCCATTGCAACGTCCTCTATATCTGCCGACATTCGCCTGCCAATTGTATTGTTTCAGAGAGGAACCTTAGATATTTCATTGGCAGCATTTTGACCCAACATGGTCCCGAATTGATAGCTTTGCATGCTGGCAGGATAAGAGACTTCGGCAATTGTGTGAGACGTCTTTGATTTTGCTACTAGTTCTGCGACCAGATAGCTAGCTTCTAATGCTTTTCTGACACTAGCGACTTTCATCATGAAACTAGCTTGTTTGTTCGTCCGGCTTCTCAACCTCATTAAATATTCACAGTCGTTTTTTTTTTTTTGCGAGACGGGTGTTTGGTTGAAAGGTGTCTTTTTAATTTATTTGGCACCATAGCTTCGTTCGCCAGCTTTTCGCCGCAAGCCAGACACAGTGGTATTGGGGTAACGGGATCTCCGGTGAATATAAACCCATAAGTCAGATATTCCTCACTGTGAAGTCTGCTCACTGCTTTCATTTTCTTTTTCTGGCCAGCGCAGCAAGAGTGAGGTGGTTCAGGGTCTTAGTTGGACGGCCTTTTCGAGGTTTTGTTCAGGAATTTATCCACTTTCGTTGTTTGGTTTCAACTAGCCTACACTGCTGTTTTAGCTGAGTCTTACCGGGGAATGTTTAATTTTTCGCGTTAGACAATGTGTGATTGGCCAATCACGAGAGGGAATTGTACAGTAGAATACATGATGCGGAAATATCGAGAAGGAATTTTAAATAGGCATTTTAATAAACTGAATTGAATGAATTGATAACGACATGAATTGCTATTTTTATATCCTGAAAGTTCAGCCGTTTTTTATTATTAAGCTATCATGAGAAAAACAGTAAATAGGTTTTCTCGCGGCACACCTAGGAAGCTCTCACGGCACACAGTTTGGGAAACACTGGTGAAATGTTGGACATTACCCAGAAATATTTGCTGTGTCAATGACGATATCAACAGCAGAATAAAATTATCATTGTTTTATGAAGCACTTTCAAAAAAGAAATCTAAATTATTTCATATTATAACGAATTATGTTCAATTAAAATGATGAATAATGTACCATGATGACAGCGACTTGCCAGACCCATGACTGAGAAATGAATGCAATTGCAGTGGTATAAATATCCAATAGCACAAAGTGTAATCTTGCAAAGTGCATGCTATGGCTGTTTTGCTTGCTTAAATGTGGAATATTCCCGAAGTTGCCAACGACTGCGAACTCTAATCCCTGGGCCGGGTGCCATTGCAGCCAATTCACCACTGCTTTGAATGTAATCTGCCAGCGGAAAATCGTATCGCGGTCAGTGTGAAAGGGACTTAAAACTGACATAGTATGAGGGGAGAAGAAGAGCCTTATTCGGGAAAATATTGGTTCGGCGACCGCCGGGTCGGTTCCTACGCCCATGACGTAACTCTCCAAATAAGTAATATTGAAATTTTTTCCCCATTGAACTAACATTTCAAAGTTTGTAAGATGCTTAGTGGATGCAAAATGTCTCACCAAAACCAGAAAAGAACTTTTCACCATGGTGGGGACCAATGCTTCACAAACACTTATGGATACAGACAGCAGTGGTGTCAAACGACTGTTGGAGATAGTTGGTAAGTCTTCTCCTTCCACCCCATCCAAAGGAGCTCATGCCCAAAAAATTTTAAGACCAAATGAAGAGGAAGTTTCAAATTCCACGATACTTGCAGCGATTAGCACACTTGTTGAGAGGTTCGATACACAAGAACAAAAGTTCGAAGAGCTCGGCGTGCAGCTAAAACAAAACTGGGCGATGATCGCTAGCTTGGCCAAAGCTTCTGAGTTTAATGCTGCGGAGGTAAAAGATTGCAAGACAAGAGTTTCGGTGCTGGAAAAAGAAGTGGAACAACTGAGGGCAGTGAATTTGGAAATAAAAGAAAAAGCGAGTGAACAGGATCGATACAAACGGAGGTGGAACCTGAGAAACAGAGGAACGAAAGAGAAGATAAACGAAGATTCCAGGAATGACGTAATTCAACTATTGAGCAAAGTAGCCCCTCACTGGGAGAAAAATATGGAGGACATTGTGGACACTGTTAATCGCATCGGCCGGAAAACGGAGGACAGGACTCGCCACATCATCATCCAGTTTACAAGACGACAACACAGAGATGCGTTTTGGAAATTGACGAAGGAGTCCGGGGTTTGTGCTGAAACTGGAATCAAGTTTATGGAGGATCTCACGAAGGAGGGCAGACTGGCGAGAGAAGCCCTTTGGCCCCGCATCAACCAGGCAAGGAAAAATGGAGATAAAGCTTACTTCCGCGGCCCGTTTGGTTTTATAAATGGACGTCGCATCCAAGCTGGAGACAAACATTAAACTTTTGACACACCTACAAGTCGATGAACAGGTATGAGGGGGGCTTTGTTTGGGGAGGAGATATTCTACTCATCCTACAACACCTTAAAAAGTAGTTTTCTGTTAAACTCTTAAAGTTACGGTTACCACTGCTGTGAAGTTTTCCAGCATATGGTCGGTTTAAATTTTAGTTTGTCTTTTGTTTCATTGAATACAAGGGGATTTAAAGACAATGTGAAGCGAAAAGCTATTCTTTTGTTTTGTAAGGGGTGGAAAGCACACTGCACTTTCCTTCAAGAAACTCATGCAAGTGCTTCAGATTCTTCTTTCTGGTCAAACCAGTGGGGGGACAAGATACTGTTTAGTCATGGGTCAAATAATTCCGCAGGAGTTGCTATTTGCTTTAATAAATGTCCGGGCAATGTGGTGACACACAAAGCAGATGAGAAGGGTCACTGGCTGGCAGTTGTTTTGAACATGGATGGTTGTTGTGTTATTCTAACACCACTCAAAACTGATTTTTACTTTCAGAGGTCTCTGAGATTATTAATCAATGCAAAAACTGTTATAATACTGATCAGATTTTGTTTGGAGGTGATTTTAATGTTGCACCTGATGATTGGCTTAATAGAAGTCCCTCAAAATTTACAAATCATCATTTTAATACACTATTTCTTGAATTTTGCAATACCCACTCTCTCATTGATGTATGGAGAAGTAAAAATTTAATGGTTAAACAATTTTCATGCATAAAGCCCAATGGAAGCTGTGGTAAGAGTACCATACACAACCTCCAGCAAAATAAAAAAAAATCTCAACTTTTTCGGCTTACCTTAATGTTTAGATACCAAGTGAAGTATTCGGGTGTGGAAAAACGTCGGCCATACATCCAGTAAAGATAATTTACACTTTAATTTCCACAGCGGCTATAAAAGGCTACTAGCTTATAAAGGTGGCAGCCATGACACTGTTGACAATACTGGGACATGCGCCCAGCGCATGCATAGTTGACGTCGCGCATAGTTCGTATAGGCACGCGCGCATGCAGCGAGGGCGGCGCTCAATTTCCGTCGCTTGTGTGTTCAACATCCAGCCCGTTTGTGTCATTGTCGGGGTTTTGTTATTAACATCTGGACCTTTCGTTTGAGTAGTAATTCGCGTACTTAAGCTTGGCTGGCGCCTAACTACATTAAGTTGGAAAACTTACATCGAAGTTGGATTTATGGATACTATTCTATTGATGTCGCCTCGGTGTGCAAATAATGCTGTGGTGGTGGTGCCGGAACCGTAAACAATACGGTTCCAGGTGAAAAGTTTAATTTTTCTTTCTTTAGACCTCATAGGAGACCTCTGCGAAGCAGAAGTCTGGAGAGTGGCGGCAAGATGTTACATGCTCTTCGGTGGCGTGCAGCAGCAGGATGTCTGCTAAAATTTGAGTAAAGTGGTCGACGCCCGCTGTGTTTACGTCGCCACATATACTCGCCAGATAAAACCTAAGCCGTCGCTGCTGCTGGGTGTGCGTGGATGGCAGGACCTCTTGATCTGCCACCACTGGCACTCAATATTTTGAGTGTGCACGCCAGGGGAAGCAGGATCAACGGTTGAGGGAGTGGTTCACCGTGAGATGCTGGAAGTTCTCCTCGCTGAGGCAATCGTAAGCACGCCAGCAGTCGGTTACGATTTGCGAACCCGCGACAACATACTCCTTAATAAGGGTATTAACGTCGCCGAATTCGGTTCTCAACCTCGGCGAAAAAAACCTCCTTAGTCTCGGCAAATACCCCCAAGACCCACTTGCCATCGCAAAACGACCGCGGTTGTATTTTTCGGCGACCAAATTTAGACTCGTCGATCTCCACTACAAGCCCTGGGCCCCCCTATAGCGGTGGTACTACACTGCTGGACAGCGTGAAGGCAAACTTGGCGACAATAAGTGAACCAGTCGGCGACGGTTTCCTTGCTTGTGACTCCGTCGTCGAGGCTGGATTCCTTTATCGCCGCTTTGTTTGACATCTGCGCCGCCCAGCAGTAGGTGAGCACCAGGACTTTTCGGCGACATCCTGCTACCAGCGAACCAGGTCCCACGACAAATACTGCGGTCGGAGGTCCGAGTGCTGCATCTCCGTTTGTGGCAGCGCCATACAAAGCCCACTCGAGTCTGCCTTCGCAAACCACGAGAGAGCTCTGCGGCACCGCCGACAAAAGCGGGCGCTAGCAATCAGACCCCTTTCCTTGCAGAATTGTATCGTGGACTCTGGAGTCCGCAGCTGCCGAGACAGCCGCCACAAATTCCACACATCTTGCACCGTGCAATCACTCATTTTTTTTCTTGTTTGTCGCTGATTACTACCACGACCCTTTATAGTCCGCGAAACTAATTCTTTGCACGTATGACCAATTTTAGTACGCGCCTTTTATTTCCATTCGAAATGGAAAACACGCGAGTGCATTTAAGGCTGCCCATTTACATGACGTTAACAACAATAAGTTATTAAGAAAGAAAAAGAACCATATATATATATATATATATATATATATATATATATATATATATATATATGATTTCGCTGATTATGTCATCCATGTCTCACACCACGAAAATTTAGCTGCCTCCTAACTTGAGCTGCAAGACTTTGGCACCGCGTCGCGCACATTTTCTTTAATTTGTCACGACACTGATCTATTGTTCTGTCATAAGCACGCCAATGTGACCTGACTCACAGGGAATGCTATCCCTACCCCTATCCCTAACCCTAACCTTAACCTAACCCATAGGGAATGCTATCCCTACCCTATCCCTAACCCTAACCTTAACCTAACCCATAGGGAATGCTATCCCTACCCTATCCCTAACTCTAACCTTAACCTAACCCATAGGGAATGCTATCCCTACCCTATCCCTAACCCTAACCTTAACCTAACCCATAGGGAATGCTATCCCTACCCCTATCCCTAACCCTAACCTTAACCTAACCCATAAGTAATGCTATCCCTACCCTAGCCCTGACCCTAACCTTAACCCCAACCCATAGGGAATGCTATCCCTACCCCTATCCCTAACCCTAACCTTAACCTAACCCATAAGTAATGCTATCCCTACCCCTATCCCTGACCCTAACCTTAACCTAACCCATAGGGAATGCTATCCCTACCCCTATCCCTAACCCTAACCTTAACCTAACCCATAAGTAATGCTATCCCTACCCCTATCCCTATCCCTGACCCTAACCTTAACCTAACCCATAGGGAATGCTATCCCTTCCCCTATCCCTAACCCTAACCTTAACCCAACTCAGGCACAAACAATGGCTTGTTCTCCTCAAATTATTCTAGCCAGTGTCAACAGATCAGCCAACTCACCAGCATGAAAAGCATCAAAATGAATATTCACTCGACGTCTCCTCATTGACAACAATAAATAAAAAAAAAAAAGAATATATTATTTCTTTTCATATATATATATATATATATATATATATATATATATATACTTTCAGTTCTCTTTCACCCTTCAGCGATGAATGGAAACTAATGGCGCTAAGCTGGCAACAAACTCAGTTGGTGTAGTGGTTAAGGCCACAGTGAATGGTGTGATTAACATTGCTTTCTCCACAGAAACTTCACATGTAAACCTTTGTTCACAGTTCATCAATGGAGAAGGAAAAAAAAAAAAAAAAAAACATAAAAAAGAGAACAGAAGTAGTGCAAGAGATAGGACTCAGAGTGAATGACACGAGGGATCAATACAGATCGATAAGCGGAATTACACGCAGATATTTTTTTACCGGCGCCGCATCTACCCCTTCCTTTTAAATCTTTCCCCCATCATTCTAAACCCCTTCTCTCAAAAATAAAACCCCCAAAAATATTTGTGCCCCTTTTAAAATCATTCTGGCCAAAAAAAAACCAAAAAAAGTGGAGGTTGTGTATGGTACTCTTGCCGGAAGCTGTACGTCGAGAATTGATTTATGGTTGTCTACACTTGAAGTTGCTGAATATGTTTCAGAGGTGTCTATGTCAAGTGCACTACTAACAGATCACTGCTCATTATATCTAGAGCTGAAACCAAAAACAAGCATTGGTAAAGAAATATTCAGTGGAAATTTAATGCAGACCTACTGAAGTCTGAAGACTATTGTAAAAAAAATCAAAGAGTTATTACTGGAGATTAAATTTGACACAACTATTGGGAGTTACAGAAATAGATGGGAATTTTTCAAATATAAGGTTAGGCAAATTTCTATTAAGTTTGGTAAACAAAGAAATAAGAGAACAGGAACTTAAATTAGTACAAGAAATTGATAAATGTTGTAAAAGGACACCAATGTCAGATACAGATGTGTCAACATTTAAGATTCTTCAATCAAAATTGGATGATTTATACTTAAGAAGAGCCCATGGTGCTTTCATAAGATCCAGAGCGAAATGGACGGAAGAGGGAGAAAAAAATACTGCCTATTTTTGTGCTTTTGAAAAAAAAAAAAGACAAGAGTTAATGTTAATTATTATTAATAATGTTGAGTGTACAGATCCTAAATTAATATCCTATGAAGTACACAGATTTTATTCAGACTTATATACCTCTTCCTATTCCAGAGAAAGCTCCTTTTTGAGAATATAAAAACCTACCTTAATCCTATTTTGTTAAGATATGTGATTCTAAAATTGAAATGTGGGAACTGGAAAAGCAGTTAAAAATATTTTGTTGGGAAAAGCTCCAGGACAGGATGGACTAACTACAAATTTTTATAAATTTTTTTGGGAAGATGTTAAAGAACTGTTATTTTATGCCATTCAGGAATGCTTTATAAACAAGGATATGATGCCTACAATGAAACAAGGGTTAATAACACTCATCCCTAAACCAGGAAAGAACAAAAAAACTTATAGATAACTTAAGACCTGTAACATTACTAAATGTGGATTACAAACTGTTTGCTCATATTTTTGCCAATAGATTGAAAGAAGGTTTGCCTCAAGTTATCACTGAGTCTTAATCTGGTTTTCTCAGAGAACGGCCAATTCACAACAACATTAGATTAGTATTGGACTTGTTAGACTATGCAGATAAGATTGAAGATGATGGTTTAATCCTGTTCTTAGACCTCTGCAAAGCTTTTGACACAGTTGAACATTGTTTTATAATGGATACATTGAAATATTTTGGTTTTGGTGAATGCTTTCAGGAAGTAATTAAGATGTTCTATAAAGATATAAATAGCTTGGTACTACTACCAATGGGAGCATGTAAAAGATTTATAATAAAGAGGGGAATTCGGCAAGGCTGCCCGGCCTCCCTTTACTCTTTATTTTAGTTGCAGAGGTTTTGGCAATTATGATTAAACATTCAGAAAATATACAGCAGTTAAATGTTGGGAGTTTTCAAGAGCAGGCTTGACTTAAAGCTAGATACCATTGAGTTATTGAGTATCTGAAGTGATATATTCACGATAGTATAAAGAAACTGGATGATACTGAACTGTTCTTTTCATGTTCTGTTATGTTATGTTATTTATGGTTAAAAAAAATTATGTTACAGATACCACAGGTTCTAAAGGTTATATCAACCTTCTCTAAGGCTTCGGGGCTTCATTTAAATTTGAATAAATGTGAATTGATGGCAATTCATGATCACCCCCTAATGCCTATTCAAGGCATTCCAATTAAAAATGAAGTTAAATATTTAGGTATTACTATTTCTAAGGATTTACTTTATAGAGAGAAAACTAACATGGAAAGTATTATGTTGAAGACTAAAACAATTCTGAATTTGTGGTTACAAAGGGATTTATCTATATTTGGGAGGATTTTATTATCTAAAATGGAAGCCTTATCAAGATTTCTTTATCCGGCATACTCTTTGGCTATTCCTACCAATATGTTTAAAAACATAAACCAGATTATTTATAATTTTATTTGGAAAAATGGACACCATTATATTTGAAAGGGTGATATAGTTAAGTCAATAGAAGAAGGGAGATTGAATGCAATCGACTTTGACCCCATGAATGGAACCCTGAAGCTAAAATGGTTAAAAAGTTTTGTCATCCAATATGAACACTTTTGGTATAACTTGCCCGCAAAAATATATTTGGATGTCGGTGGTATTAAATTTTTATTAATATGTGATTTTGAGATTAGTAAGCTGCCAATTAAGTTGTCTAAATTTCACCAGCAAGTCCTCCATTATTGGAAACTAATCTATAAGCACAACTTTTCTCCTCACAATACCCCAATTTGGAATAATAGATGCATCTTGATAAAAAATAAGTCATTTTATTTTAAAGAATGGATGGAGAAAGGGATTTGGTCTGTTCAACATCTTATGGATGGGAGAGGTAACATATTAGACTTTGATGATTTTAGCCACAAATATAATCTTGAATGCTCCAGAAGTGTTTATTGGACAGTGATTAGAGCGATTCCACGGACTTTCATTTGTATGATTAAGGGAACTTTAATGTACACGACAATAACACCTACACTGTTTACCCTGTGTATAGATGGTGTATTGTGGAAAAAAAAAAAAAGCCAAGATGGCAGTATTGACATTTTTTTGTTAAAGTCTGGAGCTTTTTGGGGCATGTCCTGGGCATGCCTCAGAGGGGAATGTCCCAGAGAATAGAAAAAAGTCTGGAAGGTGGGAGGGGGCTGGAAAAGAGTATATAAAAAAAAAATTGAGAAGTGAAAGGTAGTAGGAGAAATTTTGTGAAGGATACATTTAACCAGACCTGTGATTTTTTCAAGACCTGTGAATTTTTGTGGATTTTTTGCCTGTGTTGGAGCATTTTCCTGTCCCAAACATCGCAACATAGCAGCCCCATCTCAGTTAAAACTGTAAATATCTCATTTTTTTTTTATTTAAATCTTGGTCAGTAGGTGATTTTTAGTTCAAAGACTTTGTTTAATTAAATCTGTTAAAGTTTTAAAATTTTGTCTGTCATCCCTTTGCTGTCCGCAGAAGCCATAACAAATTGGGGCCATAACAATGGCCAATCTTTTTTTAAAGAAAAAATGTAACAACAAATTTTTTGAGATTCACTTCACCAAAGAATATTTTTCTTTGTCTCTAAAATGAAAGTGTATTTTTGAAGGAATCCCCACCTTGATTGCCCAGAAATTAAATGTTATTTTTGGTTCCTATCCCCCTGGAGGTACATTTTAAAACAATAAATGACATTTATCCTAACTTTTAAGACTTAAATTTAACGTGAACAAATGAATTTTTTGCACAAATGAAATTCTTGAGCACCTAATGTTTTCATGTAGTGTGTCAATTTTTTTGGAAGGACTTCAAAAATATGTTATCTTATAATAAAATGAATGTGCCATCTCTGACCTACAATGATGTTAGTTTGGTTTCATAATGGAGGACAGAAAGCTAGAATATAACAAATAACATGAATTGCCAAATATTTTCTGCCAAATGTAAATTCCAAAACTACCCCACATTTCCAATTTTCTTTATACTATATGTTGAATCATTAAAATTTATGTGAATAAATCCCTGTTGCTATGTGAATGCTTGTCAGCTTGTACTTTTGTTTGATCCACTGAAATAATATGTAATAATTTATTTTCCTATTATTGTTCTTTTTTTTGAATGTACCTTATACATGGAACACTATGCTCAGTTCTGAATGGAATAACGGTTGCAATTTGAATGTGATTTTTTTACTTGTATTTTGCAATAAAAAAAGAAGTTTTCACTACAAAGGGAAGTGATTTCGCAGGGTGTAGGATGTAGGGATTACTACCCTACGGAATGAAATACCGCCCATAACGTAACGTAAACACTCTACCAACGAGTCTCATGTGATTCCACGACAGGTCCTTTGGAAACCTGACACCACCTAGCGGGTTGGCGGTGAATTGCTTTGCGGCACAGCACGACGCAAACGACCTCAACACAGAACTTCGAAAGGTCCACAACGGCGTCGAGGCGACGGCGTGCCCTTTGCGTGGAGTCGACGCAGAACCATAAATCCAGCTTAATGCTGTTGAGCAGATCTCCTTGATTTTAAGCCTGCGAAGCTAATGTACTGGATCAGTGTCTTTTTTTGTCTTCTCCTGTTTTGAGTTGTCTTGTCCTGTTGTGTTTGTGCTGATGTCATTTTCAAAGAGTGAGTGTGAGTGAGAGAGTGAGTGAGTGTGTGAATGAGTGTATGTGTCTCCACAGGCTGGGTTGGTGTAATCTATGCGTGTGTGTGTTTTTGCACAGGCTGGATTGGTGTAATCTCACAGAGAGCTGCTGTGATGTTCTGGCCTCACTCCTGCGTTCTCCTCAATCAGAGCTGAGAGATCTGGAGCTCAGAGACAATGAGTTGCAGGATTCAGGAGTGACAGCGCTCTCTGCTGGACTGGAGGACCCTCACTGTAAACTGCAGAGACTGGGGTGAGTGCACAGATTATAGAGATACTAATTTTTCCTCAGTCATCTCCTGTATTATGCTGTTATGAACAAGACCAGGGAAGCTCACAGATCAGGTGAAAGTGTCTCTCAGGTGTTTATTAGAAGAGTCGCTTCACAGCAGATGTAACAGGAGAGTCAGTCTGATGCCGGTGGAAAAGTGCTCTTATATTCACAGGAAACAGTAACAGTAAACAGGGGTGATTCAAAGAAGAGGTCAAAGCTGATCTGAGGTCAGTCTGAGGTTTATAGTGTATGGTGCCCTACTGTCACCTGCCCTTCCAGAGATCACTGATCCGAATGTAAATATAAAATAATTAAAACACAAGGCTTGTTATTTAGGTTTTCAGGAGTGAGGTTTCTTGTCCATGATCAGCTTGATCGGCTTTTAATTCCAGTATTTTTTCAGCACAGACATTTTTTACCCATCAGCCCTGACTGAGAGGCACAGGGGTATTGTCGTCACGTTTGATATTCATCCGTCTGTCTGTCCATCTGTCCCGTAAATGTTTGTATTCCGCACGATAACTTGAAAATGCCTTCATTAATCAACACCATTTTTGCTGTGTTGCTTGGTCTTGTGTGCCTACAGAAGCCTGTCGATTTTGACGGTGCTTGCATGTTCAGTATGGTCGCCACAGCTCCATCTTGAATTTTATATTCCACAGGATTACTTGAAAACACCTTCGTCAATTTATATTCATTCCTAACAATCCAGGGTTGAGGGATACCGCCCACTTTGCGGGGCTATTTTTTTTTTTACTTTGACTGTGAATTGTCAGGAATAGGGGGAGGAGTGGGGCTCCATAACTCCGCCCATGCCCCACCCATTTTTTTAACATCTCTTTGCTTCTGAGGTGTTTAAATGGTCGAGAAAAAATGATCATTATAATGGTCATTGAGAATCATTATTCTGGATTTAGTTCAGCTTGTTTATTTTTGAGACTTTCTTGGTGACAGGATTATCTCTGATGTGACTGATTTCTCCTCAGAGAAATTTGCCTACAGAATGTTTTGACCCCTTAGGCCAGTCCATCCCAAACTCAGCCCTGGGGACCCCCTCTGTATGTGCTGGTTTTTAGCTCCGTTGTGACGATAGTCAGCAGTCAGCGGAGCTTTTCTAATGCCGAGTCGTTCGGCGCCTGTCTGTCTGGCGTCAACTTTTCACTTCAAATTTGAATATCTCTAAAACTGGTAACTTTTTTTCTAATTTGGTGCGAGCCTTCCTTATGATATTCTGAATATTCACTGTGAAAATTAGAAAATTCTACATCCCGTTTTTTGAGAAATTCAGCATTTTGGACTTTGAAAATCAGTGTTTGTGCTCATTTTTCCAGTCTTTTATTTATATCTCAAAATCTGTTGGATACCTTTCTGTCTAATTTGTTGTGAGCCTTCCTTATGATGTTCTGATGATCCCCTGCGAAAATTAGAAAATTCTACGTCCCAGTTTTTCAGAAATTCAGTATTTTGGACTTAAAAAAATCAGTGTTTGTGCTCATTTCTTCAGTCTTTCATTAATATCTCAAAAACTGATAACTTTTTAGCTCTGCTGTGATGATAGTCAGCAGTCAACGGAGCTTTTCTAATGCTGAGTCGTCCAGCGTCTGTCTGTCTGTCTGTCTGTCCAGCGTCAACTTTTCACTTCAAATTTGAATATCTCAAAAACTGTCTGATAACTTTCTTTCTAATTTGGTGCAAGCCATCCTTATGATATTCTGAATATTCATTTTGAAAATTAGAAAATTCTACATCCCAGTTTTTGAGAAATTCAGCATTTTGGACTCCGTCTGTCTGTCCGTCTCTCCGTCAGTCTGTCTGTCCGGGGTCAACTTTTCAATTCAAATTTGAATATCTCAAAAACTGTCATAACCTTTTTTTCTAATTTGGTGCAAGCCTTCCTTATGACATTCTGAATATTCTCAGTAAAAATTAGAAAATTCTACCTCCCAGTTTTTGAGAAATTCAGCATTTTGGACTTAGGAAATCAATGTTTGTGCTCATTTTTTTCATTCTTTCATTAATTTCTCAAAAACTGTCGGATAACTTTTTGTCTAATTTGTTGTGAGCCTTCCTTATGATGTTCTGATGATCCCCTGCTAAAATTAGAAAATTTTACGCCCCGGGTTTTGAGAAATTCAGAATTTTAGATTGCAGTAACCTAGTTTTCAAGGATTTCTGAAATTAAGTTATGACATGGACATTTCAGTCATCCTCAGCAGAGCTCTCTAGGCCGACAGGCCTCTTGTTATTCTAACCACTGTCACAATCCCAGAATTTTAACGAGCTGTTAATTTCTTTATTACTTGCTGCTAATGTTCAGAGAGATTATTTGACCTGTTAAAGGGGAATAGAAACACTTTGACATTTATGCCTGTATCAATAGTTAGACAGTAAAACACTTAAGTTTTGGTGTTCCTAGCAGTTCTCTTCATTGGTGAAAGAAGAACAAGGTTTTCAAAATACCCGCCACTGAGAGCTGTAATCCATCATTGGCTTCCTAGGGTGGACGTTCGTGTTTGTGATGTAACTGATCGCAGAGCCTGTGCTCGTAGCGAGTGGAAACCCATGATTTTTTTTTAAATTATTTTGAAAGATTTTTTTTTTGGGAATTTTTCCTTTATTTGATAGTTATACAGTGTAAAGAGACAGGAAAGTTGGGGAGAGGGACGGGGGAAGACATGCAGCAAATGACCCGAGCCGGACTCGAACCCAGGTCGCCGCGGGAAGGACACAGCCCCCACGGTACGCGCACCCAGACCGATGAGCCACCGGGGCGCGAAACCCATGATTTCTGTTCAATGCATCCATGTCTGGAGCAAGGAATGTATAAAACATGGACAGCTGACGTCTCCTGAAAAGTGAAGCCAAAATGTCTCGATCGCCAACAACTGGCCGGCTGCAGTACAAATTATAAGCCCGCCCCCTCCATGGTAGTGGAGGGAAGAAATGCCACACAGAGAAAAATGCGTACATGAAAATGTTTTTTTCTGAAGATGGTTTCTTCCTTTTTAGGAAATTCTTAACGTGCTGATCTGTATTCTAGCGTCAATTTTTCTGAAAAAGTTTGCTGTAAACGTTTTATTTGATATTATGCAAAAGGGGCGTGTGGTCATAATAAACAGCAGTGATTGACAACTGCAGTGCGTGGGCTGAGTCCCGATAGCCCCTGCGGTTCGTTTAAATGAATAGTACCGTATTGATCCGAATATAAGACGACCCTGAATATAAGACGACCCCTCTTTTTCAAGACCCTTATTTGGAAAAACGCTTTTTATTTGAACAATATCTCATTTGCATAAAAAAAAACATTTCATTGTTTTCCTTGTACATTTCAACATCTTTGGTGTTTATCATGGGGTAAAAAATCATAAAATCGTCTATAGCCCCGCAAATAGGCAAAGCGCAGAACGCACTTCTATGCCATGAACACAGTGCAATAAAACCGGCATAGGCCTACAGGCCTAACTTGTGCAATAAACGGTGCACATTTGCTTGACAAACAGTGTCAGAACAGTCTGCAAAATTTAAGAGCATTAACATCCAAAAAACCACGAACAGTTTTTTCCACATTCATTTTGAATGACGTTGATTTAAATACAGCAAATACGCGTCCAGATGAATGATTGTCGTCTTACCTAATCGGGGAGAACAAGCAACACCTGTTAAGTGTGGAGTGCTTTCGGAGTGAACCTTCTGTTAATTATGAAAATGACTGAGAACAGGTCAGGACTAATAATTGTTTTAAACGGAAGTTTTGTGCAACCCAATTCTCTGTTCTTGTTCCACAACTGTACTGAATTTAGCCCATGATTTAATCGCTGTTAGATCGCATATGGAGAGAAACCGTGTCTTCGGTTGCCAATTACGATAATTACGTTTGCACTCTGTCACATATCTTTTTCCGCCCTCCGTTGTTCGTTCTCTCAGCTTCGTTTACAACCTTAAGTTTAAAATTCGCTTCATAACTTCTCCTCTGATTTTTGTTCACCTGACCGACTTTGGAAGCACTTTTTTCAGGTGGATCTCTGTGCCCTGGCTGCATCTTTCTGTCATTCAGTAGCTTATGCAAATGTAGGCTAACACACCCACTCCAGCCGACTTGTTTACAGGATCACGCTAGGGTCACACTGCTCTAAACACTGACAGAGAGAAAAGCGCTCATATGGCGCCAAGTATTGTTTCACATGAGTAACTCCTTAGACCCCGAATATAAGACGAGGCGTCATTTTCAGGCATTTTTCAAGGGAAAAAAAATCGTCTTGTATTCGGATCAATATGGTAATTTTACGGTGAGCTGGAGTGGGAAACGTCGACAGGAGACTTAACGTTATTTGAAATTCTTCATAGCGAACAGCGATTGCGCTTCAAGCAGGACAGATTGCAACAAAAAACGACGAAGTGAGTAGCTCTGCTGTGAATTGTACTAACCGACCGGACCGATCGGAAGGATCTTTGCAGTTTTTTCGGTAAGTTTATTTTTTGTTTGTTGAAGTTGAACGGTCAGTTAAGTTATTACCAAGTTAGCTAGCTACCTTAGCTACGTTAAGACTGCAAGCAGAGTAGCAAATGTTTGGGATTAATATGGGGGAAAATGGTGATCGGTAGCCATTCATAACTGGCAAAATATACATTTTTAATTTTAGAGAATACCTATTAAGGTAAGCATTTGAATGAAGTTAACGGCACTGCGTCGTAAAATGTCGTCCTTATGAACTTGAACTTGAAATATTAGGCCAGTGCCGCAGTAGTTTCAGCTTTTAGCTTCCAGTTCTGCAGTCTGTATCTCGGAATTTCAGAGCGAACACAGATTGCGAGTCACTTGGCCCGGTAGGAATTCTACTTACCCAGGGGATCAACGTTAGAACCTTGCAAATGGCTGGTTAATTCCTTCAACTTTTGAATTGATTTAAGTCGCTTAGGCTATTAAAGTAGGGTAAACGATGTAGCAAGCTTGCTATCTAATGTTCAGTAGACGAGCCCCTAGGTTCGAGTGTTTCCATAAGCATCAGCAAGCCAACTTCTCGTTTTTCAGCAGGTAACACAACAAAATTCCAACCTTATGTTGCAACCTCACGGACAGCAGCTAAAACTGCAAGAAAAACTAATTGGATCGAGGAGGTATAGATTATTTTACCAACGACAATATGACAAAAATGAAACATACCAAAAGTGGATTCAATTCATTAATAATTTCAATGTCAATTCGGCAGGTTTCGGATGAAATTACGGCTGGAATCAATGCATCTACTTCAGTGGAATTGGTTAGGTAACGGGGTAACTCTTAAAAGATTGATCGGACGAAGTATCGGGGAAAACCTGACAACATTTCGAGTTTGGCCTGGAAGGTGATGGACACAAACTGTAAATGAGGGAGTGGTGAAAACCGGGAAGAATATCATTTAAAAATTATTTATAGCGTGATGGTTGTTGCGCTACTAAATTATACATTAAATATGGCCGATGTTATTCGCACTTATACGTGTCGCCAATGCTGAATTTTTTTCTTGGCCACACTTAAAAGTGCGCCAGTTGATGACCATTCCAGTGCCGCTTAGAAAGTACCGCTTAAAAATACGTTTTAAAAAAAAAAAAAATTGGCGTGGGACACACTTAAAGTAAGTGTGGGCAATGGAGCAGTGTGCATCTTGGCCACGCTTATAAGTGCGTCTAAAGCGAATTTCGATCAATTTTTGTGCTTGGACGCACTTAAATAAGTGCGAATAATCACTTCGTTAATTATTGCTGCGTTTGCTATCGAGTGACCTTAACGTTAACTAGCAAGCTAGCTGATTTCAGTTAACGTTAACTCACATATTACCTTGCACTCGGCAATTAATGGTTAATTAGTTCAGCCACTGAAACATATCTGTTAAGGTAATGCTTTCAGTATCTTAATTTAGAGGGTCAGAGCCGAGTTTGGGCGTTGCACAATGACAAAATAATATTTTCCTTGGTCAGCTTTATAATTTCTTGAAAATTATAGGAAGTTATTTTGAAATTTGATGTCTCTTCATATACAGTCTATGTCTGAAACACGTTTCAAATAATCGGAATTGGTGCATGTGACCCCACATAAAAAGGAATGTAAATTGGTAGCAGAAAGAATTTAGTTTCAAAGTATATAAAGCTGCATATATCACCATTCTAGTTTTTTTTTTTTTTTTTTTTTTTTTTTTTTTAATGTCAAACCTGCCATTTGCAAAATTGCCAGATGTGTGGATTGGAACGTGCAAGTCAATTTTACTGCTGTCATGGTAGGGCAGACTGCACTTCAGGTTTCAGATATAAGATTCACAAATAATTAGATATGTTTTCTTTTTTTTACCATGTGATTACAGAAGCAGCCAAACCACTGGGTAACGCTGAAGTTACCCCGGTCCAGTGAAGACTCGGAGGTTGCTACAAGCAATTTTGTTTTACTGCTGGAGAATACTTCTGAAGTAATTTATAAATGAAAAACTGATGAAAATGCTTGTCAAAACTGCTCAACTATGCATTGTCACTGAAACTTGCAATGGTTCTGTTAGACGGTAATTTACACTTGGAGGGAGACAAGTCCATGTTGATTGAATAATAATGGACATGTAACTGGCTTCTCTTATATATGCTTGTTCCGTCCGTGTCATTTTCCTTATGTCATCTTCAAATATTGGCATAAATTGTCATTCTTTTTTTTTTTTGTTTAATAAAACATTCAAAAGCCGTTCATCTTGACTTCTAAGCCTTCAGTTTTCCAACAAAGACTCCAGTCATCTGTCCTTGGACTGGGAGTACATGAGAAATATTTTGTAATTCAATGTACATTTTCTGTGATGGTGGTAAATTAAACCTGTAATGTACAATAAAGGTCTTTACATTTACATCCAGCAAAAACTTCACTCTGGAATTCTTTCACATATATTATGTCCTTTGCTGCAGTAAATCAGAGGCATGCAAATGAGTTAAATAAAAAATGTTTATTTAAACAAAAACTACACACAGCATAGAGTTCCGTGTGGCCCAAAGACAATCCACTGGCTGCATTTGCTGCGGGGAAACATTAAGGAAGTCTATCAGGTGGAAAGGCTGGGGGAAAGCAAATTGTTTGGAGAAAAGATCGAAGAGGAAGAGAGAAAGGAAGGTGGATGGAGAGGAAGAGCTGGGAAAACAATAAGTATGATGGCTACCACCCTAGTACAAAAATGAATAAAAAGCGCATGAAACATCACATAAAGCAAAAAAACTGACTTTTTTTGCGCCCATAGCTAATGTTGAAAATCCAAATCCAGCATCACCCTACTGGATTTTGTCTTTCAGACACAGCCACAATGTTATTTAAAAATACACTGTTCAAAAAAATAAAGGGAACACTAAAATAACACATCCTAGATCTGAATGAAATATTCTTATTAAATACTTTGTTCTTTACATAGCTGAATGTGCTGACAACAAAATCACACAAAAATTATCAATGGAAATCAAATTTATTAACCCATGGAGGTCTGGATTTGGAGTCACTCAAAATTAAAGTGGAAAAACACACTACAGGCTGATCCAACTTTGATGTAATGTCCTTAAAACAAGTCAAAATGAGGCTCAGTAGTGTGTGGGGCCTCCATGTGCCTGTATGACCTCCCTACAATGCCTGGGCATGCTCATGAGTTGGCGGATGGTCTCCTGAGGGATCTCCTCCCAGACCTGGACTAAAGCATCCGCCAACTCCTGGACAGTCTGTGGTGCAACGTGGCGTTGGTGGATGGAGCGGGACATGATGTCCCAGATGTGCTCAATTGGATTCAGGTCTGGGGAACGGGCGGGCCAGTCCATAGCATCAATGCCTTCGTCTTGCAGGAACTGCTGACACACTCCAGCCACATGAGGTCTAGCATTGTCTAGCATTAGGAGGAACCCAGGGCCAACCGCACCAGCATATGGTCTCACAAGGGGTCTGAGGATCTCATCTCAGTACCTAACGGTAGTCAGGCTACCTCTGGCGAGCACATGGAGGGCTGTGCGGCCCCCCAAAGAAATGCCACCCCACACCATTACTGACCCACTGCCAAACTGGTCATGCTGGAGGATGTTGCAGGCAGCAGAACGTTCTCCACGGCGTCTCCAGACTCTGTCACGTCTGTCACATGTGCTCAGTGTGAACCTGCTTTCATCTGTGAAGAGCACAGGGCGCCAGTGGCAAATTTGCCAATCTTGGTGTTCTCTGGCAAATGCCAACGCGTCCTGCACGGTGTTGGGCTGTAAGCACAACCCCCACCTGTGGACGTCGGGCCCTCATACCATCCTCATGGAGTCGGTTTCTGACCGTTTGAGCAGACACATGCACATTTGTGGCCTGCTGGAGGTCATTTTGCAGGGCTCTGGCAGTGCTCCTCCTATTCCTCCTTGCACAAAGGCGGAGGTAGCGGTCCTGCTGCTGGGTTGTTGCCCTCCTACGGCCTCCTCCACGTCTCCTGATGTACTGGCCTGTCTCCTGGTAGCGCCTCCATGCTCTGGACATTACGCTGACAGACACAGCAAACCTTCTTGCCACAGCTCGCATTGATGTGCCATCCTGGATGAGCTGCACTACCTGAGCCACTTGTGTGGGTTGTAGAGTCCGTCTCATGCTACCACTAGAGTGAAAGCACCGCCAGCATTCAAAAGTGACCAAAACATCAGCCAGAAAGCATAGGAACTGAGAAGTGGTCTGTGGTCACCACCTGCAGAACCACTCCTTTATTGGGGGTGTCTTGCTAATTGCCTATAATTTCCACCTGTTGTCTATTCCATTTGCACAACAGCATGTGAAATTGATTGTCAATCAGTGTTGCTTCCTGAGTGGACAGTTTAATTTCACAGAAGTGTGATTGACTTGGAGTTACATTGTGTTGTTAAAGTGTTCCCTTTATTTTTTTGAGCAGTTATATAATTTCCCATAGGGGTGAAATGAACTCCATCATGCAAAAATTGACCAGGATCTCTATGCTTTATCTGAGGATGATGCAAGATGTCTCCACCAATAGACAAAACAAAGGTAGCCATCACACTGTTGACATATTGCCGGGCTTTGTCAATCTTTGGATGGGAAGACCTCCACCGGCATCGCTGGGTGATGGCAGAGAAGATGATCTTCATCCGAGGGAGCTGCTGAGGGAGAATTTCCAAGTCCTGCCTGACCCCTGCGACAAGCTTCACACTATTGATTTTTCCGAGGTCATTCCCGCCGCAGTGGATCAGCAGGACCTCCGGCACAGCTCTTCCTCTCAGGCACTGGTGGATAAAGGGGAGGAGGTTTCCCCAAACCATGCCACCCCAGCCAAACCACTGGACCTGGGCATCCAGCCCAAGGTTGGTCTCGATGGTTTCCCTTGCTTGTTTTTCCCCATGGCGAATGTAGCTGTCCCCAATAATGTAAACTTTTGACCCTGTTGGTTGTAAAATGCAAATGTCACCTTTAAATATCACTTCTGCTGGCTTTTTCTGCAATTTAACATATTTCCTTTTTATATTCTATTATTCCATTTTTTATCAGGTGGTATTGTGCTTTTTATGCATGAAATAGATGTGACTTAATGTTATAAACTTCAGTTTTTTATGACATTCTCCAGTGAAAAGTCTTATGCTTAAATAACCACATGTCGGTTTCCAGATATTCCGATGATATTTATACAGATTCTTGGCCACTGTGGAGGATGCAAGAATTGCCGAGTCCATTTCATCGTCTAAAAATGAGGATACCAAAACTCAAACAATTACTGTCTATGCATTCAAAGACATCGAGTCCACATAAAAGAAAGTGTAGGGGTGTTGCATTGCTAAGTTAACTATCACAGAGAATGAATTGCCGGTCCCCCAAGCTATGATGGTTATCTTCCATTGCGATTATGTTACATTTTTAAGAAATACAACATTAGCTAACAATAAGATATGCAACTTATTAAACACAACAAGCTTGGTGAGAAGGACAGTTTATTTTAATTCAAAATTTGATCTACCGTTCTAACGTGTTGAAAAATTAAAAGTTCGACCCATTACTCAGTTAGCACGTGCACATAGGAAATGACACTTTCCTGGCGGAACGTGATTTAGAAAATACAACGAAAGTCGGCGGTAATATGCTCGCCACTCGCAACATTGGGTGACAGTTGAGAACATTGACTGGAGCTAGCTATGTGGCCGAGAAGTGGCAAAAATCTGATGCCTGCGTTACTTAATGTAATTAGCTACATACCTAGCTTGTTAAGCAAGATTCAGTGACAAGATATCATAGATAGCCAGTTAGGTACTTCAACTAATTTCGAAACAGATGACTGTGGGGTGGGGTCTGTTAAGCCATAAAGTCTATTTACCTTATTAACGACCGAATAGTTACGTTGCCGGCAGTGGGGTCCTTTCACTTTACTATGGTAAACTGTGCCGTCTCCGTGTGGGAGCTGGCTATTACAGGCACTTACATTAACAGCGTAGCTGCCAGCCCAGGTTAGAAGTTCAGGGGGCTGTTCGGGTGGGTGTGTGGGCGGGATTCGATAGCGCGGCTCTACCCCCCGATCACTACTGCGCCGACTCAGGCTCCAAATGTGCAACATGGCAACGCCCATATCGAGGATATTTTGGCTCCATTTTTGTTGAATGGGAGTGAATGGAGACGCATCGTCCATGTTTTATACAGTCCTTGGTCTGGAGCCATTTGCAATGTCTGGTGAAAGGAATTCAACAGCCAGCAGTTCAGAAGTGCAAAAATCGTGGTCTTTATTCAGTCCGAGTCCAAAGCCAGGTAAACAGTGACTGTACAGAGGGGAAATCCAAAAACAGAGTCCAAAGACAGGCAAGGGTTCAAAAACCAAAAAGCACAGGCAACAGTACCAAATCATGAGGCAGTGGGGGAGTACAGTGTCCGAAATCCAAATTGCCAAAGCCAGGGCAGAAATACACAGCAATTGTGGTCGGCAGTAAATGGGTCGTAATCAGGAGCAAACAGAACTAGGCAGGCAAAGACAGAATTGGGTATCAAACAGGAGGGCATCACAGAATCACAAACCAATCACTGGCGTACAGAGAGCTCAGCGCAGAGAAGAGTTGATCAACAGTCTGACAAAGCTAAGCAGAAGTGAGGGACGATATACACACAAGGGAGGTGACAAGCTGGATGGGGCAACAGGTGTGAGGAATAATCTAAACATGAACTGAGAGGGGAAAACACAAGAGGTAATTACACAGTAACAACTGGGGAAAAACAATGACAAGGACTGTATGGAGAGACATTTGTCTCTATATTATTCAATCAAGTACAAAACCCAAAACCAGTGAAGTTGGCACGTTGTGTAAATCGTAAATAAAAACAGAATACAATGATTTGCAAATCCTTTTCAACCTATATTCAATTGAATACACTGCAAAGACAAGTTACTTAATGTTCGAACAGGTAAACTTTGTAATTTTTTGCAAATATTAGCTCATTTGGAATTTGATGCCTGCAACATGTTTCAAAAAAGCTGGCACAAGTGGCAAAAAAGACTGAGAGAGTTGAGGAATGCTCATCAAACACTTATTTGGAACATCCCACAGGTGAACGGGCTAATTGGGAACAGGTGGGTGCCATGATTGGGTATAAAAGCAGCTTCCCTGAAATGCTCAGTCATTCACAAACAAGGATGGGGCGAGGGTCACCACTTAGTGAACAAATCGTGAGCTGATTGTCGAACAGTTTAAAAACAACATTCCTCAACGAGCTATTGCAAGAAATTTAGGGATTTCATCATCTACGGTCCGCAATATCGTCAAAAGGTTCAGAGAATCTGGAGAAATCACTGTCACGTAGCGACAAGGCCGAAAACCAACATTGAATGCCCGTGACCTTCGATCCCTCAGGCGGTACTGCATCAAAACCGACATCAGTGTGTAAAGGACATCACCACATGGGCTCAGGAACACTTCAGAAAACCACTGTCAGTAACTACAGTTAAATCGCTACATCTGCAAGTGCAAGTTAAAACTCCACAATGCAAAGCGAAAGCCATTTATCAACAGCACCCAGAAAGCGCCGCCCGGCCGCTGGGCCCAAGCTCATCTAAGATGGACTGATGCAAAGTGGAAAAGTGTTCTGTGGTCTGACGAAAGTCCACATTTCAAATTGTTTTTGGAAACTGTGGGCGTTGTGTCCCTCGGACCAAAGAGGAAAAGAACCATCCGGACTGTTATAGGCGCAACGTTCAAAAGCCAGCATCTGTGATGGTATGGGGGTGTATTAGTGCCCAAGGCATGGGCAACTTACACATATGTGAAGGCACCATTAATGCTGAAAGGTACATACAGGTTTTGGAGCAACATATGTTGCCATCCAAGCAACGTCTTTTCATGGACACCCCTGCTTATTTCAGCAAGACAATGCCAAGCCACATTCTGCACGTGTTACAACAGCATGGCTCCGTAGTAAAAGAGTGCGGGTACTAGACTGGCCTGCCTGTAGTCCAGACCTGTCTCCCATTGAAAATGTGTGGCGCATTATGAGCGTAAAATGCGACAACGGAGACCCCGGACTGTTGAACAACTTAAGCTGTACATCAAGCAAGAATGGGAAAGAGTTCCACCTGAAAAGCTTCAAAAATTGGTCTCCTCAGTTCCCAAACGTTTACTGAGTGTCGTTAAAAGGAAAGGTGATGTAACACAGTGGTAAAAAGCCCCTGTGCCAACTTTTTTTTGCAATGTGTTGCTGCCTTTAAATTCTAAGTTAATGATTATTTGCAAAAAAAAAAAAAAAGTTTCTCAGTTTGAACATTAAACATCTTGTCTTTGCAGTGTATTCAATTGAATATAAGTTGAAAAGGATTTGCAAATCATTGTATTCTGTTTTTATCTACGATTTACATAACGTGCCAACTTCACTGGTTTTGGGTTTTGTAGAATAGATTTGCAACTTTAAGAGATTTGAGAGCAAAAGAGAATAAGTGGCTATCAAAAAAAATGTTTTGAGAGCGAAACAGAATAGGTTGCAATTGGGGAAAAAAAAATGTTTTGAGAGCATATTTCTTTAACTTCAATCAAAACTAATGTTTGTAAGTAAAAATGTATGATCATTTTGCTTATAAATCAGTCCTCTTTGCTTGCAAGTAAAAAATTCTTGCTAGAAAATCAGTCCTCTTTGCTTGCGAGTTAAAAAGTTTTGCTTGAAAATCAGTCCTCTTTGCTTGCAAGTTCGAAAGTTCTGCTTGCAAATTCAGCTGCACTTAATGGGCGGGCCTACGCTGATGGATGAGAGAAGAGTTTCTATTGGTGGGTTTGACCTGGCACCAGCGTGGGCTACACCTTCCGCGTTACACCCACTTCCTCTTGTGTTATGTTACTAGGAGGAAAATTGTTAGTCTATTGCTCTTTGAAATTTAACCCCCGAATTAATAAAGGGCGTTTTTCCCTTGATCACGGTTAACTTGGCTAAACAGTGTATAAACAGGTGATGATCGAGCGGACAAATTTAGGCTCGAATTCATAAAGAGAGATCAGATCAGCTGCTGTTTATCCAACGTACATGGTTAGTCACACCTGTCTAAGTAACAATAGAAATTCTAATCATCCCAAGGGGCTTGTTTATCTCGTGTACAAGCTACCAATCTCTGTTGGCTTGCTTGTGTGGCTGGACGTATGACCATGGATCTCTTGCGCATAATTGAAATAGCACAGGAAGAGATGGCTGACCAAAGGCAAAGTGCCGAATTGAGGGTTTTCAAAGACAGGACGAATCCTTTAGAAGAGCATAGTGACACAAAATTTGTCAAGCGATACAGAATTTCCAAAGAATCATACCGTTATATTCTAGGCCTAATCGAAGCAGACATTGACCATCCCACAAGACGAAACCATGCCCTTCTTCCAGTACACCAACTATGTATTGCTCTGCGCTTTTATGCATGTGGTGCATTCCAAATAGTTGTTGATGACACGTCTGGCGTATCTCAGGCTACCTGCTGTTAACCCTCCTATTATCCTCAAATATTACTAACACATTTTACCCTTGGGGTCAATCTGACCTCAGGGATATTTGCCTCCAGAAAATGATTTACATAAAATTGTTGACCAAGTTTTTGTGTCAGGCACTTTGTTTATTTGTTGACTACATAAATAACCCCTTGATAATGATAATGAAACTTATCAGTGAGTTGACCTGTCCTCTAGCGCTACCATCAGGCCAAACTTTTAAATTAGAATTTATGTATCTTGAAAAGTTTTCATACAAATCTTCTCAAATTTACTGACAACATTATTGACCACAAGAAGATGAAGCCTATCGGTTTTGGTGATGATATGACCTTTCCTGTAGCGCCACCATCAGGTCAAACTTTCAGTTTTAGAGTTAATGTATCTTGAAAATCTTTCATTGAAATCTTTTCTAATTTGGGGTGCACATTCATGACTCTCACAGAATGAACTATATTGATTGATGTTGGTGACCCCCCCCCTTTCCTCTCATAAACATATTTATTTACTTTTTTATCTATTTTTTTTTTATAATATTACCAGCGCTAAGTCTACCCAGCTGTTGAAGTGGGGAAAGGGACCATATTATCTTCCCATTTTTGGAAGGGATCATGTCTGCTGGTGGTTGAGACACAACAGGAGGGTCAACACTCTCATTCTGATCAGATGAGAATGCCTCAAAATCAGGGTCCTCCTCAACACAATCCTCTGTCTCAGACACATTCTCCTCTATGTCACTTTCACTGTCAAAGAGCTGTTCCAAAACCTCATGGACAGTAAACCTTTTCCCAGAGGACATTTTCAAGTGAGAGAGCGTGCAGATTGCAGTATACACAGAGCACAATGAGGAATGATTTGGATAGAGGGCTGTCATGCAAGCTTTTAAATGTTTGCTCCTCCCTTATTTTACATGAACTACCAATGTCCTTGCGGGAATACCCCGCCCTCCACAGCTGGAAATATCAGTTCCACTTGGCAGGTGTGTGTACAGTAGGTCACACATACACACACAGACACACACACACCTTCATGCCCATGGTGCAGGAAAGTTCTCATGAGAATATTGTTTCTCCCTCCCCCATGTCACGTTAGCACCAAAAATGGAAAATTATGGTCCCTCTACTCACTTCAGCAACAAGGTAGACGTGCTGCTAAGAGTGTCCCACCAGACACACAGTCAGCCATGTTGAAGACATAGAGCCATTATTCGATATTTGAAAATATTGTACTTGAGATAATTTTAGAGGGGAGGCATGCGTAGTTGGAAAGACTTGGATGTGATCAACTCGCAAGCCTACATTGGCTCCCTCATTTTGGCAGGGGTTCACAAGTCAAGTTGTTTCCCACATGCCCACACCACGAGAAGTATCAAAGTTCTCGTGGGAATAGTTGTTTTCCCCACCCCCGTCATGAATCCACTCAAAAGTATCAACTCTGCACCTGCAGGTGTGGGGATGTTAGGTCACACGCACAGACAGACAAGTTTTACACAGCTAAAACAGCTTGCGGTCAAATTGACCCCAGAGGAACACCAACGCGTGCAATATGTGTTCAGCACATTGGAAAAAATATCATCATGATAATTTTATGCTTAATCAGTTGCCCCCATCAAATTAGGAAAAGTCATGAAATATGAAGCAAAAAAAAAAAAGTCAACTATTATTTTTTGAATGATAAACATTGAATGGGGTCAAATTGACCCCAAGGATAATAGGAGGGTTAAATAGTTCGTTGTGTTACCGAGGCAATATGTGCCAGGAAAAAAACACTTCATAAGATTTCCCCGGGAAGAGAATGAAAGACGAGCAGTTATTCATGGATTTCATGTCGTAGATAATTTTTTCAGGAGTGATCGGTGCTATTGACGGCGCCCACGTCGCAATCGTTAACCCAGGAGGCATTAATGCTGTAGGTTTTTATAACAGAAAACGCTATTTCAGTCTCAACTGTCAATTTGTCTGCAACCACCTGATGCAGTTCAGTTTTCTTTCGATCGGCATCGGTGTCACTCTTTTTATCCTCTATAACTGTTCTCCTACATTTTACACACTCAGTTAGACCCATTTTCTGGTCATGGGTGAAACTGTCAGCGCGTTTTTTCGACATTTTGGTCCTGACTTTCTCAATTGAGCGGAAATCAGCAGAGTACGTGCCGCGATCTCCGGGTTTCTTCAGATAGGCATGCCCTTTTGGTACTCATATTACGTAAAACCATGCACATGACACCACTACACATCGGCTAAGCGGGGACTTGTACACGGATGGGTAAACACCCGATTATGTTCTACCTGAATTGGGCTAGTCACAGGAGTTTATCCACACGCGTACTTCTCTGTTTTAGCCACCGAACAGTAGTTGTGCGTGACTAAAATAATCGGGTGATCGTCACCCTTTATGAATTCGGGGGTAAATGTTTCCCATAAGTAATGAATTACGCTAAATAGCGTTGGCTACAGCCTGCCGTACATTCACAAGAAGAAGATCACGGTTTCACGGGGAGCAATTGACTGCGTGCATCTAAATACTTTAAACGCCTGCGGTCAGGGGCGGAGCTAGTGACTTGCCGCAGGGGGAGCGAAAACTCAAAGTGGCCCCCCCCCCCCCACTATAAACAAAACACCATGTTTTGTTTCGACCTTGTGGTATACGATATTAATCAGATGATTTTGCTAAATGTTACAAACATGAGACTCTTTTGAGCATGTATTAGGCTAGGCTGTAGTATTATTGCAATAGCCTTATTTCTGGCATGGCTGTGCTGCGCATAAACCATCAGGAGACGAGGTCAAAGCAATTTTAGGCTATAACTGTCTGAGCGCCCTAACCTGGGAAGCAGGCTATTGGATGCAAGGCCTAGTTATTATTTTTTAAAGTTATTATCAAACTGTCCACGGTGGAATAGCCTGCTATGATCTGCGCATTTTGCCCATGCATGAAAATTGGGGGGAAGGCAGTGAAATCCGATCTGAACAAAGTATAAGAAAGGAATCAGTAGGCTTAACAATGAGCTGATTTTTAGAACCATCCACCATCTATAATATCATATAATAATCACAACCACAACTTACTGTCAGCAGCAACAAAAGAAGCAAAAGCATG
The DNA here is from genome assembly GCA_029692085.1 of Gymnothorax javanicus. NCBI lineage: Eukaryota > Metazoa > Chordata > Actinopteri > Anguilliformes > Muraenidae > Gymnothorax > Gymnothorax javanicus. Next base: position 89,975,913 of record CM056194.1, read on the forward strand.
CAGCTTTCAATCGACAAATAATAGCATATGCACTAATGATGACTTTACGGTTTCATTGTGATTCATTAAATATAACCAGCTCGGAAGCTTCATTATAACCTGGCTGGCTTCCCGTTACGTTAGCCAACAATTATAAACGACAGTCACAACACTGTAAGTTAACCAGCTAGGTAACGTAACCTGACTGTGGGTACACACCAAAAGCTGCACATGCTGCAAGAGCAGCCGATGGACACCAGTGTCTAGCGCTGCAAAGCGTCCAGTGTCCATTGAAAATGAATAGAATCAGCAGCTCTTGCAGCTCTAGGTGTGTACCCACAGTTAGATTTGCGGTGCAGGCCGTATTCTTCAGTCGCTCCAACCAGCCTAGCCTACTTAAAATCTGGAGTCGAAGCAGCATAACACAAGAAAACATGCTAATCGGTGAGCACCTTGTCACAGATTACAACACAGTGGGTGATGTATATCAATAACTCACCATTAGAGGTTCCGAACTGACGAAGTTGTTTTTCACCTGGCGCAACTTTATGGCCACTGGAGTTTTAAAAAAATTATCCGAATTCCATTTTTGCTGGAAGCTTATGTTACAGATAGTAGCAACGGCAAAACTCCACAAAATGTCCGTTTACAAACTCTCAAATACATCTTCCAAAATGCCATCCAGTATAATCCAAGTCTTCTTTGTCCACGCGTATGCTCAGTAGTAATGTGGTTATTTTAGCTAAAAACAAAGCGAACGCAACAGCCCCGCCCCGTCAACGTTCTCCCTATAGGGCAAATGGCGATGGAGGTTACTCCGTTCAAAATAAAGGAACAATATGCAATTGGTAATTGTCTACTGGCAAGGTCTTCTTTTCGGTCCTTTATTTTGAAACTGAGTAACCCGTCAGTCCCATTATATCATGGTGTCGTAGTACAATCACGAGCTTCAGCCTGTAATTGGTCTGGACTCTAATGCAGCTGCATTTCACGCACATATGGTAGCTACGCGCGGGCCCCCTTAGCCGTGGGCCCGGGCGGCTGCTCCGTCTCCCCCGCTAGCTCCGCTACTGCCTGCGTTCAAATAACAAAAGAAAATTTAAACGCTCTTGAGGGTATGTTTAACTTCAAAAAAACTACTACCACAGATAGACCCTCGTGTGCCACTGTGGGTGGGTATTTATAAATCTGACTTTCAACGTACACCCACAGAGGCACTGCTCGATCCATTGACTTCAGGCATACTTTTTCGCTCTACGTCTGTAACTTTTCCCCAACTCTGATCGGAAACAAATCAAACGCACACACCTTCCTAGCTAAGACAGCTAGACTCAGCCGCGAAAGATGCGCGGTAGATGCCTTCTGTCGGAGATATGAAAAAAATTCCTCTTCGAGGAATTTCAAACATATTTCCATGTCTTCTAAGGCATTCCTGGCGTACCGTTCCATGGGGATTAAAAGTCTAGACAAGTGTTTGAACCCGTTTGAAGGTCTCTTTGATTTTTTGGTCAAGAGCTGGGGAAAAGTTACAGACGAGAGCTAAAAAAGTATGCCTGAAGTCAAAGGATCGAGCAGTGCCTCTGTGGGTGTACGTTGAAAGTCAGATTTATAAATACCCACCCACAGTGGCACGCAGGGTCTAACCACAGATTGATTTGCTCCTAAATGAGTGATGCCTGCCTTCATCTGGTTGCCTGGGGCCTCATTTATCAACCCTGCGTACGCACAGATGTGTGCGTAATGATTGCGTAAGAACATTCCCACGCAAAGTATGGGATTTATCAACTTGTACTTGTGCGTAGGAACGTGTAAATTTAAGCACAACTCTTACCATGCGTACACACAAAACCTAGTGGTAGAACAGTGAAACTACAAATAGAACGCACTAAGAAAGTCACAGTGTTCAGGAATCTCAAACTTCACACGTTCCCCGTTTCCTCTTATTAATAAAAATTCTCACTTAGTAATTTAGCAGGCAATTTGAATAATTTGTGTTACAAGTTATAAAAGACACCTGTGACAGGACAACCTGAACAGAAAACTTGAAATGCAAGTGCCATGGCTTATATTGCACTATTAGAGGATTTGGAGAACCCTGCGCTCCGCAGTGAGTGCGTTTTCAAAGAGCTTGCTGATCTGTTCAGTGAGAGCACAGAGTGGCTTCTCAGCAGGTACCGCTTCCGCAAAAACATACTGATGATTTTATGCCGTGATTTACAACCCATGTTGGAGCGAGAGACAAAACGCACCAAAGCCATCCCAGTGCACATCCAGCTCCTGTCCACCCTGGGATATTTGGCCACCGGAACATTTCAGCGAGATTGGAGACATATGCGGCATTTCGCAGCCGACACTAAGCAGAATCATGCCGGCAGTGCTGGATGCAATAATTTCTCTGGCCCCAACTTAAATCCAGTTCCCATACAGACATCACCAACAAGCCGAAATTAAACGAGGATTTCACGCCATCGCCGGATTCCCAAACATAATTGGAGCCATAGATTGCACCCACATCGCAATAAAAGCACTATCACACAATGAATTCAGTTACGTGAGCAGGACAGGATTTCATTCAATCAGTGCACAAATAATCTTTGATACAAATATGTCTCTGTTAAACTTTATTGTCCGGTGGCCTGGAGGAACGCACGACTCATTCATTCGGCAGAACAGCTCTGTGGGTGTGCGCCTCCAAGCAGGAGCTGCTGTGGATGGCTGGCTTATTGGTGAGTGTAACAACGTTTCGAAATTATTTTCTGGGCTTTGTATGGTTTATTATAACATCTCTATAGGTGATCGGGGATATCCACTGAAGCCGTGGCTAATGACTGAAACTGTTCTTTCCGCTGACCCGACAGAATTAACAGCAGTCGTTACCTTCTCCCACGCAGCATTTTTTCTTTTGTTGATCACACCTACATTGAGTGTTCCAAACAGTATTTTTTGGTTTGTTTCAACTTCTCCTACAAGCACCTCAATCTCTGTGTCGGAGAAATTCCTCTTCCTCGCCCTCTTTGCCATGATTTCGGTGAGGGAAAAAAATCCATTCACGCATTCTTAAAGGGATTGCTGGTACCATATATGGTCAATTGGAGGCGTTTATGAATGCAAATAAGCCTAACCATGCACGAGCATGGTAGTTTAGAACACGTGGGATTTATCATCACAATTTTTACTGGTGTGCGTACGACCAGTGCCCGCACGTTTGATAGATACGGATTTTTTTGTACTTACACACATTGTAAGTTTCATTCCTACGATAGAATTTAGAACACTTTCTACGAACAGGTTGATAAATGAGGCCCCTGGTAGACTTCGAGCAAGACTTGCGCCTTTTCTGGAACAGAAATTCATAAATAAAGTAAATGAAATGAATGCATAAATCAGTTGCTTTCTTCAGTTTCTTATTCACTTAAGAGAGGGGTTTTGCAAGGCCACGTTTTTCGTTTACATCTACGGTTACATTTTCCAAAAAGGCTACCGTGAGTGAAGACCGAACTGCATTTTTACTCTTGACCGATAATGGAAGCATAAATGAATACATGAAATCACCACGAATGCCAACGATGAAACAATATTGACGAAGGCTGCGTGTGACGTCAGCATCTTGCTCACGTCCACAGGATACACAAAGAAAGTTTACCATTCTTTGAAGCGAAGTGAAATGCATGTCCACAACGCAGGTACCCTTACATACGGGGTTACTAACCGGTAACGACAATTGGAAATGCCCATTATGTCATAATTTGACCGCACATGTTTAGTCTGAGGGCTAAACGCAAGGTTATCCGCGTGCAGCAAAACGTGCGACGATCCCATCTTGTGAAATGGTGTTTAAACGTTCGTTTAGCTGCCCGCGTATACCGGCATTTCAACATGCATTTAAATTGTTAGTTATGCGCACACTAAAATGCTTCTGTGAAATCGGGCAAAAAGGTTTAAATCACAGCCCTACGTTGTATACGCCTCCCTGTAACTCACTCATTCACTCCGACGTCGGCTACTCTGCTCAGGCCGTGACTAGCAAGTGGAGAGGGGAAATCATGTTGCTACTAATCAGCATGCCTGAGGCAGCAGGGCATTGTAATTCATTACTTCTTCTTGTTCTGAATGAACGGCAGACTGTAGCCTACGCTATTTAGCGTAATTCATTACTTATGGGAAACATTTAAATTTCAGAGAGCAATAAACTATCAAAAATGTAAGAATTCCAGGCACTTAGAGAATAATTAGATCAAAAAGAAGTTAAAAAGGATAAAAAGCCTCTATTATTTCATGGCTAAACAGTTAAAAAAAGCCGACATGTTTCGACCTATGCGGTCTTCGTCAGGGCATAAAAAAAATGCCATAGGCCAATGCAAACGTATATAGCCATAACCACCAATAGGGAAGGTGAGACGTGTCAGCTGATGACCTAAATAGGTACAAAGGGATGTATATGGTTTAAGAAAATAATTGGACAATAAATGCACAAAAAAACAAACAAGTAGATACAAGAGGGAATGTATATGTATACACATATGAACATATAAAGATATGGAAAAACAAGATGTGCAAACATAAAAAACGAGAGATCTCAATATAGAAAGAGAATTATAAAAAAGACAGAAAATCAATATCCTCACTTAACCCTGGATAATTAAGGGCATCAAATGAAGGCTTCCCGTTGACAAAGCCTTTTAAATCTATTGCCGCCTCTGACAGGCGCTCTAATATGCTCAATGCCCTTGATTTTAAGAAGGGAATCATTGTTATTATGTGCCTTCGTGTTACGACCAGCCCACAGACTGATCGCAACATGAAATGGGAGAACACGGTTGTAAAAAAAATAGAATTTAATTTCTAAAAACACTTTATCTGAAGAAACAGCTGGCCCAAAAATGAAGAGCGCTGGCCAGGGCAACGAGTGGCTGCTGGAGAACAGGCTGGCAGTTGAGAGCCTCTTTGCACAACACCAAACTCTTCTTATTGGGTGTTGCCAGGTGCCACCAATCCTGCAATTAAACACTGAAGACACACAAAAAAGGTCCTCCTGCCACTAGGGGCAGCATAAATGTACTGGGTCTTAACACTCCGTAAAATGTCTGAGCATGTTATATGCATATCTGAGCATATTGAGCATATTAGAGCACCTATCAGAGGCGGCAATAGATTTAAAAGGCTTTGTCAACGGGAAGCCTTCTGGATTCATACATTTGATGCCCTTAATTATCCAGGGTTAAATGAGGATATTGATTTTCTGTCTTTTTTATAATTCTCTTTCTATATTGAGATCTCCCGTTTTTTATGTTTGCACATCTTGTTTTCCCATGTCTTTATATGTTCGTGTGTATACATATACATTCCCTTTTGTATCTACTTGTTTGTTTTTTGTGCATTTATTGCCCAATTATTTTCTTAAACCATATACATCCCTTTGTACCTATTTAGTTCATCAGGTGACATGTCTCACCTTCCCTATTGGTTGTTATGTCTATATACGTTTGCATTGGCCTATGGCATTTTTTACGCCCTGACGAAGACCGCATAGGTCGAAACATGTCGGCTTTTTTAACTGTTTAGCCATGAAATAATAAAGGCTTTTTATCCTTTTTTGCTTCTTTTTGATCTAATTATTCTCTGAGGTCCTGGAATTCTTACATTATTGGTTTACTCTCTCATCCCACGCTTCCAAGAGCACCAGCTCTACATTCTTTTGGTAACTTTTTTATCCTATGAGCGCCGAATATTTTCTCTTATACGCCAGCAATAAACTATCAACTTCCACCCCGGTAGCATAACACAAAGGAGAAGTGGGTGTAACGCGGAAGGTGTAGCCCGCGCTGGTGCCAGGTCAAACCCACCAATAGAAACTCTTCTGTCATCCATCAGCGTAGGCCCCGCCCATTAAGTGCTGCTGAATTTGCAAGCAAAACTTTTGAACTTGCAAGCAAAGAGGACTGATTTTCTAGCAAAAGGTTTTTACTTGCATGCAAAGAGGACTGATTTATAAGCAAAATGATCATACGTTTTTACTTACAAACATTAGTTTTGATTGAAGTTGAAGAAATATTCTCTCAAAACATTTTTTTTCCAATTTCAACCTATTCTGTTTCGCTCTCAAATTTTTTTTTTTTTTTTTTTTTTTTTTTGATAGCCACTTATTCTCTTTTGCTCTCAAATCTATTTTTTGGTTGCAAATCTATTCTATTTAATTGAATAATAAGGAGACAAATGTCTCTCCATAGGACTGTAATCACAAGACCTACAAAACACAAACACCTCCATTTAAGGCAGGGTGTCAAACTGGTCCATAAAAGGGCCGGAGGGGCTGCAGGTTTTCAATCCAACTGTGCAGAAGCACATCTGATACAACTAATCAACCGTGCAGGCTGAGATCAGTTGATTAAATTATTTGTATCAGGTGTGCTTCTGCTCAGCTGGACTGAAAACCTGCAGCCCCTCCGGCCCTTTTACGGACCAGTTTGACACCCCTGATTTAAGGAGTGCGTAAGTGGGAAAGATGAGAGAGGCAGAGATAGATGCAAGGTGGCTGCAGAAACTCAGGCAAGGACCAGGGGGGGTATATGTTGAAGATTATATTTCAATATTTCTCATCATATTCATCAGTAGATCAATTGCCATGTTGAATAACCATAATCAATAATCATAATCAATAACCATATTATGTTAGCAGCAGTAACACACACACACACACACACACAACATAACACACACATATACAAGTAGTTCACATACACGTAGGGAGGGGATGAGCAGTGCAAACACACACACGCACACGTACACATGCACATACACACACATAAAACACACATACAAGCAGTTCACACACACGAGCAGTGCACACAGACACAAACACACACACATACAAGCAGTTCACACACATGAGCAGTGCACACAGACACAAACACACACACGTACAAGCAGTTCACACACACATGAGCAGTGCACACAGACACATGCACAGGCACAATCAGCACATGCACACACACACACACACAAGCAGTTCACACACAGACACACATACAAGCAATTCAATTCACACATGCATAAGCAGCTCACACACATAAGCAGTGGGCTTCTGTAGCTTTGATTAGTAAGCAGGCTTCTGTTTAGTTGATTTGAAAACATAATCAGATGATGTATTTGATTTCTGTATTTGATCAATATTTGTTCAGTAAAATCATAAGTTGTTACTGAAAACATAATCAATTAAATCATTTAGGCCTATGTATCAACTTGTATCCTATTCATCTGACTGTGTCTTTCCACCCTTACTCTGTAATTTTCCACGCCATTTTTAGTATATATTCTTTTTTTTTTTTTACCAGCATTTCTGTGCTCCACCATGGTTTAATAAACAAAGCTAGAGAATGAAAAAACGTAAAAGATAAGATGGTTACAACCCATGAACTGTGATTGGAGCAAAGTTGGTTAAAAAAACGTTAGAGATAAGATGGGTACAACCCATGTATTGTGATTGGAGCAAAGCTGGTTGAGTTTTTCCCATAAATATTGTTCTGTAAAGAACGCCGAGTTAGCACTTCTTGGCCAGGGACTGCTCTCCGGGTTTGGATTATTGCTTGATTCAAGGCTGGAATAAAGATGGCTTCTAATGGCTTTTGTCTCTCTCTCCCAATTATTCACGAACAAGGGGACCTCAAAAATATGCAAACATCTAGTCGGGAAGACACAACATATACTACGAAGCAAGTTCAACATAGACAGGCTTTATTTGAGTGAGCTGGATCAAAAAACCCTGAACTCGCAATCAGAGATAATTGATACCACAACGGTGGTAATAATCTTTCTTTGTTAAACTCGGCTTTGTGCTCTCTACACCGTGCCCGCCCTCAATAAAAGGGAGTTTGAAGTATCAGTTGACCCTATTTCCGTTCATACAATGACCGATCGCGTGCTGCATGTTACTCTGAGGACTGCGAGATGTCTCCCCCCGCGGCACCAGGGGGCGCCCCAGCGACTTAATGGGAGACAGATGAAGTTTTACACTGATTGGTTGGACACTTGAAAGACTGCACGATTATGCATGCGCTTACTCGAATAGACACTTGGGAAATAGTAATTGAGATTTATGTTTGTATATGTAGTCATGTTGGTTGATATATACACTCGTTCGTTGGATGTAATGTAAGTGGTTGTTGGGTGATTAATAAAATCTTTTTAAAAAATCTCCTCGGAAGAGTGGGTTGTGATTATGGAAAGTTATGAAGAATGTAAAAATAGAAAAACAGCAAAAAGCAACACTGTTGCTGCTAATAAGGCCAGAGAGAATTCTGGCAGAAAATTGCTGACCGTGTAAATGCGGAAGTCCTCTGATGAAGGAGTAGTGGAAATCACTTTAGTTTCTCGGCAAAATCAAACAAAGTGTGAAATTAAATAATAGATTCAATATTATCTGAATGATAAATACCAATAGTAAACTCAGTTTTATTAATTTCTTTGTTTTTGGTTTAAAGTATTTTTTCCATTGCTTTTATTTTATACAGCATGATTTCAATAAAATCGTATCCCACCTCTAACTCTAACCAGTTGCACCATTGCAAATTTACAGTAGTCCTGTGCCATATCAAAACAATGGTAAGAATGATAAAATACTATGTAATGTAATTCATGCTTTAATAGTTGCAGTACCAGCACTGTCAAGAGGACATGGCAGCAAGTTAAAACAAAGCATGAGAACATTTTTCAAAGTGGTACGCCCTATGCTGCTTTGCTTTCATAATTATTTAAATTATAGAATATTCTTGCTCAGATTTTCTGCATCACCACCTGAATGTTGTAGGTTCCTGTGGCAAAAAAAAAAAAAAAACGCAACGCTATGCATACTGTTCGTGCGACTGTAAGTGCTTCACTGTGTAACATTGCCAACATATGGCTCCAGTAGATCGCATAAGCAAGGAATTCCCTCAGCTGAGAATCTGTAGCGTTCACAGAGAATATTGTCAGAAATAGATATGCCAGTCTCCCTCTGAAGAGAACCGCGTACGATTCGGGCACCAAAATCCACAGGATTATCCAAGAAAGGTGATGCCAACTTCAAAGGAGGTGCTTAGTGAGCAGGCAGCACATTTAGAACCGATTTAAGCCGAAACTCGGCACATAACCTGCTCCCGACCAGGTTAAGTTTGCAGCATAAGTTACCATGGTAATCTAGCCACGTTAAAAGAGAGGCACCTTCGTGACATTGAAAAGCCTTGGTTTAGGCTCGACATACTTCGCTAACCCACTTATCTTGCTTCGTAGTACACCCCCCAGATAGCAAAGAGAGGGCGGAGTTACAGATTGGTGTGGAAAGCAAAAGATTCAATTAGTAATGTTAGAAGTTAGTGCAGTAATAATTTTACCCAAATAGTGCAAGTTAGTATGTTAGTTATTTACAGGATTAGTATATTAGTAAGAGTTAGCGGATGAACTTGACAAAACATGGGGTGTTAGTAGGATTAATACTTAATTAGTAATAAGGTTAGAAGGAAGTAAATGAGGGTAAGCCGAGAATCCAAGCATTGAGGGCGCAAAGCCCTCCAGGGGGCATTCTACCAGGGGAAATTTTTACATTTTTAAGCTCTATGATGCACTCCGGTGCCTTCCAGCGTCTAATTTCCTTGTCATTTGGTGATGTAAATTCAATTTATTTTAGTTTTAACATATATATTTTTGAGGATGCTTGTCATTATTTGCTCATGATGCATTACTGTATACATGTATTGTCACTTCCGATTATAAGTCATTAGAATTAGATACATGCAACAAACCCCTTTGTGCAGAAGCCAAATCAGGAAATGTCATGGTTTGTGAGGTGTGCGTGTTGTTTGGACCTTTCTTTGCGGCTGTTGTCCCGGGACGATATCGAATTCCTGGGCCATCGAATTCTTTACCCAGCTGGTTGATTGAGCTGGGGTGGCGCTTCCCCAGAATCTATATAAGCAGGATGTCCAGCTCGTGTCTGTGTTTAGCTTCGCACTATAGCCGAAGATATCTGTAGTCAGGTTTTGTATGACTTTCTATCTTCTTACTGTTGGAGTTTCTTCTCCCTTTTTCTATCTCGCTTTGTTCCGTGGTTCGGACTATTATATGTCCTTTGGAAGCGCGAGTACTCTCGCTAAGTCTATATTATTCTCTGTGTTTGTACTGTGTTCGTGCTACTCTCTTTCCCTCTGTCATTGTGCTTGGCCTCCGTATACTACCGGCCATTACAGGATATGTATGCGATCCCCTGTTTAAGGCTTTATTATTCAAGATTTGGGCTTCACAGAGAAGGGGAAAGTAGCTGCAGTGAAATCAGAAACTTGAAGCATTTAGCATACCACCGTATTTCAGTTTATTTTCAAAATAAAATTTTAGAACATTTCAGGAAATGGCTGGCGTCAAACTTAAGTGATTTCATGAGGTGACAAAAAATTTTTTTTGTCATTTCAAGAAATGACTAGATTCATGATCTGACTGTAACTTATAGCCCATTACACAATGTAACAAAATTTTTTCCTGTTCCTGGGCAGAAAGTGTTATTTCCCAGTTGTTTATACCTAAAGTAAAAGGAGAAGAGATGTCAAAACAATGACTTTCAAGTCACACAAGCCAGTATTTTATTCACAATAGAACAGAGATATCATAGCAAATGTTGAAACTGAGAAATTTTACAATTTTACCCACAAATTGAGCTCCTTTCAAATTTGATGGCTACTACGGGTCTCAAAGAAGTTGGGACAGGGGCCTGTTTACCATGGCGTAGCATCACCTCTTCTTTTTAGCACAGAGTGGAGGCGTCTGGGCATTGAGGAGACAAGTTTCTTGAGTTTATCCATTGGAATTTGATCCCACTCTTGTTTAATACAGGCTTCCAGCTGCTGCAGAGTTTTGAGTCTCCTTTGACGGACTTTTCGTTTAATAATGCGCCAAATGTTCTCAATCGGTGAAAGATCAGGACTGCAGCCAGGCCAGTTCAGCGCACGGACTCTTCTACAACAAAGCCATGCTGTTGTAATAGCTGCAGTATGTGGTTTTGCATTGTCCTGCTGAAATACACAAGGCCTTCCCTAGAATAGATGTCATCTAGAGGGGAGCATATGTTGCTCTAAAACCTTTATATACCTTTCAGCATTCATGGTGCTTTTTAAAACATGCAAGTGTCCCACACCATATGCACCAATGCATCCCCATACCATCAGAGATGCTGGCTTTTGAACTGAACGCTGATAACAGGAGGAGTGGTCTTTCTCCTCTTTAACCCGGATACACGACGGCCATGATTTCCAACAAAAATGTCAAATTTGGACTTGTCTGACCACAGGACAGTTTGCCACTTTGCCACAGTTCATTTTAAATGAGCCTTGGCCCACAGAACACGGCGGCGCTTCAGGATCGTGCTCAACAATGGCTTCCTTTTTGCATGATAGAGTTTTAGGTGGCATCTGTGGATGGCACGGCAGACTGTGTTTACAGACAATGGCTTCTTGAAGTATTCCTGGGCCCATTTAGTAATGTCAATGACAGAATCATGCCGGTGAGTGATGCAGCAGCGTCTGAGGGCCCGAAGATCACGGGCATCCAGTAAAGGTCTTTGGGGCAATTCCATGAAAAGACGGACATGATGAGCAAAAATTAAATCTCTATTTAACATCCAGCAAAGGGCCTCAATCTATCCACAAAACCCCTAACTTTAAGAAACATATATATTTATGGCTGAACCACTATTTTTTAGCAAGAGTTTTGCATCCAAACAGATGGTGCGAATTTTACCCTGAAATCGGCCCAAAATCAGGTCATTAGGACCTCTGAAATAACAAGTAACTAAATGGGTATAATAATTCATATCATTCAATTTGTTATGCCAAGAGCATCAATTTTAAGTAGAGGTGAGCTTGAACCCTTATGTGGAAGTTTGCCGGCCAGAAGGTAGGGGTTACTTAGTCATCCCAGTCAATGTAACGTCCGTCACGGGAATTCTGAATTATTTTTATTGGAAGAAACTGGGATGGAATATTGACTTAAACTTTACAATTCTCTTAACTGTAGCCAAGGCAGTGTCAATAATGGACAAAGTCTGCCTGAAAGTTTGGCACATAAGATTTGGCAGGGGATCAAAATCCGTAACGTCCGTCACTTATAACATCCTTCACAGGAAAAGGGGTCCTGTAACATCTGTCACGCCCCTAGAGAGAGGAGGAATGCTCAATTTATCTAGATAATAAAAGGGAAAGAGAGAATTTTTGCCATGGATGTTTTTGAATTGGGACTCACATGTGTAATTGTGCTCATTTCTAAAGGATGAAGTTTTACTCAGATTGTCATTTGAATGTCAAAGACTGTCACAAGATTTTCAACATTAACTGTGTTTTATTATACTCTTTCAGCTTTCTGGAGTAAATGATAGTTCCACTAATTATTCAAAGGTTGCAGCTGCAGGGCAAAATTTACCCATTATGCTATTGTACTTCTATCATTTCCAAGACCATGAAGGCAGGCTTTTTTTTGAAGTGCTCAATCTCAATTTTCATGAAGCAACATCATCTTAACTAACGGTCTGTACCCAGTTATTCTGTGCTTTAAACAATAGGAATGGACAAGGTCAAAGATTTTATGAATTACTTAGTAGGCGTAAATACAGACTTTCTGTGAAAATGGGACGTGCACAGATCGGGAAGGCTGTGCGCCATGCACGTATGGCACTTAAGTAAAGAAAATGGCGGATTAAAAAACTATTTACAGGGCCCCAGAAGCGGCTGAGTGGCATAATGACGTTTATCCCATAAAGGATTAAGAATTGGTGCGAGACAACCCATTAGATAAAGGTTTGGTATCACATACGTAAAATACTGCTTTCTCGTGTCACAACTGTTCAGATTCCGTTCATTGGCAAACGTCAACTAATATTTTCACAAGGCCAATTCTTCTGGAAACATTCACCAACGCTGGTGTTTGAATCTACCTGACGAGCTATTGAGTTCAGTGAGATGAACAATTCGTTAGCTAGCATGTTAACCCTTTTGGCCAGTAATGAATTACACATGTAACTGTTATCGTAAACACTTGAATTTAATAATTTAATGGCGAAAAGGATTAGCGTGCTAGCTGGCGAATTACTCATCCCATTGACTTGAATAGACTGTAAACTAGAAGCCAAACGCTATTTTTCCACTTTATAAAAGAATACAATGCTTAAATTTATGGGACAAATATAATCACAAATTCAAATTTATGAAACTCAAGTAGTAATTTTCATTTTAATGAAAATTACTACTCTCATTGCATGAATTTGATATCTCGGGCTCACTCATTGGAGATCCTCTATTTATTTAGCAGGAAGCATTTTTATTTGTGTAATTTCTACTTTTATGATAAAAGAAGATGAAATATCAATCACTGCATTGACTTTTTCTTTGTTTTAGATTGACAATATGTCGTCTGAGTTTATTTTCGTCCCCAGACCTCTGCTAGTCAAAGTCATAGTACAAAATTTAACCTGTGTGATTTATCATTTACTACAAGTTTTAATGCTAGTTTTGTGACTTCTAATCTTACAGTCCAGAGTTGAGTTAGTGATTATCGCTCAGAATTGTTTCTCCAGTCCTCGTTTTGAGTAAGCAATGTATTAAGCAAGTGGATTGAGTCTGCACTCCTCAGTTTACAGTTAACCCTTAAATGCCCCCTGTGACGAATTTGTCACACGATTTTGGGGGTTGTCAAAACCACTGACCCCACATAAATTTTGCAACCTAATGCCCATAGTGGCATATTTAGACCATCAGTCCTGCCATCTGATGCATAAAAGTGGAACTGACACTACACTGGCTGCACCAGCTAACCTTTCCAATATGGCTGCTCCCATGGTGGAATCCACACGATAGATCAGCACCCATTCATCACTGGTTAAAGTAGACAAACAGGTAAGCTAATGAAAAATAAGCTATGCCTAATACTTCAGCAATATGTCAACTATTTTATCATTCAAGTCATTTAAGCAATAAGGTCCCCGAAATGCCCATTGTGACATATCTGTCACAAAAGTAAAGTGAGGTCAAAGGTCACCAAAAATTAAAAATTGCTATTAGCCCCTCCCCAGGACATATTAACAGAATACATAGATTTTTCTTTCAACTTTTACTATAGTTGGGCATTTAGGGGTTAAAGAAACAGGATTTTTTTCAACAGAGTAAGGATATAAACACCTTCATTTCCGCACCTGAAGTGGATAGCTATTGAGTTTGACTGATTAAAGAGAAACCTGAATAAAACTATTTCATAATAATGTTAACTGCAAGATCCCGTGTAATTGATGCACACTACCAAAACAAAGTCACAATGATCTTATAACCCTCTTCAGTCATGCATAGATGAGGTTATTTCATCATTCCACTGGACAATATTAACATTTTTCAGCAGAAAGTTTTGTTTTACTTCAGAGGACAAAATGTAACATCCGTCACGTAATGTCCGTCATGGAGGATTTTGCACAATTACTGCCTGCTAAGAGACTCTCATTTGGAGCTGTATTATAATTTATGTATTAGGTGGCCTAGTTCTCATACAATTCTGGGATAAACATTCATGTGTACCATTGTTGAGACACAGAGAATTTTGAAATAAACATGGCTGAATTTTTTCCATGTCTTTTTCATGTAACGTCCGTCATGTTCATAATTGTGGTGAAACGCACAGACATCACTGGATGGCTTTTCTTCCCTGATCAAACAGCCTCAGACCTAAGCTAGTAATGCCCATAAGGTTAAATTCCTTGGAGTAAAACTTCAGCTGTGAGAGTAGTTGGAACGGCTAAAAATTCCCTCTGATGTAACGTCCGTCACGGTGGAATTGCTCTTTGGTCTTGTCCCTTACGCGCAGAGATTTTTCCAGTTTCTCTGAATCTTTTGATGATGTTTTGGACTGTCGATGATGAGACCTTCAAAGCCGTAGCAATTTGACGTTGAGGAACAGTGTTTTTGAAGTATTCCATAATTTTTTTACGCAAGCCTTCACAGGCTGGAGGGCTTCTGCCATCTTTACTTCTGAGAGACTCAGCCTCACTAAGACATCCCTTTTTTAGCCAATCATGTTACACACCTGATGCCAGTTAACTTAATTACTTGCTAAATGTTCTTTCAGCAGATTCTCGTACACATTAATTGCATTTTCAGCCCTTTTTTGCCTGTGTCCTAACTTTTTTGAGACCTGTTGCAGCCAGAAAATTTGAAATAAGCTCATTTTGTGGATAAAAATGTAAAATGTCTCAGTTTCAATATTTGAAATGCTATCTATGTTCTATTGTAAATAACATATTGGCTCATGTGATCTGAAAGTCATTGCATTTTGATTTTATTCACAATTTACACTTCGTCCCAACTATTTCGGAATTGGGGTTGTAAATAAAATCGGAATGCAATGATTTGCAAATATCATAAACCCGCATTTTTTTCACAATAGAGCATAGACAACATATCAGATGTTAAAAGTGAGACATTTTACCATTTCATGAAAAATATTAGCTCATTTTGAATTTGAGGGCAGCAACACGTCTCAAAAAAGTTGGGATAGGGGCAACAAAAGGCGGAAAAGTGAGTGGTGTTAATAAAAAACAGCTGAAGGAGTAATTTGCAACTAATTAGGTTAATTGGCAACTGGTCAGTAACATGACTGGTTATAAAAAGAGCATTTTAGAGAGGCAGAGTCTCTCAGAGGTAAAGATCTACAGACATTCACCAATCAGTGAAAAACTCTAAAAATTGTGGAACAATGTCAGAAATATGTTTCTCAATGTAAAATTGTGAAGACTTTGAAAATCCCACCATCTACAGAACATAATATCATCAAATTATTATATATATCAAAAATTATCCGCATAAATCTGTGTGCACAAGGGACATGGCCGAAGGTCATTATTGGATGCTCGTGATCTTCGGGCCTTCAGGCAGCACTGCATTAAAAGAGGCATAATTCTGCACTGGAATTCACTGCATGGGCTCAGGAACACTTCCAGAAATCATTTTCTGTGAACACAGTTTGCTGTGCAATGCACAAATGCAAGTTAAATCTGTATCATGCAAAGAAGAGGCCATATGTGAACACAATCCAGAAACAACGCTGTCTTCTCTGGGCCAAAGTTCATTTAAAATGGAGTGAGACAAAATAGAAAACTGTTCTGTGGTCAGATGAATCAAAATTTGAAATTCTTTTTGGAATCCAGGGACGCCGTGTCATGCAGACTAAGGAGGAGAATGAACATCCAGCTTGTCATGAGCGTTCAGTTCAAAAGCCTGCATCTCTGATGGTATGGGATTGCATTATTCCCTATGGTGTGGGCAGCTTACACATCTGAAAAGGCACGATCAATACTGAAAAGTATATAGAGGTTTTACAACAACATATTGTCCCATCCAGACACTGTCTCTTTCAGGTGGTCTTGCATATTTCAGCAGGACAATGCTAAACCACTGCATCCATCACAACAGCATGGCTTCGCAGTAGAAGAGTCTGGGTGCTGAAATGGCCTACCTGCATTCCAGACGTTCCACCAACGGAAAACATTTGGTGCATCATAAAACAAAAAATCCGGCAAAGAAGACCCAGGACTGTTGAGCAGCTAGAATCCTTCATCAGACGATAGTGGGACAACATCCCAAAACTCCAGCAATTGGTCGCTGTACTTCCCAGACGTTTACTGATTCTTGTTGAGCCCCTTTGAATACAAATGATGCCAATTTTTTCTTGTGATACTTGAGCCTATTTAGGCTTTATAACTCAGTAAATGTGTCACAGAGACTTTTGAAAATTATTCCAGTGAAGAAAGACAGTTGGAAATTCAATTATAGAATTATTTAAGAATTAAATTTCGGAATTTACAGACGCCGGCGTCTATATCTGTGCAAAGGGATTAAAGAATTGGGGATGCTACACAATGGTAAACACGGCCCTGTCCCAACTTACTTGATATGTATTGCTGCCATCAAAATCAAAATGAGCTAATATTTTTCATGAAATGGTAAAATGTCTCACTTTAAACATCTGATATGTTTTCCATGTTCTATTGTTCATAAAGTATGGGTTTATGAGATTTGCACATCATTGTCTTCTGTTTTTTATTCACCAGGGCTCGAAATTAACTTTTTTTGCTTGGTAGCGCTGCGCTCCCAAGTTCAAAAAGTTAGGAGCACGAGCCAAAATTTAGGAGCGCACACACCGAAATCTAAGAAGCACCAATATATATTTTTTAATGTTTAAAAAACTACAATGTAACACTCCACATTAACAATACAACTGTCTCCAACAAATGGCAGTCATTAAACAATATGAGAGTCTTGAGTTCATTGATTAACAAAGGTTTCCACTACATTGGTTTTATGCCATATCCGGAGGCCAGGATTTAAAATTGGGTCTCCTGGCTCTCTGCCCTTCCATCCATCTCCTCACTGCCTGTGAGGCATCAAATATGTCCAGAGGAGGACCCTCCACACTGATCCGAATCAAATCTTCAACTGTGTTAGGGTTAAATGCAGATCTGACGTAAGGTCGTGAAGTCCTTGTTTTCGCCTCAATATTGCAATATGAATCAGTCTACAGAGGTAACTTTGCTATTTGTTAGCTTATTATAGCATAAGCAGATGTTATAATGAGTTGGATATGTTTGTTTTAAGTTATAGTATGCCACACGCCATTGTCGTCTAATTTCTGCATTTTCAGGAAAACGTTGCGTGTACATGCAAATATATAAACGTTTACTGGTCTAAAGACGCGTTGAAAAAAAATGTGTGTTTATGATTTTTGCAGATAGGCTACTGAAGATATGAGCGAAGAAAACGAGACGAAGATTTTAGGTTTGCGCAAGCGCAGAGCCGCGAGGCGGCATATTTTGATAGGTTGTAAATATTAACAGAACACCGGACCTACTCGTTGACGCACATTTGTCACAGTATTTTTTGTGTTTCGTTCTTTCTCCATGTTTGGAAGGACTTTCACTTTAAAGTGTTTGGACTCAGTAGATAACGCGCTGTTACCTGCGAGATCCGGGCCATTATCTTTACAATGAACACGGTGCACTTCACCTTCTTATAACCTCAGCCATTCAAAATTTCGAAGCAACTCTTTGCGAAAATAATAAACTGATTTTGCCGCCGGTTCATCCGAATCACCATCATGATTCTCAGTTTCAGTAACTTTTGTGACCGACTCGACTTTTTTGAACGTTAACGGTACCAAAAAAAGAAAAGTCTTCCATAGCTCTCCGTTTCATTTTCCGTCTAAATCTTGTGTATAGTTACAATAGTAACTCTCAATACCGTGAAATGGAGTGATTGACGGTTAATATTAACCATTCTTGAATCAGTACTGAGGTTTAGGACGTCAAGCTCCCCTTTGATTGGTCAGAATGGTCACTGTCAGCTCAAGGAACACTCTGGGTGCGCTCCATTCTTATACGGGTGAAGCTAGATCCGAGTAGTTCAAGTACGCAGTGCGACTGAAAACTCGTAAAATCTCGTTTCCGCGATCCTCGGTAATTACTAGTCAATAAATAACGTCATGGTTTTAGTGCCTTCGAGTTATTAAAATAATTAAAATGACTAAAACGAGTTTTAGTCATTTTAAAGAGCGTGTTCCTGTTGTCGATTGCTTTGAATTCTTGGTTTGTTTTTGCTTTTGACTACAATGCTTGTTTAATCCCATCCTAATGTTTATTATGCAGAGGGTGGGGAAGGAACGTTTCAGTTTAATTTTGTACCATTTCTTTGTTTGTTTGGGGCTTTGATAATCCCATGAAAATGGAGGACGTTATCAATTCAATAATGACTTATGTAAACTTCATGACTTTCAGAAAGGACGGAGGACTGACTGATGACTATCAATGAGTATTAACTGACAGCACAATTAGTCCCTGTATTATTAAAAGCAGCATAATTTTCAGTGCAGCATCTTAGAAAATCCACTGGAAATAATTAAAATTTATCTGTTCATAATTTTAATGTACATCTGCACTTATGTATTGGTGTTTAGTGATTAGTTCAAAACAACTTTTTCATTAACTTTTTGCATGCAGAAGGTATAAATTTATCTAGGCTTGCATGTACAGTAATATTTTTAGGAAGGGCTCATGAAACACTATACATCCAGACATAACAAGACACATTAAAACACAAATTTATCTCATTATACACATACATTTTATGTATATCTTTTTATTTTGCACTTACAGTGCCGTGAAAAAGTATTTACCCCCTTCCTGATTTCTTATTTTCTTGCATATTTGTCACACAAATGTTTCAGATCAGCAAATAAATTTTAATATTAGACAAAGACAACCCGAGTAAATACAAAATGCAGTTTTTAAATAATGATTTAATTTATTAAGGGGAAAAAGCTATCCAAACCTACCTGGCCTCGTGTGAAAAAGTAATTGTCCCTAAACCAAATAACTGGTTGTGCCACCCTTCATGCATAACAACTGCAAGCAAGTGTTTGCGATAACTGGGAATGAGTCTTTCACATAGCTGTGGAGGAATTGTGGCCCACTCTTCTTTGCAGAATTGTTTTAATTCAGCCACATTGGAGGGTTTTTGAGCATGAACGGCCTGTTTAAGGTCATGCCACAGCATCACAATCGGATTTAAGTCCGGACTTTGCTTAGGCCGCTCCAAAACCTTCAATTTGTTTTTTTTTAAGCCATTCAGAGGTGGACTTGCTAGTGTGTTTTGGATCATTGTCCTGCTGCTTAACCCAAGTGTGCTTGAGCTTGAGGTCACCAACTGATGGTTGGACATTCTCATTCAGGATTTTCTGGTGGAGAACAGAATTCATGGTTCCATCAATTACGAAAAGTCATCCAGGTCCTGAAGCAGCAAAGCAGCCCCAAACCATCACACTACCACCACCATGTTTGACTTTTGGTATGATGTTCTTCTTATGAAATGATATGTTAGTTTTACGCCTGATGTAACGGGATGCACACCTTCCAAAAAGTTCAACTTTTGTCTCGTCAGTCCACAGAATATTTTCCCAAAAGTCTTGAGGATCATCAAGATATATTTTATATATATAGACGAGCCCTTGTGTTCTTTTTGGTCAGCAGTAGTTTTCACCTTGGAACCCTTCCATGGATGCCATTTTTGCCCAGTCTCTTTCTTATTGTTGAATCATGAATACTGACTTTAAATGAGGCAAGTGAGGCCTGCAGTTCCTTTGATGTTGTTCTGGGTTCTTTTGTGACCTCCTGGATGAATCGTCGATGCGCTTTTGGTAATTCTGGTAGGCCGGCCACTCCTGGGAAGGTTCACCACTGTTCCAAGTTTTCTCCATTTGTGGATAATGGTTTTCACCATGCTTCGCCGGAGTCCCAAAGCCTTAGAAATGGCTTTGCCACCCTTTCCAGACTGATAGATGTCAATTTCTTTGTTTCTCATCTGTTCTTGAATTTCTTTCGTTCCCAGCATGACATAATGCTTTGAGATCTTTTAGCCTACTTCAATTTGTCAAACAGGTTCTATTTAACTGATTTCTTGATTCAACAGGTCTGGCAGTAATCAGGCCTGGATGTGGCTAGTGAAATTGGACTCAAAAAATGTGGTTAATCACAGTTTATTCATGATTTAACAAGGGGGGCACTTATTTCTTCACATAGGGCCAGGTAGGTTTGGATAGCCTTTTCCCCGTAATAAATGAAATCATCATTTCAAAACTGTATTTTGTATTTACTCAGGTTATTTGTTTTATTAAAATTTGTTTGATGATCTGAAACATTTAAGGGTGAAAAATGTGCAAAAAAGTAAGAAATCAGGAAGGGGGAAAATACTTTTTCATGGCACTGTATGTACTGAAAACACTTCATGAAAAAGAAATCTTCAATAAACTCAGAAACATGAATAGCATGTGAAGCAGTTTGTCTGAGCCCTCTCCTCTATGTTGTTCTTGTATATAATCTCTACCATGGTTTGCTGTGCTGCGTGGGGATGCTCCAATCGCTGGGAGGTTGAATACAAATGTACGGTTTCTCCAATGAGGTGAAGAAGAGAAATAAATTGTTGGCTCAATTTAGGAGAAAACAAACATTAAAAATTACAACAATAAAAATGTGAGGTGATCGCATTCAAACACTGCACTTGCACTTTTTCACAACCAAAGACCACACGAATTGGAAGCCAATTGTCCAGTTTATTAAAAGTAAAGAACGGGGAAAGCCTTGCACAGCTTAGGTAGTTAAGACTCAGGGTGTAGGGTGAGTGTCGTCTGTCTCATTGCAGGGAGTTCTCTGGCTCTTATTGAATCGCTGCAGGTCTTCTGCAGAAAGAGAGGGGGGGTGGGGAGAAAAAGACAGGAGAAAGGGTTAGACACATCTATATAGGCTTGGATGGGAAATTGTGCCGAGAGATGAGGTGTGGTCTTTGTTTCCCTACTTAGGTTATGGAACTCAAGTAGTTGTGATCAACAGCTTTTGCTGCTGATGTTTAAGTATGGCAAATGGCATCAGTTACAGATGTGACAGGAATTAGCATAAAGTTGGATCATGTTCTTTGCAGTCTTTCAAACAAGAAATACAGTACAGCTCAATATTTTTAGTATTCAGTATGATTCCCCACTTAGGCCAAACATTTTTGGAAAATTAAGCATAGAAGGCTACTTGGCCAATCCAGTTTTCAATCTTCTATTTGGTCCTCCAGCCTCCTCTCCTTAATCATCAATCCAAAATTAGCTGAGCAGCAACATAATATTGACAGGTAATGTCAACAGAATCACAAAATCCTAAAACACTCAAACAAGAGATCACGTCTAAGTTTACTGAATAGAAGTTAAAAAAAAAAAAGCTCCCAAAAATCAATATTAATAGCGATGTATCACAGCAAACGATGGCTCTTCTTTATTATTCTGTAAGGTTAACTTTATTACACCAGCTAACGTTAGCTACCTTTTGTTCTCAAAGAAAATCTCACTTCACCACATCCACTGATATAACGAGTCTGATGGTAAATTTACGTTACTTCTCCAACATTTCCTCCCCCCCCCCATAAAACTAAAAAAAAAAAAAAAAAAAAAAAAAAAATCACGTTTAAGAAGCATTTTTCCCCTCTAATTTTCTTTGGATGAAATGGCACTGACATGACGGAGTTTACAAGTATGCTGCTGCTCATGGTTGTTAGCGGTAACTGTAAGCTAACTGTACCTAGCTAGTATCGTAGCCCAATTTGTTGTCCGTAAACATTAAATATCTCAAGAGTCGTGCAGGAATAATCCAGTAAAACGCTTTACTGTACGTGTTATTTAACTCAGATGTGCTGACAATATTCAGTCTAATTCTTTAAACGTCTTACCTTTTGGAAGATCATCACGCATACGATCCATTCCACTTCAGCTCAGCTGCTGGACTAGTCTTGTCGCACTTCGAGATTTTATCAACTCTCACAGCGTACTTGGAGTAGTTCAAGTGTTAGTGCAGAGTTGACTGAAATCTTTTAATGTTTAATGTTTACGGACAACAAATTGGGCTACGATACTAGCTAGGTGCAGTTAGCGACAGTTACTACCGCTAACCATGAGCAGCAGCATACTTGTAGACTCCGTCATGTTAGTGCCATTTCATCCAAAGACGCGAAATTAGAGGGAAAAGTGCTTCTAAACGTGATTTTTTTTTTTTTTTTTTTTTAGTTTTATGGGGGGGGGGGGGAGGAAATGTTGGAGAAGTAACGTAAATATACCATCAGACTCATTATAGCAGTGGATGTGGTGAAGTGAGATTTTCTTTGAGAACAAGGTAGCTTACGTTAGCTGGTGTAATAAAGTTAACGTTACCGAATAATAAAGAAGAGCCATCGTTTGCTGTGATACATCGCTATTAATATTGATTGTGGGAGCTTTTTTCTTTTTTTAACTTCTACTCAGTAAACTTAGACGTGATCTCTTGTTTGAGTGTTTTAGGATTTGTGATTCTGTTGACATTACCTGTCAATATTATGTTGCTGCTCAGCTAATTTTGGATTGATGATTAAGGGAGAGGGAGGCTGGAGGACCAAATAGAAGATTGAAAACAACGTATTGGCCAAATAGCCTTCCATGCTTGATTTTCCAAAATATTTCCCCTAAGTGGGGAATCATACTGAATACTAAAAATATTGAGCTGTACTGTATTTCTTGTCTGAAAGACTGCAAAGAACATTATCCAACTTTATGCCAATTCTTGTCATATCTGTAACTGATGCCATTTGCCATACTTAAACATCAGCAGCAAAAGCTGTTGATCACAGCTACTTGAGTTCCATAACCTAAGTAGGGAAACAAAGACCACGCCTCATCTCTCAGCACAATTTCCCATCCAAGCCTATATAGATGTGTCTAACCCTTTCTCCTGTCCCCCCCCTTCAGCTGAAGAGCTGCAGGCGATTCAATAAAAGCCTCCCTGCAACGAGACAGAGGATACTCACGCTACACCTTGAGTCTTAACTCCCTAAGCTGTGCAAGCCTTTCCCTGTTCTTTACTTTGAATAAACTGGACAATAAGCTTCCAAATCGTGTGGTCTTTGGTTGCGAAAAAGTGCAAGTGCAGTGTTTGAATGCGATCACCTCACATTTTTATTGTTGTAATTTTTAATGTTTGTTTTCTCCTAAATTGAGCCAACAATTTATTTCTCTTCTTCACCTCATTGGAGAAACCGTACATTTGTATTCAACCTCCCAGCGATTGGAGCATCCCCACGCAGCACAGCAAACCATGGTAGAGATTATATACAAGAACAACATAGAGGAGAGGGCTCAGACAAACTGCTTCACATGCTATTCATGTTTCTGAGTTTATTGAAGATTTCTTTTTCATGAAGTATTTTCAGTACATACAGTGCCGTGAAAAAGTATTTTCCCCCTTCCTGATTTCTTACTTTTTTGCACATTTTTCACACTTAAATGTTTCAGATCATCAAACAAATTTTAATATAAAACAAATAACCCGAGTAAATAAAAAATGCAGTTTTGAAATGATGATTTCATTTATTAAGGGGAAAAAGCTATCCAAACCTACCTGGCCCTATGTGAAAAAATAAGTGCCCCCCTTGTTAAATCATGAATTAACTGTGATTAACCACATTTTTTTGAGTCCAATTTCACTAGCCACACCCAGGCCTGATTACTGCCAGACCTGTTGAATCAAGAAATCACTTAAATAGAAACTGTTTGACAAAGTGAAGTTGGCTAAAAGATCTCAAAAAGCATTATGTCATGCTGGGAACTAAAGAAATTCAAGAACAGATGAGAAACAAAGAAATTGACATCTATCAGTCTGGAAAGGGTGGCAAAGCCATTTCTAAGGCTTTGGGACTCGGCGAATCACGGTGAAAGCCATTATCCATAAATGGAGAAAAACTTGAACAGTGGCGAACCTTCCCAGGAGTGGCCGCCCACCAGAATTACCAAAAAGCGCATCGACGGCTCATCCAGGAGGTCACAAAAAGAACCCAGAACAACATCTGAAGAACTGCAGGCCTCACTTGCCTCATTTAAAGTCAGCATTCATGGTTCAACAATAAGAAAGAGACAGGGCAAAAATGGCATCCGTGGGAGGGTTCCAAGGCGAAAACTACTGCTAACCAAAAAGAACACAAGGGCTTGTCACACATTTGCCAGAATACATCTTGATGATCCCCAAGACTTTTGGGAAAATATTCTGTGGACTGACGAGACAAAAAATGAACTTTTTGGAAGGGGTGCATCTCGTTACATCAGGCGAAAACTAACATATCATTTCATAAGAAGAACATCATACCAAAAGTCAAACGTGGTGAAGGTAGTGCGATGGTTTGGGGCTGCTTTGCTGCTTCAGGACCTGGACGACTTGTCGTAATTGATGGAACTATGAATTCTGCTCTCTACGAAAATCCTGAAGGAGAATGTCCAACCATCAGTTGGTGACCTCAAGCTCAAAGCGCACTTGGGTTAAGCAGCAGGACAATGATCCGAAACACACTAGCAAGTCCACCTCTGAATGGCTTAAAAAAAACAAATTGAAGGTTTTGGAGCGGCCTAAGCAAAGTCCGGACTTAAATCCGATTGTGATGCTGTGGCATGACCTTAAACAGGCCGTTCATGCTCAAAAACCCTCCAGTGTGGCTGAATTAAAACATTCTGCAAAGAAGAGTGGGCCACAATTCCTCCACAGCGATGTGAAAGACTCATTCCCAGTTATCGCAAACACTTGCTTGCAGTTGTTGTCGCAGAGGGTGGCACAACCAGTTATTAGGTTTAGGGGACAATTACTTTTTCACACCAGGCCAGGTAGATTTGGATAGCTTTTTCCCCTTGATAAATCATTTAAAAACTGCCTTTTGTATTTACTTGGGTTGTCTTTGTCTAATATTAAAATTTATTTGCTGATCTGAAACATTTGTGTGACAAATATGCAAAAGAATAAGAAATCAGGAAGGGGGCAAATACTTGTTCACGGCACTGTAAGTGCAAAATAAAAAGATATACATAAAATGTATGTGTATAACGAGATAAATTTGTGTTTTAATGTGTCTTGTTATGTCTGGATGTATAGTGTTTCATGAGCCCTTCCTAAAAATATTACTGTACATGCAAGCCTAGATAAATTTATACCTTCTGCATGCAAAAAGTTAATGAAAAAGTTGTTTTGAACTAATCTCTAAACACCAATACATAAATGCAGATGTACATTAAAATGATGAACAGATAAATTTTAATTATTTCCAGTGGATTTTCTAAGATGCTACACTGAACATTATGCTGCTTTTAATAATGCAGGGACTAATTGTGCTGTCAGTTAATACTCATTGATAGTCATCAGTCAGTCCTCCATCCTTTCTGAAAGTCATGAAGTTTACATAAGTCATTATTGAATTGATTACGTCGATCCTCCATTTTCATGGGATTATCAAAGCCCCAAACAAACAAAGAAATGGTACAAAATTAAACTGAAACGTTCCTTCCCCTCCCTCTGAATAATAAACATTAGGATGGGATTAAACAAGAATTGTAGTCAAAAGCCAAAACAAACCAAGAATTCAAAGCAATCGACAACAGGAACACGCTCTTTAAAATGACTAAAACTCGTTTTAGTCATTTTAATTATTTTAATAACTCAAAGGCACTAAAACCATGACGCTATTTATTGACTAGTAATTACCGAGAATCGCGGGTATGTCTCTCTGGCCGATTTGACACATGCATTTAAATTGCCCGCCGGCAACTTCCTGGAACTATTCGCTGTCTCCATGAACCACGTGACGATCGCGGAAATGAGATTTTACGAGATTTCAGTCAACTCTCGCACAGCGTACTTGAACTACTCCGGATCTTGCTTCACCCTGCAGTATGTCCAGTAGATTCTTGCACTCACTCCTCCGAAACATACGCCCATCTCTATTTAAGCTGCAGCAGCAGTTTGCATGCCTTCTGACTACCAAACGTACCCGAAAAGAGGCGTTTAATTGGGGGAGGGGAAAGCGGTCGCACAGTGACCAAAACGGGCGCAATTTCGAGCCCTGTTCACGTTTTACACACCATCCCAACTTTTTTGGAATTGGGGTTGTATTATCTTGATAAATATTTACATAAATAAATCAATAAACCATAAGACCCTTCTCACTCCTGTTACTGTTACTCAGTCCTGTTACTCTTTAAAAGAGTAACAGGACTGAGTTTTTAGCATAAAATTAGCAAATACATGAAATGTAGCCACATGACATCCATGCTAATAGCAAGACTACACTGAGCTCATTATAATGATTGATCAAATCTTGGTATTTTTAAAATAAACTAATAACATCTAAACAATAATTTAGGTTACAGGACTTTACGTTGAGATTGAACTTCTCAGTCATGATTATATTGCCATCAAATATACCGAAAAGAAAATCAGAGAAGGTACTTTTCTTCCTCCCATGGCCTGCAGAAGATTCAGATGATGCAACTTCCTGTTGAACATGTGACTTGTGGAATGTTCCAAATTTTTTAGAGGGGCTGATATGTTAGGGTAACAGGACTGAGTGAAAACTCAGGGACATGACTAAAATGTGTATTTTAACTAAAATATCATTAGTTCTGCAGGAGAAAAAAATGTTTAAAGAATAGATGGGTTAAGGAATCCCACAGCAATACAAAAAGAATAGGATTTCCAAAGGATTTTATTCACAATTCTCCATGGAAAAGTGTCGTGTTAGGGACTGGGGACAGGCAACAAATGCTATTTTTTTCAGCGTTCCAGGTAGTTTTTATTAATGTTTTAAATTACTTATCTTAAATTTGCCCTTAGATCAATGTGCAGGAATCTATTATAATAATAAAATATATATTACAGCTCATTTTTATGCATGTTTATGTATATAAGGCTCCAGGGACGGAAATGGCACCGATTCGGTGGAATGGCCCAACTAATGATTTTACTGAACAAATATTGATCAAAGCTACAGAATAGGGCTGGGCGATAAATGTATCGCGATGAGTTTCAGCGCAATAAAAGTAACTGCCACTATGAGGCAGACAGGCGAGCATGCTTGTTACCTTTTCTATGCCTAATGCCATGTGGAGCAAACATCAGAGGCCGTTTGAATTGTTTCTGGGAAGAAAAGTGCGATTTGAAGTCCGCTAATTACCAGCGAGGTTGGACAGCTTCCTTCACCTTGGCATAATTAGCTTACCTTAAAGGGGACCTATTATGCTGATCCTAATTTTAACACATATAAGTAATGTTATAATGTTGGATGTCCATACTCAACCTCTGTAAAGTTTCTAAACATAAGATACAGGGGTTTTGCTGTAATCCAAGAACGTGGTTTCGTGAACGTGATTTCCTCTCTGAACGAGACCTGGGCAAAACCTGACGTCAGGTTGTGCCGTCCCATTAATACAGACCTAGCCAGAGCCAATCACGGCGCTGGACCTGCCCACACCGGAAACTATTCTAGCAGGCACAAACAACCGCAGATCATACTATGCCTTAGTAACGGCCACACTTCTAGAAATACAAAAAGAAGAACCGAGATCATTTTAGGTACAGTTTTGTCAGTATCTCTCCCAAAGCTGTTAAATCCGTTTATTTTTGGACGCGAAGAAAAGCACCTATTTCTCTTCAAAAGACGATGCCACCAGAAATCAGTGGGTAGCTTTTTTGTTTGCTGGCAGCAAACAGCCACGGCCTAAAGGAACGCGTTAGCTGTTTGTGTGCTCAGCATTTCACCAAAGACAGCTTTGTCAATAAAGGATAATTCGATGCTGAATAGGCGTTTCAGCTGCTTCTCAAAGTATCTCTCCCAAAGCTGCTCGTCCGTTTATTTTTGACGTGAAGAAAGCACCTATTTCTCTTCCAAAAAGAAGATGCCACCAGAAATCAGTGGGTAGCTTTTTTGTTTGCTGGTGGCAAACAGCCACGGCTAAAGGGAATGTTAGCTGTTTGTGCTCAGCATTTCACCAAAGACAGCTTTGTCAATAAAGGATAATTTGGTGCTGAATAAGCGTTTCAACTACTTCTCAAAGTATCTCTCCCAAAGCTGTTCGTCCTTTTATTTTTTGAATGAGGAAAAACACTTATTTCTCTTCCAAAAGACGGTTGCCACCAGAAATCAGTGGGTAGCTTTTTTGTTTGCTGGCGACAAACAGCCACGGCCAAAGGGAATATTAACTGTTTGTGCTCAGCATTTCACCAAAGACAGCTTTGTCAATAAAGGATAATTCGATGCTGAATTAGCGTTTCAGCTGCTTCTCAAAGTATCTCTTCAAAAGCTGGTCGTTCGTTTATTTTTGACGCGAAGAAAGCACCTATTTCTCTTCCAAAAGAAGATGCCACCAGAAATCAGTGGGTAGCTTTTTTGTTTGCTGGCGGCAAACAGCCACGGCCAAAGGGAAGGTTAGCTGTTTGTGCTCAGCATTTCGCCAAAGACAGCTTTGTCAATAAAGGATAATTCGATACAGGATAAGCATTTCAGCTGCTTCTCAAACCTGAAGCAGTTGCATCGATCAAGCGCTCGGAGCCACAAGCTGTAAGTAACGATATAACAGCAAATAATGTAAGTGAAGCTAACGTGTTACGGGTGGCTAGCAGGACCGCTAACAATAGTTAACGCTAATGACTAGCCTCAAACACAGGCTTTGTTAAAATATCTGAAGATAAAGCCTGGATCGGTCGCAACTGTCCATGACTCACAGACGCAGAAGCTGTAAGCTGCTTTTACGGCATAAGCCTACCTAACGTGATAGCCTGTTGAATGTGGCTGTAGCACTGCGACTAACGTAGCCAAGTTACTGTTGCTAATGTTTGTGTCCTAAATATGCAAGAGTAATATCAGGGGACATTCAACAGAAGGTGTGTGAACATAAACCTCATTTGAAGCTAACTTTTTATACTTGTTTGTAATTTGGATGCTTGGTACAACTGTCCACGGTAATGGAACTTACTGTCTGTAAAACCTGCTTTGCAGGGTAACGTTTGTCTCTGTCGTTGTTATGAACGCTGGGTTACCAGCTACTGCATGTTAGTTAGTTTTAGTACTTAAAAATCCTCCTGGTTAACTTATATGCAGTAATTCTGACTGGTATGCTTGTGTTACTTCGGTAAGCATCAATATGGCAGTTTCATCATAGCGTTGCCTGATTGTAGCCACTACAGTTGAAGCTAATCGGAGAGGTGCTGTATGTGTCTGCAATGTTGGGCTGAAAAGGCTGCAGTTAGACCCGACGTAGGTTTTGCAGAGCTTGGGGTACGAGTTTGGGTGCTTGTGGAACGATCATTTAACTTATCCATGTCCAGGGTCAGCCGGATACTTCACCAATATCTGGGCTGGCTCTCTGATGCTACTGCGGTGAAAGCAATCGCGAAACGCACAAGCTATAACTTGTCTGGTATAACAAACAATTTCTCTGCATTGCTGTGGCGTAATTTCATCCCCCATTAGAAATTGCTCTGGCTAATAAATAGCCGAAAAAGGCGGAGATTGAATACGAAATTATTTCCTGTAGAAGTTATTGATTCGCTAGCTCCACATAGGCAACCATTCACGCTAACGGAACTTATGGTCTGTAAAACCTGTATTATGTTCATAACATAGCCAGAGCTCTCTCTAGCTGTCGCGTACTATCGAAAACGCATCCATTCTCAGCGAGCAAATGCTGGTCATTTTGGCGCAATAAGTAAAGCATTACCACGGGCAATTTCCGAAAAGACCGTTTAGCCTGGTGCTTTCACCCCTCCGTCACCAGCGCAGAAGCTGTTCCTTACTCCACGCTAATGACACACCACAGTTATGCGCACAGAGCAGCAGGTCCTTATAGTACATACCTAAGCAGTCCATAAGTTGTTGGTCCACTTTTTGCTGCTCCTCACTGTCCATGTTTCCCTCTAAACTCAGACCCATCGGATTTCTATGGTGTCCGGTCTACACTTGGGTATGTCGACCCGTTCTACAAATGTGTCTGTATGTGGTGGATTCTAGCTTTCCCTCAATCCTAGCTATAGAGTAGAAACACCACTGTACTCACCATAGTAGCGGAAGGTAGACAGCAAATTTGAGCTTGAGCTGCCAGACTTTTGCACTGCGTCCTCTACTTTCGCCGCTGCGTTTATTAGAACAAATTCATTTCATTAGATCTTATACACATGGACAGCGTTTGATTGTGGAATTTCCCCACCGATTCCTTAGATTAGATGGCAGACGCGTCTCACGTTTTACACTAGGGAGACAGACCTGGAAAACTGCATTCTGCTCAGCTCCGCCCTCCACAGAGCTGGCCAATCAGAAGAAAGTGGGCACACGGGGAGGGGGGGCCATAGCGGAAGAGCCGCCCAAATGAGGTGTTTCAGGCAGAGACTGCAATGGACTACAAATGGGGTTTTTTGAGGATGGCAGTATGAGCTAAATAAGGACCCTTTTTTGGACTTTGAACGATCAGGATTACTCTAGGGGAGTCCAAGATCAAAATATAAACTTTGAAGTGTAGCATAATAGGGCACCTTTAAATCAATTCCCGTCTACTTTGCCTAACTTGCAATCAAGCCATTTATTCAGCCAGCTGACTAATCAAAACCAAGATGTGGCCTATAATGATTAAGAAGAGATAATGAGAAGCAGACAGCCCTAACCAGGCTGCCGTGTTGGATTGAAAGAATGTCAGTAATCTGAATAAATAGCAGACCTCTGAATTCCGCCTCTCATCGTGAAACTTTAACGTATTGAAACCAGACTTTTGGTTTTGATTAGTCAGTTGGCTGAATAAATGGCTCGATTGCAAGTTGGGCAAAGTACACAGGAGTTGATTTAAGGTAAGCTAATTATGCCAAGGCGATGGAGGCTGTCCAACCTGGCTGGTAATTAGCAGACTTCAAATCGCAGTTTTCTTCCTGGAAGCATTTCAAATGGCCTCTGATGTTAGTTCAACACCAAATTAAAGGTATGTGGCATAGAGACCGTAATAATCAAGCTCATAATAGTCTGCCCCATAGAGGCGGTTACTTTTATTGCGCTTAAAATTATCGCGATACATTTATCACCCATCCCTACTACAGAAATCAAATACATTTAAATGTCTCACCTGATTATGTGTTCAAATCTTGCTAATCAAAGCTACAGAAGCCCGCTGCTTATGTGTGTGTGAGCTGCTCATGCATGTGTGAATTGAATTGCTTGTATGTGTGTGTGTGTGTGAACTGCTTGTTTGTGTGTGTGTGTGTGTGTGTGTGTCTGTGTGTGCATGTGTACGTGTGCTGCTTGTGCCTGTGCATATGTGTGTGTGTGTGTGTGTGTGTGTGTGTGACGTCATATGTTGTTACCTCTCTCTCTCTAGCACCTAGCAGCGTGGGTAGACATGCCTGTCCCGTAGCGTGCCTAAATTGTGATGTATTTCGTGTTTTACTCTGCAATAGCATTGAACCTGCCAACTACAAGTGAAGCTATAGTGTCCTACTGTTGAATAAACATACACCAGTGCCTGATCGTTGTGTCTGGCTGAGTATATCCCTTTCATTGAAAAGAGAGAGACCTGTGAGGATTAGTCCGATCCTTAGTGTGTGTGTGTGTGCATGTGTCTGTGTGCACTGCTTATGCGTGTGTGAACTGCTTGTGCAGTGCCGTGAAAAAGTATTTTCCCCCTACCTGATTTCTTATTTTTTTGCATATTTGTCAAACTTAAATGTTTCAGATGATCAAACAAATTTTAACATTAGACAAAGATAACCCGAGTAAATACAAAATGCAGGTTTTAAATGATGATTTCATTTGTTTGGGGAAAAAAGCTATCCAAACATACCTGGCCCTATGTGATAAAGTAATTGCCCCCTGAACCTAAACCCTCCCTCGGCCACAACAACTGCAATCAAGCGTTTGCGATAACTGGCAATGAGTCTTTCACATCGCTGTGGAGGAATTTTGGCCCACTCTTCTTTGCAGAATTGTTTTAATTCAGCCACATTGGAGGGTTTTTTTTAGCATGAACGGCCTGTTTAAGGTCATGCCACAGCATCACAATCGGTTTAAGTCCGGACTTTGCTTAGGCCGCTCCAAAACCTTCAATTTGTTTTTTTTAAGCCATTCAGAGGTGGACTTGCTGGTGTGTTTCGGATCATTGTCCTGCTGCATAACCCAAGTGCGCTTGAGCTCGAGGTCACAAACTGATGGTCAGACAGTCTCCTTCAGGATTTTCTGGTGGAGAACAGAATTCATGGTTCCATCAATTACAGCAAGTCTTCCAGGTCCTGAAGCAGCAAAGCAGCCCCAAACCATCACACTACCACCACCATGTTTGACTGTTGGTACTATGTTCTTTTTATGAAATGCTGTGTTTGTTTTTTACGCCGGATGTATCGGGACACATACCTTCTAAAAAGTTCAACTTTTGTCTCCTCAGTCCACAGAATATTTTCCCCAAAGTCTTGGGGATCATCAAGATGTTTTTTTGCAAATGTGTGACGAGCCTTTGTGTTCTTTTTGGTCAGCGGTGGTTTTCGCCTTGGAACTCTCCTATGGATGCCATTTTTGCCCAGTCTCTTTCTTATTATTGAATCATGAATACTGACTTTAACTGAGGCAAGTGAGGCCTGCAGTTCTTTAGATGTTGTTCTGGGTTCTTTAGTGACCTCCTGGATGAGTCGTTGATGCGCTCTTGGAGTAATTTTGGTAGGCTGGCCACTCCTGGGAACGTTCACCACTGTTTCAAGTTTTCTCCATTTGTGGATAGTGGCTCTCACAGTGGTTCGCTGGAGTTCAAAGCCTTAGAAATGGCTTTGTAATTCTTTCCAGACTGATAGATGTCAATGACTTTGTTTCTCATCTGTTCTTGAATTTCTCTAGATTGCGGCATTATGTGTTGCTTTTTGAGATCCTTTAGCCTACTTCACTTTGTCGGACAGCTTCTATCTAGGTGATTTCTTGATTCAACAGGTCTGGCAGTAATCAGGCCTGAGTGTGGATAGTGAAATTGAACTCAAAAAATGTGGTTAATCACAGTTAATTCATGATTTAACGGGGGGAGGGGCGGCAATTACTTTTTCACAGTGGGCTGGGTAGGTTTGGATAGCTTTTTTCCATCAATAAATGAAATCATCATTTAAAAACTGCATTTTGTCTTTACTCGGGTTATCTTTGTCTAATATTAAAATTTGTTTGATGATCTGAAACATTTAAGTCTGAAAAATATGCAAAAAAATAAGAAATCTGGCAGGGGGCAAATACATTTTCACGGCACTGTGTGTGTGTTATGTGTGTGTGCGCACGCGCGCGTGTGTGTGTTGCTGCTGCCTACATAATATGGTTACTGATTATTGATTGTGGTTATTAATTATGGTTATTTTTTACTGATGAATATGATGAGAAATATTGAAATGTAATCCTCAGCACTGTGTGTGGTATTTACTCAGTTTTGGGAAATCACAATGTCTAGAAAACTTAAGCACAAGTTGGCTGGCTGACAAGGACTAGTTAACGTCAGATCTCATGTATTTCCACTGAAACGGAGAGAATACTAGCAAAAAACTTTAATATTTTGGGAGCGAAATGCCCAAAGTATGAATACATTTTGATTATACATTTCATTTTGTTGGTAATAGTTGTATAATTGCATTATTACATGCAAGGGTGTGCTTGACCGTCATTATTGTCACTTCAGCGATGCTAACGGAACTCGGCGCAAGTGCCTCATTCCTGGTCGTATCACTGTCGTGACAATAATGACAGTCAAGCACACCCTTGTGTGTAATAATGCTTAATTTCAATTGAATGTCTGCAATAAAGTTTCCCATGCAGGAATCCGTTCCGTATATTGCCGGTAATCAAAACGTTCGAAATGAAATAATAGTTCTTTTTAGATATGTTAGCAAGACATAGTGCATCTTTACCTTTCTTGTTAAAGGACAATATTGTTGAGGTTTTTTAGTATTTTACTTAGGAGTTCAGCCATCTCGTATCCTCGGTGAAATGGAGATGGGAATTTTTCAACACAGGCGATGTATAGGCCTGTAATAATGCCATGCCCTCCCCACTCCCCACTCCCCTGCTCAGCAAACTGAACATCATCTCACCCCCAGTTTGCCACCAGACATAGCTTCCTGTTCTGTGGGAAACACTGAAACTAGCTTGAAAAATAATTACTTTTTCCACACATTGCTTCCTTGTCTGTGGGAACCACTGAAACGAATTTGAAAAATAATAACATTTTGACCGAAAGAGACAATGAAATTGTTAATTGTCAATTAATTCTCAGTCAATTAATTGTACGGCAAAATTTGGAATTGTTACAGCTCTAGCGATGTAGTGATTTTTCTGCCTGCGCAAGCACCTCAAGTCTTTATCAAAACTGCACGAACGTAGCATAAGGAGGCCGCGTCAGGCTCGTTTTGTCATGGTTGAAGGTTTACTCTTTGATTTTTCTATCTGTTTGCTTCTATCTGCTGACTGCTGGTGTGGCTGAATAGTAATTGGTTTCAGGTGTGTGAAGTCTATATTTTACCCAGGGCTTCAGCACTTCTTTGTAGTGATGGCGAGATGAAGCTTCATGGAGCATTGAAGCTTTCTCCCAAAATGGTCCACTAATGGGTGACACTTCTTGAGGCTTCATTTGCTCACTGCGCCATCTACTGGACAAGGGGTGTAAAACAGGCAAAAATATCACATGATGTTATGAGTTTGAAGTGTGTCGTATTTTGCAAAATGCCTGTGAATGAAACTGTCAGTGACGCCAAGAAATATACAATGCACTCATGTCACCATATGGTGTCTATTTTGCTGAGCAATAAACAATAATTTGAAAAAAAAAAAAAGAGTTGCATTTATGCGAAGTAGAAATGATCTGTTAAACTGGAGTGAGGGCAATGAGCATGCTTTTGCAACTTCGGGGTGAGGGCAGTGAATGTAGGGTGAGACTTTGGGATATGGGCAGTGAATGTGCTTGGGGTGAGACTATTGGTTTTTGTTCAGGAATAAAAGTTCTTCCACGGTATTTGGGCTCAGGCGTTTTCTTTTATTTGGTTAATATTTCCCCTGCTTTGGAAAGGAGTCTTTCACTGGGGGAAATGCATCTGCCGTTATTAATACACATACCTTGTTGGGAGAAATTAGATCAAAATGTTCCCACACTGGGGAAATCCTTTTCTTTCTCGGCGGCTCCATCGCAAACAAAAAAGTGTTTTTGATGGTCAACACACAATCAGAATTTCTAACGGTCAGAATCAACAAAATGTTAGGGATCCCCATCACGTTCTACAGCCCTATTTATCTCGAATCGCGTGCCAAAATGCGAACCACTTCATGAACCGGTCATGAGGTACGGCCGGCTGGCGAGGCTTCCGAAGTCATCGCATACGTCACCAATACACGCCTCAATACGCGCTTCACAAAATAATTCCTGTATTACTCGGCACACGCTTGGAAGCCGCGGCATAGAACGTCACATCACTACTTCTTTGCGTTAGTGTCGTCTTGCACTTCGTCACTTCAGGCAGGAGTTTTGTCCGCTGATGTGCGGCTAATATTTGCCTAGAATTTAGTAAGCAGAGTCTTACCTTGGCTGAATTCTTTACTTTGCTCACGAATTTGTCCTCTTTTATCCGCTGAGCCTCTTTGGTGTTGAAGTATCTGCGTGGTACTTCGCACCTAGCTCTTTCTTTCTCAAGGGTTGTTAGGTATACTCCTGAAGCCTCAGTTGTTCGGTTTTCTTTGCGTTGGGATTTTCCCACAGGAGTGTACTTTTAGGGATTGGTCCCTTCTTGTCCATCTCCTTCGAGACCTTAGTGGTTCAGGTCTTAGTGCCTTAGCTTTTCGTCTGAATATTGTGCACTCTAGCGAGTCCACTTTTCTCTATCCGTTACATGACACTAACGCCTACACATGGACCCCGCATATTTTTCATATTTTTCATTTTGCATATTATGGCGACCGGTCACGAAAGTGGGTTTGTGGAAGTCAGAAGAATCCAGGCGGACTTCCACGAATGTTTATCAGGCCAGGAAGAGAACATGGCCCTGTTAATTAACCAAGTCGCACGTCTCACCGAAAATGTGAATACACTCTCTCTCCAGTTGGCACAAGCATCACACCCAGTTCCACCCCCAATACCCCAGGTACCTAATACGATTCCCCGTGAAACACAATTAGCTGAAACTGTCGTGGTTTTCATTCAGACATATTTTCATATCATGAGGTTCCCCCATCCTCAAGCAATTGGAGAGAGACATATTCTTCAGAAAATTAGGCTTTATTAAGGCATGTTAATAAATATAAAGCAGAGTTCTTTTTGCGCAAGAAGAACTGACATCTTTCCTTTCACACCCAGTTTTTATACCTTCATCACAGGAAATATCTTCCAAATATGGTCTTTCCGCCTTCTCATTCTCACGCTACAACAGGACAGGCAAACCAAAACACTGCCAACTTCCCTTGAGAACTGCAACCAAAAGATAAGCATGCATAACACTAAAAAGGAGAGGAAAATTACAGTCAAGAGAGGAAAAATACAGTCAAAGGTATAGGATACACATGGATACATAAATGATTCAACTGATTATGTTTCAATATTGATCAAAGCTACAGAAATCAAATCCATCACCTGATTATGTTTTCGAATCAACTAAACAGAAGCCTGCTTACTAATCAAAGCTACAGAAGCACACTGCTTATGTGTGTGAGCTGCTCATGCATGTGTGAATTGAATTGCTTGTATGTGTGTCTGTGTGTGAACTGCTTGTTTGTGTGTGTGTGTGTGTGTGTGTCTGTGTGTGCATGTGTACGTGTGCTGCTTGTGCCTGTGCATATGTGTGTGTGTGTGTGTGTGTGTTACTGCTGCATATATAACATGGTTATTGATTATGATTATTGATTATGGTTATTCAATATGATTACTGATTTACTGATGAATATGATGATAAATATTGAAATATGATACTCAACAAAACGAAACGGGAACCTAAGATGCAGCTACCTAATCGGTATAATGGTCAGCCTAATAAGTGCCGTAACTTTCTGGCTCAATGTGAGATCTTTTTTAGGGCACAACCATCTCGTTACAGCATGGAAGACTCGCACATTTGTTTTATTTTATCTCTACTCGGGGGAAAAGCCTTAGACTGGGTCGGTCCATTGATCCGGGATAACTCTGAGATTGTTAATTCACTAGACAAACTCAGGAGTGAACTAATTTTAGTTTTCGATCACAATGCTACCGAACAGGAGGCAGCCACTCATTTGATGAATCTAACCCAACGGTGGAATACCGTAGTTGAATTTTCTATTTTATTTCAGTCGATTGCTAGTTCTACGGGGTGGCCGGATGGTCTGTTAATGTCTTTGTTTATTTGTGCGTTGTCGGAGCCAATGAGAGACTATGGTTGAGACTCCTAAGTCTCTTGATGCACTCGTTCAGATAGCCATTCGTGTAGACAACAGAGGGCAAGAACGGGAAAAAGAAAGGGTTTTGGGTAAAGGCAGACAGCCTCAATTGCAAACCCATTATTCTAAAGTTGCAGCTGCCCCGGCTCCTCCTACGGATTTTAATAATGAACCTATGCAGGTAGATGGCGCCGTGGTTTGCAAAGCTACGAATAATAAACGGAGAATAATCTGCTATTATTGCAGAAAACCAGGGCATGTCAAACCTCGTTGTCCGGATTTAAACGCTCAGTCCCTCTAACTGAACAAAAGGAGTTAGAGGGACAGATACTACTCCCCTTTCAAACTTTTGTTCCGGTAGTGTTGG
Organism: Gymnothorax javanicus; assembly: GCA_029692085.1. Classification (NCBI taxonomy): domain Eukaryota; kingdom Metazoa; phylum Chordata; class Actinopteri; order Anguilliformes; family Muraenidae; genus Gymnothorax; species Gymnothorax javanicus. The sequence continues at coordinate 90,014,058 of CM056194.1, forward strand.
CATTTAATAATTGGAAAATTGAAATCAAGGCTTTTTTGGATTCTGGGTCAGTGGATTGCCTCGTTGATATTACATGGGCTCCTAAGAATTTCCTACCCATCCGTTCCCTCCCCAATTCGCATCCTATTTTGACTTTGGATGGGCGGCCCTTGGGGCGGGGCTTGGTTTCTGAAGTAACAGAATGCCTGTCGATGTTCATTAGACAGGGCGGTCACCAGAGAGGATTCGATTTTTTTTTGGTTGATTCTCCTTCATTTCCTATTGTTTTGGGACATGCTTAGCTTATCAAGCATAAACCTCAAGTTAACTGGGGTAGCGAGATTAAAGGGATAGTTCACTTTTTTTGAAGTGGGGTTGTATGAGCTACAAATTGCCACTACTTACATTAGATGCAGTAGAAAGCTCTCTGATCTCCTCCAGGTAGCCGCACCAGCGCATAGTGCTGGGTGGAAATTTAGGTGATACACTGTTGTGAATAGAAACACAGAAACAGCGTATTTCGCGGCCTAAAAGAGGTCCTACATGAAAATAATACACCATTTCAATTGTATGCTATATTTAAAAAATTACAGCACTTTAGCTGCTCGGAAAAAAACACAGTTGCTCTTGAACTAACCAACTGACGTATTCCTCCACGAGGCGCATCGTAGTTCACTGCGCGCAGTAGCGATCAGCTGTTTGGGTCACAGTAAAGCTGATTGCACAAACGCGTGTATTCACGTCTTTGCATTGACTTTGAATGTAATCTGTATGCGAAAAATTCGTTTCGCATCCACTGTGCAAGCGGCTTAACTGCGGTTGCGAGTCGGATGGCCGTTTAACTTGTACAAATATTTCGAAAATGGTCCGTGTGTGGCTTTCTTGGACGTGAAAGCAAAGCTGTGTCTGGTTACAGCTTCCACTGCATTCCTCTGCGGAATATTGGACTTGTAGCTGTGGCTAGTTGCCTCAACACGGATATTGATACGCCACCTGTATCCCTAAAAGAACTCCGTGTTTGCAGTATTCATTTCTCCAAAGAGGATTTCGTTAGGCTACATTCAGGGAAATCTCAACGGTGCACGCTGAAGAGCACTGCTGTACCCATGCATCAGGTAAGAGAGTGAAACACCTGTGAAAAAGTCTAATGTAACATTACAGCACAAATTGATATCGTATAGGGTCTACGCAGCCACATACTGTGTATCTGCTGTGCTGGTTATTTTAGGGAATTTTTTATTTATTTATTTTTTTTTAAATTTGAGACGTGATTCTATGCCATTGAAATATTGTCTCTGCCGCAAACCGCTCAGAGTCTGACCCAAACAGCTGATCGCTACTGCGCGCAGTGAACTACGATGCGCCTCGCGCAGGAATACGTCAGTTGGTTAGTTTAAGAGCAACTGTGTTATTTTTCCGAGCAGCTAAAGTGCTGTAATTTTTTTAAATATAGCTTACAATAGAAATGGTGTATTATTTTCAGGTAGGACCTCTTTTAGGCCGCGAAAATACGCTGTTTCTGTGTTTCCATTCACAACATTGTATCACCTAAATTTCCACGCAGCACTATGCGCTGGTGCGGCTACCTGGAGGAGATCAGAGAGCTTTCTACTGCATCTAATGTAAGTAGTGGCAACTTGTAGCTCATACAACCCCACTTCAAAAAAGGTGAACTATCCCTTTAAACCCATTATTCAATGGGGTCCAGATTGTGAGAATCATTGCAGTCAGAGTTTCTTCTTTAGTTCTTCACAAGAAAACGGGGGTAATCTCAACCATGTCAGTGATGGTGACGGGGAGGACGTTGATTTACCAAGATCCCTGACTTCGGAGGATAAGGATAATTTGGACTGGGATCCTCAGTTTGACTGGCAGAAGCCAACGTCTGAGCAAGGCCCTGCTAATAGTTCCATTGATAGGAACAAAGGGAGCTAGAACAACATAGTTAAGTTGTATGTTTCCCCGGATGAATTTCTGACCGAGTAGGATCGGGACATTGAAGAAGCCAGCGATAATGCAAGCTAGGAGTGGGATATGGCTTCTATGGACACATCTGAGGGGGAGGTGATCTAGATGATTGGAAAGTGGGGGCTGCGCTGAATTTTGCCTTACCTTCCAATGTTCCATCAGATTATTCTGATCTGGCAGAAGTTCTTAGTAAGCAGAAAGCTACTACCTTACCACCTCATCGCGCTTACGATGGCGCCATTGATCTTCTGCCAGGTGCCACGCCCCCTAGAGGTGCCTTATATTCACTTTTCATCCTCGAAAATAAAGCTATGATGGATTATATCCAGGAGGCTTTGGCTAATGGCTTTATTAGACCCTCTACTTCTCCAGTTGGAGCAGGTTTTTTCTTTGTTTCTAAGAAAGATGGTGGACTCTAGCCGTGTATTGACTATAGGGGTTTAAATAATATCCCCATTAGGAATCGATACCTGCTACCTCTCATGAACTCAGCGTATGAACGCCTCCAAGGGGCGTCATTTTTCACTAAGTTGGATCTCAGGAACGCTTACAACCTTATTAGAATACGTGAGGGGGATGAATGGAAGACGGTGGGCACTTGCGTACACCCACGACGGGTACTGTGAGTACCTTGTGATGCCTTTCGGCCTCACTAACGCACCCTCCATCTTCCAGGCGTTTGTTAATGATGTATTACGTGAGATGCTAGAAAAATTCGTCTTTGTTTAAACGATATTCTGATTTTTTCAGCATCTCTCAGCGAACATAAGGTCTATGTATGACAGGTGCTCCAAGCTCTTTTGGATGCCAAACTTTTTGTCAAGGCAGAGAAATGCGATTTCCATTCCAAGTCTGTCTCTTTTTTTGGGTTTCATTGTTTCTGAGGGCAAGGTCCACATGGATCCTGACAAGGTGTCGGCAGTAATGAACCAGCCAGTTCCTCAGTCTGTCAGAGATTCAGCGATTTTTAAGGTTTGCCAATTTTTATAGGCGATTTATTAGGAATTTTAGTGCTATTGCTGCCCCTATTAATGCTTTAACTAAGAAGGAACGGTGTTCTCATTTTGTTTGGAACCCTGAGGCAGATAAGACTTTTGAAGAGCTGCAGAAGAGGTTAGTTCCAAACCGGTTCTTGTTAATCCCGAAACATCCCTCCCATTTGTGGTGGAGGTTGATGCGTCTGAGGTTGGGGTCGGCGCCATCCTCCCTCAGCGCTCCCTGCACGACAAATCTTTACACCCATGTGCCTACTTCTCTCGATCACTATCTCCCGCTGAGAGCAATTATGATGTGGGGGATCGAGAGCTGTTAGCCATTAAGCTGGCGCTAGAGGAGTGGCGCCATTGGTTGGAGGGAGCAGAACAACCGTTCATGGTGTGGACTGACCACAAAAATCTGCTGTACATCCAACAAACTAAATGGCGCAATGCAAGACAGGCACGGTGGGCTATAACCGTTTTAATTACACCTTGACTTATCGACCAGGGTCGAAAAACATTATGCCAGATGCTTTGTCTCACATACATGATCATTTGGATAGGGAAACTGTTCCAGAAGCTGTTGTCCCAGAGAATAGGATCATTGCTCCGGTTTTATGGAACGAGGGCGCAGGTTTAATGTGAGAATTGGTACGGACATGTATGTGATGAGAGCGCGCATAGGACGTGAGCTGGAAAATTTTTGTAAATCTGAGTGCAGATACTGCCTTTACTGTAGCCTATACGGAGATCATCCGAATGAGTGTTTCTCCATTTTTTTAATTAGGCTATGCAAGGTGCCCCCAAAATTTTCATTCAAAGATGCCACATACATAAACTTGCCACAACTTTAACTGACAGCTGCAAACCATCTCAGCGCACTCATGAAACCCGCTCAGATCTAGTAACCTGGACATTAATACCAAGTGAGTGGATATATAACTACGTTAGCAAGCCAGCTCGCAATCCTCTCTATTAAGCATCTTAATTTGCGGTAACGCAATTGCACCCGCCATGAATACCTCAAAATGGACCAGCGACTATGAATTGGACAAACCGCAAACCGAGCGTTAATCGGACTGGATGATGTTAGTAGAGATGTCACGATACCAAAAATTCAGTAGTCGGTGCCAATACCAGTAAAATTACACGAATCTCAATGCCAATTCGATACCAAGGTAAAAAAGACGGATTTTCAAAGATCCCATTTACTTAAACATGAACATCTCCATTAGAAAATTTGCAAAATATTCAAATGTAAATTTCTATGAACAGACATACAGAACATAACAGAATACAGCACAATCACTGAAGAGAACTTAAGATTCATACCTTCCAGAGGTATCATTTGTAATGGCTACTTTAAGCCTGTCTTCATCAGTTCAAGTTTTTTTTTTTCGAAGAAACGTGTCATTTTGGTGTACATATGCAAGAAGATAATATACAGCATCTAATTGCAACCATATCACATACATGTAGGCGGACTTATCTGTGCAGTGAATAAGCACAACTCGGGAAACTCAGACAGTATTAAGCTTTTAACATCTTCATTTCTAACATTTCTTTAGGCTTAGAACTATTGCTGTACGATTAATCTAATCGCAATTGCAATCGCAATTTCAAACTGTGCAATTGCATAACCGCAAAGAAGGCTGCGATTTGCAATTTAATCTCAATAAACGTGTGCGTGCCAGTGAACATTACTACCTCTCCTTTAATTGTGTGGAGTCTGTTGACGTTACGCCCACAAGCTATCCTGGGCTTTGTCCGAATTGTCAAAAAATTACGTCCAATACACTAATTCCAAACCACTTTTCTTTAACCTATGTGGAAAACGTCTGAAGATAAAGGAAAGGTGTAAAAGGGAATTCCCACTGCTTAGGAAGACGATCGCGCTATTTGGAAAATCTGAATGCGCTTAAAGCAGGCAACGTGATCGAGTCCCCTGCCCATCACATATGTTTCTTTACGCGCTTAGCCGGATGAATGGTCGCCGCTTTAAATACTGCTGCTGTGCTGAATTGTGGAATGGCGTGATGTCCTTTCTTTTCGAAAAGGATGCTTCATGCACCCTATGTTAAAGGACGGGAATTAGGAAGCACTGAGACTCCTTTCCTCAAGATTTAAACAATTCGAAGGCACTTATCATGGTTGCCATGTAATATTTTTTGGATCATTTTTTAGGAGTTAGGTACTTTCTTTGGCAAAAAAACAGATGCAGCTCTGGCCTGTGAGCACGTATGGTCACGTGACTACTTGCTACAGTTTGCAGTGACCAGCATGAACGCCGAAGAAAAGGTCTACATTTTTTTTCGTGACCTCCTTCTGAATGCAAGTATCAATTGGAACACTCTGAAGCCTATACTGCCCCCATTAGTTCAGAAATAGTCACAGCACCAAAACTTGCCATCCCTCGGTACTTACGGTGCCTCAAAATAATAGGCATTGTTGGTGTTTTTTCATTTAAGAATCGAATGGTATCGCAAGTATCGGTTCTTGTGACATCCCTAGATGTTAGATTTTCGATTATGTGTTTCTTTCATTTCCCCCACTGAGCCAAAGTTGGTTGGGACATTTTGACCTTCAAAGGTTATATTTGCTGAACATCATGAGAGTAACTTTAATGCTTTCCCTATAGTTCTGCAGAACAAGTCATAATAATGACCTCACCTGAAGCCCTGATACACCTGTGTCCTCAACAGCTTGCTCTGTTTCTCTAGCTTGCTGCTGTGGTTCCTGCATATAAAATAATTAATTAATAATGGCACCTTCGCAGGATTTCTCCACTGAAATTCACCTCATAATCTGACATATCCAACTGTCTTATATTTAGCTACTACTGCTAGCAACCCGATTACTAACCAACATGTGACAGAAACCATGTTTAGTTCGCTAGTTGAAACTTGCGAACATGTTTAATTAATATTCGTTGACATTATTTTCAGGTAAAAACTAGTTTAAGGTAGCTAGCAAGTTTTCACTTTAAGTAACTATCTGTTTCTGACTAGTTAGATCACTTATTCAACCAACATTACACTTGGCATTCAGTTTGGCGAAATATTAGCAGCATGACTTAACATGGAGCGACTTTCTTTCCCTCACGCTCTCAGACAATGAAATTTCCACAAAAATGGTACGTACCTAAGGTAATATCAATGTATGTCATGAGTTGGGGCATGGGAAAAGTGCTATAGTTACGCGATTAAGAAAAATCTGGAACAAATGCCAAATTATGGTTCTCTTCTGCAGGTAAGCTATTGCAAACATATGTAATCAAAGCTGGCGATCCAGTTACGAGCCTCAAGCGCCCGCTTTGGACAAAAATGAATATTCATGACCTGAATAGTGCGGTCAGTTTATTCTTGACTTTTCGCCTTCAGATAGCCTCGCCCTTTCAACCAATCAAAGGCTAGAATTCATACAAAACCCAAAACCAGTGAAGTTGGCACGTTGTGTAAATCGTAAATAAAAACAGAATACAATGATTTGCAAATCCTTTTCAACCTATATTCAATTGAATACACTGCAAAGACAAGTTACTTAATGTTCAACAGGTAAACTTTGTAATTTTTGCAAATATTAGCTCATTTGGAATTTGATGCCTGCAACATGTTTCAAAAAAGCTGGCACAAGTGGCAAAAAGACTGAGAGAGTTGATGAATGCTCATCAAACACTTATTTGGAACATCCCACAGGTGAACGGGCTAATTGGGAACAGGTGGGTGCCATGATTGGGTATAAAAGCAGCTTCCTGAAATGCTCAGTCATTCACAAACAAGGATGGGGCGAGGGTCACCACTTAGTGAACAAATCGTTGAGCTGATTGTCGAACAGTTTAAAAACAACATTCCTCAACGAGCTATTGCAAGAAATTTAGGGATTTCATCATCTACGGTCCGTAATATCGCCAAAAGGTTCAGAGAATCTGGAGAAATCACTGCACGTAAGACAAGGCCGAAAACCAACATTGAATGCCCGTGACCTTCGATCCCTCAGGCGGTACTGCATCAAAAACCGACATCAGCGTGTAAAGGACATCACCACATGGGCTCAGGAACACTTCAGAAAACCACTGTCAATAACTACAGTTCGTCGCTACATCTGCAAGTGCAAGTTAAAACTCTACAATGCAAAGCGAAAGCCATTTATCAACAGCACCCAGAAAGCGCCCGCCGGCTTAAGCTGGGCCCAAGCTCATCTAAGATGGACTGATGCAAAGTGGAAAAGTGTTCTGTGGTCTGACGAGTCCACATTTCAAATTGTTTTGGAAACTGTGGACGCTGTGTCCTCCGGACCAAAGAGGAAAAGAAACATCCGGACTGTTTTAGGCGCAAAGTTCAAAAGCCAGCATCTGTGATGGTATGGGGGTGTATTAGTGCCCAAGGCATGGGCAACTTACACATATGTGAAGGCACCATTAATGCTGAAAGGTACATACAGGTTTTGGAGCAACATATGTTGCCATCCAAGCAACTTCTTTTTTCATGGGCGCCCCTGCTTATTTCAGCAAGACAATGCCAAGCCACATTCTGCACGTGTTACAACAGCATGGCTCCGTAGTAAAAGAGTGCGGGTACTAGACTGGCCTGCCTGTAGTCCAGACCTGTCTCCCATTGAAAATGTGTGGCGCATTATGGCGTAAAATCGACAACGGAGACCCCGGACTGTTGAACAACTTAAGCTGTACATCAAGCAAGAATGGGAAAGAGTTCCACCTGAAAAGCTTCAAAAATTGGTCTCCTCAGTTCCCAAACGTTTACTGAGTGTCGTTAAAAGGAAAGGTGATGTAACACAGTGGTAAAAAAGCCCCTGTGCCAACTTTTTTTTTTGCAATGTGTTGCTGCCTTTAAATTCTAAGTTAATGATTATTTGCAAAAAAAAAATAAAGTTTCTCAGTTTGAACATTATACATCTTGTCTTTGCAGTGTATTCAATTGAATATAAGTTGAAAAGGATTTGCAAATCATTGTATTCTGTTTTTATCTACGATTTACATAACGTGCCAACTTCACTGGTTTTGGGTTTTGTAAATAGGTTGTCTTGGAGACGTAGCCTCCACAATTATAAATCTTTTATGGCTTGTCTAGAAAGATGATAAGAACGAGTTCGCTGAAATATTGGTAGGGACAATCTGGCTTTCCAAAATATTGGTAGGGACATGTCCCGACCTTCCATATACAAACCTACGCCCTTGTTATGGGACATTGAAGCCATGGTCCAGAACGCCTTAACCACTGACCCAGGGCCAGGGGGGGGACCACCTAACTGTTTATTTGTTCCAGTGGGGGTTCGGTCTCGCGTCCTTCAGTGAGCACACTCATCTAGGTTGGCAGGTCATCCGGGGGTGCTGCGCACCAAGGATTTCCTTTCCCGATGTTTCTGGTGGCCTAGTCTAGACAAAGATGTTCGGGAATTTGTCGTGGCATGCTCAGTTTATGCGCGCAATAAAAATTCTCATCTCCCACCCTCTGGCCTCTTAAGACCATTGCCCATTCCTAAACGTCCCTGGAGCCATGTAGCATTAGATTTTATGACCAGGTTACCTATATCTGATGGTAATTCGGTGATTTTGGTTATGGTTGATTGTCATTCTAAAGCAGCTTATTTTGTAGCTTTGCCCAAACTGCCGTCCGCTCGGGAGACTGCTCAACTGATGATCAATGTTTTCAGGCTACATGGTATTCCTCTTAATGTGGTCTCTGATCGGGGACCACAGTTTACTGCTCGATTCTGGCAGTCTTTTTGCAAGCAGATAGAAGCATCAGTGAGCCTGTCATCAGGGTTTCATCCCGAAACTAGTGGCCAAACTGAGAGGACTAACCAGTCCTTAGAGAACACGTTACGTTGCTATTAGGCCGATAACCCCACTTCATGGAGTCGGGTTCTTCCGTGGGCAGAAAATGCCCATAATTCTTTATGGAATGCGTCTACTGGTTGTTTGCCTTTTGAGGCTCAAATGGGTTATCAACCGCCGCTTTTTCCTGAACTGGAAAAAGAGACTGAGGTTCCCTCTGCAGGACGTTTTATTCAACGATGCCGGGCAGTTTGTAGGAAAGTTTGCCTGTCTCTTTTACGTGCCTCTATTAGACAGAAGGAGTGGGCTGATAGGAGGCATCGTCTGGCCCTTCTTATCGCTTTGGCCAACGAGTTTGGCTCTCTAAGTGGGATCTCCCTCTGAGAGTTGAATCGCGGAAGCTTGCTTCACGGTTTATTGGTCCATTTAAAATCATAAGGAAGATTAATTCTGCGACCGTTTGGCTGCAGCTCCCTAGGTCGATGAGGATTCATCCTACCTTTCACGTCTCTCGTATTAAACCGGTCAGTACCAGTGTTTTGATACCTGTGGACAAGCCACCACCTCCACCTCGGGTTATTGATGGGGGGCCAGTTTACACCGTTCGGTGTATTCTGGCTGAGAGAAGTGTAGGTAGAGGGAAACAGTTTTTAGTTGACTGGGAGGGTTACGGGTTTAAATGCAAATAAACTTAAATAGCAGTGATTTCTACATGCATTCATTAGATTCGCAGGTACTTGAATCCAGAGAGATTTACTCAGAAATGAATAATTCCTCAAATCCTGTACATGAAAGCGACTTTATAGAAAGGTGCGGGACAGCATTAGACTGACACACGTACCAGGAGCACGATGACCTCATGAAATATTCCCTTCATGTTTTGCCCCTCCCCCAATATTAAACCCAAGTCGGCGCCGATGCCCCCAGCACATACTGTACAGCAACAGCAGCGCAGCCAACAGAGACTGAGAGAGGAAACATGCAGGAGGCACTGGGAGAGCTGGAGTATTTCCTGATGATAATAAATGAGTGTGTTTTTCTGTGTGTGCGTGTGTGTATATGTGTGTGTGTGTGTGTGTGTGTGTGTGTGTGTGTGTGTGTGTTTTTGTGTATGTATGGGCATGTGTGTGTGTGTGTGTGTGTGTTCTTCTCTCTGCAGGTTGTCAGGTTGTAGAGTCACACACAGAGGTTGTGATTCTCTGGCTTCAGCTCTGAGTTCAAACCCCTCATACCTGAGAGAGCTGGACCTGAGCTACAATCACCCAGGAGAGTCTGGAGTGAGAGCACTGTCTGCTGCTAAACTGGACACACTCACACTGCTGTAAGTACACACACACACAAACACACACACCTGAGAGAGCTGGACCTGAGATACAATCACCCAGGAGACTCTGGAGTGAGAGCACTGTCTGCTGCTAAACTGGACACAAGCACACTGCTGTAAGTACACACACACACACACACACACACACGCACACCTGAGAGAGCTGGACCTGAGATGCAATCACCCAGGAGACTCTGAAGTGAGAGCACTGTCTGCTGCTAAACTGGACACACTCACACTGCTGTAAGTACAAACACACACACACACACACACACCTGAGAGAGCTGGTCCTGAGATACAATCACCCAGGAGAGTCTGGAGTGAGAGTACTGTCTGCTGCTAAACTGGACACACTCACACTGCTGTAAGTACACACACACACACACACACACACCCTGAGAGAGCTGGACCTGAGATACAATCACCCAGTAGACTCTGGAGTGAGAGCACTGTCTGCTGCTAAACTGGACAAAATCACACTGCTGTAAGTGCACACACACACACACACACATACGTACACACACACACACACACACACACACACACACCTGAGAGAGCTGGAGTTGAGATATAATCACCCAGGAGACTCTGGAGTGAGAGCACTGTCTGCTGCTAAACTGGACACACTCACACTGCTGTAAGTACATACACACACACACACACGCACACACACGCACACCTGAGAGAGCTGGCCCTGAGATACAATCACCCAGTAGACTCTGGAGTGAGAGCACTGTCTGCTGCTAAACTGGACACACACTGCTGTTAAGTACACACACACGCACAAAAACACACACTCACACACACACGCATACACACACACACCTACTCACTGTGTTCTGCTGCTCTTACAGTGTGGACCATGGAGGAGAGAACAGGACCAAACCGGGACTCAGGAAATGTGAGTGTGTATCGACACAGAGCACTTTCCTCTGATACACTCTCTACTCTGTGTGTGTTTGTGTGTGTGTGAGATTCTTAACTAAAACATCTCTCTTTCACACACACACACACACACACACACACCTAAGCACATACATACACAAACGCGCACCGGTACTGTCACAGCTCTCTCGGTCTCACACACGCGCACTGACACACACACACTCACATAATGAGGTGAATATTAATAATCATAAATAATCTCATTAATGTCTCTGGTGTGAAGACGGCTGTCACCTCACACTGGATCCAAACACAGTGCACAGAGGGCTGTCTCTGTCTGAGGGGAACAGGAGTGTGACACACACACCGGGGAGAGAGGAGGCGTATCCTGATCATCCAGAGAGATTTGAGTCTGTGCAGCAGGTTTTGTGCAGAGAGAGTGTGTGTGAGCGCTGTTACTGGGAGGTTGAGTGGAGTGTGTGTGAGGAGGGAGTGGTTAACATAGCAGTGACAGATAAAGGAATCAGGAGGAGAGGAGAGGTGAGGGACAGGGTGTTCGGACTGAATAAAATTTCCTGGTGTCTGAGGTGCTCTGAGCGCCGTTACACCATCTGGCACAATTTTAACTCAACACTCTTACCTGCCCCCCCCTCTCCCTACCGCAGAGCAGGAGTGTGTGATGATGCTGAGAGAGAAGAGTGTGTGTACAGGGTCAGTGTGTGTGTGGACCGTCCGGCCGGCACTCTGTCCTTCTACAGCGTCTCTGACTCTGACACACTGACCCTCCTGCACACAGTCCACACACACTTCACCCAACACACACCCCTCTGTGCTGGGTTTGGAGTGTTAAAGGCCACAGTGTCCTTCTGTCAACTAGAGTAGAAGGAGGAATGAGACAGCTCTTTCCCTGGGACTCTCTGCAGCAGCCTTGCTGGCCTCCTTTCTCTGCAAAGAATAAAACATAACAAATAAAAAAGGAATAAACCATTATTAATACAGATTAAAAAAATACCAATGACACTGCAGCAGCAAATTGTTCAAAGAAGCAATGAAGACATCTATGCACAATAAAATTCAGTTAGTCATTACCTGTTCTCCATGTTCAGTCTCAAAGTTCCTCCATCTCTGATGAGATTTCTATAGATTCTGTTGTTGCAGGCGGTTCACATGGGGAAGGCCTCGGTCATATAAACAGTGGCTTTTAACTTGTTTATACAGATCGCCGCTTGATACCCCACCATGTAGACTTAGAAGGCATCTTATACAGCGGCTCAATCACCATCATTTGTTTAAATCTCATTTTCAACGACGGAGTACGGTTGTAGATCGGCTGCTATGAAAATTCCAATGGCATTGGTTATTTCTTTAGCGCGAGCAGAATGGTCAGGGAAACTCTTTCTTTTTTAAAGTCCATTTACGATATTGTAGTTTCGCAATCAAATAGCTCTTTTCTAGTCGCGCCAGCAACGCTCAAACTCGGGTGGTGTCGCTTAGCAGCGTTAGACGCGGCTTTCTGAGCACATATCGACGGCTGTTCTGGCAGTGTCGGCACACTGTCTGTCTTTCTACTTGTTTATTTCCATCTTCGATTTTTTATACTGAAACCGGCGTTCCCAAACGGGCCCACATTGTGTGGTCTTTAGCTCGTCAGGCTCACTCTACCATTAGCCTTATTTTACATTTCCGGGCGATGCAAACCGGAAATCGACTTCCGCTATTTTTGTTAAAGCTTGATGTTCGCGGATCAACAATGGCAGAGTGCTCGGTTGCGTTCTCGGTCCTGACTGTTCAACCGTAACTCGGGCTAGCGTCGATCTCTCTTTTCTCGGTTTGCCCACCGAAGACGATGTGAGGAGATGGATTTTGTCGACAAGAGATGACGGAGGAAGATTTACGATTATGAGATGTAGCTGCTTAGGTATCTGAGTGTGCAATGCTCACTAAGCTGTACCATTCAGATCCATGTGAACTGGGGCATGAAAAATACGAGTGACGGCAACGGCGAAGAAAGGGGTCTGCGATGGAGTTGGATTGAAAAACCGATAAGAAAACGGATTGACCTGGTGCAGAACTTTTGGAGCATTGACTACGATTGCTGTCCTCCTGTAGGTAACTAGCTATCTTGCTGCTTCTTGCAAATCACGCAGCTAACTTTAACCATGCGTTTAAAAATTGAGGCAAAAAATAGGATCTGCAAAGCCAGTTAAACCGGAAAATTTTAGAGTTGGCTAATTGACACAATATTATGGCATCAACAATTAACTTGATGGAACATAAAAATACTAGCATTAGCTTGCTACCTATCGTTCATGCTGTAATCGGTGGCTAGTTTGCTAGTCTTCTGTGTTTGCTTGAACTACGTTAGTATTAAAGATATCTTGCACCATTTAGCTGGCGAACATACGTCTATGAATTCGTTTTCAAGACATCACGTCACTGAAGTTGCTTATTACCGGTTTAGTAAACGTCAGTAAGCTGTGGTCGAGAATGGCTTGTGTGGGTAACGCATTTGTACCGACCAGTGTTTGATAATTATGCTTAATAAAGTTTTCCAAAGATTAGAATAATCCTTTGGCAGTTTAACACTCGTCATTCTTCTTTCTGCAATGCTGCAACGTGGTAAATTCAACTAAGAACATTGTTTTAATTACGTAAATAAAAAAGTGAAGTAAAAATTAATTACGTAAATAAAAAAAGTGAAATAAAAAATTACACTACTCTGAACTTCTGTGCTCGCTTTTGGCACATCCTGCAATGCAGGCTATCCAACTGGCGCTAATATTTTCAGTCCATTAGCCACCCCTTGTGTAGATGTAAGGGATCAATTTGTTCAACTTCTTTTGTAATTTCATGAAGACACAGTGACAACCTTTAGCTGCTTAATAATGACTTATTGGTACTACTTGTTTCAATCTTTGCAAATTTACCAAGGTGTTTTATTAGTGTTTAGTGGTCTTTGCACTATTACCTTGTAATACAGTACTCCAACTACTCATTTACTATTGCTCTTTTATCATCTAATCTCCTTGGGTTTTTACACTGTCTTTGTGCCATATTTCTTATGAATGTAAGAAGTTATATTTTATTGTATGACATTCTACATAAATTGCTTTGGTTTTTGTTTTTATTTCATCAGGTGCACTTGCTCACCTTTGGAAAGGACCTGAGAACTGAAGGACATGGGGTACATCTTAAATCTCTTATTTGATACTTCCTTGCTCCTCACTTGAAGCAGAAGTTTTCATGTGTCAACCATCTTGCAGGTCATATCAAAGCTCTCATTTCTGCTGCGAGAGAAGGAAGGTCATGGGTTTGATTCTGGCCTGGAGCCTTTCTGTGTGAAGTCTGCATGCTCTCGCCGTGATCACTGGGGTTTACTCTGGTTTCCTCCCACAGTCCAAAAACATGCACATCAGGCTAACTGGAGACCCTAAACTGCCCATAGGTATGAGTGTGTACATGGTGTGTGCACCCTGTGATGGATTGGTGAGCTTCCAGGGTGGGTCCCTGCCTTTCGCCAAGAGTCAGCTGGGATAGGCTCCAGCTCCCCTACGGCCCCACTGAGGAATGAGCAGGTTTAGGTAATGGATGGATGAACATTGCAAGAGATTGTAAAAGCAATGCCACAACAAATGCGGAACATGATCACATTTAAAGGTGGGCCAACAAAATATTACAGTGAGCATCTTTTTTTTTTTTTTGGCCAAGCAGTGTATGAAGACAGGAGCTACCTGTGACGATTGAAGGAAAAGCTCACCGTAAGAGACATGAATTTGATTCATTATATATTCATAAACAATGCATGTGAATACTAATCACAGTCCATTTGCAGTTACCCCTTGAGAAGTAAAAAAAAAAAAATCCAAAGAGGTGAATTAACTTATTTTCAATAACAGAAACAGAGCACATGTCCCAGCCCTCTGTAGACCCACTGCTGTTCACACATCAGAACTCCTCTAACTGTGTGTGACAGGATTTGTATAGAGGAGGGGGCTTTGCATACCTGTCCTGCCTCACTGCTCCACACACTTTAAGACCCCCAGTACTGATCAGAGACTGTCCAGTCCTTTCACACACAGTGACACAGGCAGCATTATGATGATGTCAGACTTTCTACTGCTGGTGATGCTGGGACTCCTTGTACAGGGTAAGAAAGATGGAACATCTCAATTTTTTTTTAATTTACAGTTTATACAACTTTCTCAGTGGAGTTGAATTTATTTCATTTCAAATACGCTTTAGAAATTCATTCCGTTTGACATAGTTTGTCTGTATTGATATCTACTTCCATGTTTATCTTTTCCAGAATCAATGGCAGATATAGTTGTGACTCAGACTCCAGCAGCTCAGGCTGTTCAGCTGGGAGACACTGTCACTATCAGCTGTACAGCCAGTCAGAGTGTTTATACTGGTAGCGCTGGCTGGCGACTCCACTGGTACCAGCAGAAACCTGGTCAGGCTCCTAAACTTCTGATATATCTTGCCACAACTCGCCAGTCTGGGATTCCTGATCGTTTCAGTGGGAGTGGATCTGGGACTCAATTTACACTGAAAATCACTGGAGTCCAGGCTGAAGATGCAGGAGATTATTACTGTCAGAGTCTCCACAGTGGTTATGTGTTCACACAGTGTTAGAGAGCCGTACAAAAACCTCCCTCAGTCATACTGCACAGAGACTGCACTGCTGCAGCTGGGACTGACTGCAGGTGCTGAGGGGGGAGCCACTGATCTGAAACACTGAGAGGTTCTGCTCTAAAATAGTTTGCGCAGTAAAAACACACAATTTCTCAGAAGTAATGCACTATTTGCATTTGGTAAGACAAGTATATCCACACATCTGGTGATTATTTAGTGTATTCCTTATAATAATTTAGAAACTTAATAGAAAGAACACAATGGAGATGAATAAAATGGTCCAAATATAATTTTTTATGATAGTAACATGGATTTCCTTCTTGGAGAAAGATTTTTCATTATTCTGAGTAAACAGAAAGGTGAGCAACAACAAAGCACTCAATTATATTCTGGAATTTAAACTGAGTTCACTGGAACAAAAGTTTCAGAAATAAACGGGCATTTCTTGCGTTCACCCTTTTACATATTATAATTCTGACATAGGGTACATCATAATGTCGGATGTTTATCATGTCAAGAATTTTTCACATTTGTCAGTATGACCATAGTTTCGATGAAGAGATTTCCGGGAAAATACATACCCTGTGACCTACATGGCATTTTTGTAAATTAATTGAAGGACTAAATTATCTTGAATCTGCAGAGCTTTCAGAGATTAGAAAGCGCATTCAGAGGCGAGAAAATGCACTCAGAGATTAGACAGAGGTTTTGGAGATTAGAGAAAGTATTCAGAGATGAGAGAGACCATTCAGTGAGGTTAACAAAGCTATTCACCAGAGAAACTTCATGGAGCTTAATCCAGATGTGATCTGCACTGAGACAGAGGGAGGGAGGAATACTCTTCTACTCTCTGCCAGTGCTCCCCCTGCTCTCTTCCAAACTCCTGATTCAGGAATATGTTCTCTCGAACCATCACTCTCACTCTTGAATCATCACACTAAGTTTTTATTTCCTTCTCTTTAAAATTAGCAAGAGGGAGAGCATAGGTTTTCCACCTCACAATGAATTACTGCTGATTTTTTGCGGTTAAAGAACGCAAATTTTAGTGTTATTTTAGCCAGATTTTTTCTGGATTGAACATACTGTATGTTTCCTCCAAGAAGAGCTGACCCTAAATGTCACTCAAGCTGCGATTACACTTGCCAACCATAGGGAGTGCTATTATGTCTTTTGAAGAAACAGCACATTTGTATAATAAAAGCAAAAAAAAAAAGAAAAAAACTTCAGGCTGGTTTTACATTCAGGCCAGTGCAAAATCAGCCAGAGTCAAACAAGACTTACAGAGGGAGTCAGTCTCGGCTCAGTTTATCCTGTGTTGTCAGACAAGAACATTTTGGCAGCTCATCGTCAGTCTGTTTGCATGTCAGCCTGTATTAGCTGACCAGGATGTACGGCCCTCCATGCCAATGGCTGTACATGTATGTGAATGAGCAGCAGTGTGTGCAAAACAGGCTGCTGGGAACCAATGCATTATGGGAGAGGCAGCTTTTGTTCGTGCTGTCACAGCGTGATGGAGCATGTTAATGGCATTGCATGGCCGTCACAACCCTCATACCAGCCGAATAGGCTCTGAGTCTGCGAGAGTTTTCTGGTAAATTGGTTGATTACCTCATTAACTACATGAGTGTGATCAGCTGTAACTACTCCCTTGTGTCTAATTGTTGTCTAATTTTAGGTGGACAGTGTTTTAACAGTTGGGAATGGACTATCTCATGGTAAGAGGATACTCTAATAGCCTTGTTCATTCACCAGTTCTCCTCTCTAATGACCCCTCCAGGAAACTGAATCATTAGTGAGGTCATTATTAGGTACAGAGGATCCTTCATGCCTCCTTCCATTTGTCCCCATCCTCCTCATTATAAGCCTGCCGCAGCGGCTCATACTCCATCCTGCAATAGACTGCCACTCAGTTCATAACAATGGGCTTGGAATTATGATCTACAAATTAAGTTAGGAAACAATAAAATAGTTTCAGAGCTGTGAAATATGATCCAAAGTAACAATTTCTTCTGCTGCCCTGGAAAAAAATATCACAGCTATCAAACACAGGAAGAATAAAGTTTCCGTCTTCTGTTTGAATGTATTTCTTCTGTGAGAACGAGGCTTGTCATTATTATCATCAGTGTCATGTGAAGACAAGGACAATCCAAGGTTTTTAGCATTAAAACATTCCCACAGATCACATGATGTGAAATTATTAAATATTTTTTTACATCCTTCCCACATATCCCGGAAGTATTCATCAGCAGCAGATAGAGAATCACTAAATTTCAGAAAAATGGTCATTAAATTGGTGAGTTTGATTAAAAAAAGCAGGAGTCCCAGCCCTCTATAGACCCACTGCTGTTCACACATCAGAGCTCCTCTAACTGTGTGTGACAGGATTTGTATAGAGGAGGGGGCTTTGCATACCTGTCCTGCCTCACTGCTCCACACACTTTAAGACCCCCAGTACTGATCAGAGACTGTCCAGTCCTTTCACACACACTGACACAGGCAGCATTATGATGATGTCAGACTTTCTACTGCTGGTGGTGCTGGGACTCCTTGTACAGGGTGAGAAAGATGGATCCATTTGATTTTGTAATTTTGTCAATATATTACATTTCTTTGTTTTTCACAGGATGAGTGTTTTCACGAATGTGGCTGCTCAGTGTTGGTAAGAATGACCAGAATTATTGCACACTGTGTGATAGTACTCAAGTACATCTCCATCCACCCATCCATCATCCACACCACATCCTCCTCACCAGGGTCACGGGGGAGCTGGAACCTATCGCAGCTGACCATGGATGAAAAGCAAGCAAACTCCAGAGAGAAAGGTCCGAGGCTGGATTCAAACCTCTCGACCCTCTTGCTGTGAGGTGATATTACTGCCCACGTTTACATTCATTTCCATATTTTCTTTTCCAGGATCAGTGGCAGATATAGTTGTGACTCAGACTCCAGCAGCTCAGGCTGTTCAGCAGGGAGACACTGTCACTATCAGCTGTACAGCCAGTCAGAAAGTTTTTAGCAGCTGCACCATCTTTGATGATGACACGGACAAGTGTTATTACTACCTCCACTGGTACCAGCAGAAACCTGGTTGGGCTCCTAAACTCCTGATTAAGACCGCCACATATCGCCAGTCTGGGATTCCTGATCGTTTCAGTGGGAGTGGATCTGGGACTCAGTTTACGCTGAAAATCACTGGAGTCCAGGATGAAGATGCAGGAGATTATTACTGTCAGAGTGTCCATAGCATCAGTGGCAGCTGGGTGTTCACACAGTGTTAGAGAGCCGTACAAAAACCTCCCTCAGACAGACTGCACAGTGACTGCACTGCTGCAGCTGGGACTGACTGCAGGTGCTGAGGGGGAGCCACTGATCTCTGATACCATTATTACCAGCAGGGCTGTAGGGGGCGACGATGAGCCACAGTCCTGAATACACACCTCTCTTTGCTGAAGAGGAGCTACTCTGTGTCAGACTCAGAACCCAAAGCAGAGCTGCTGCTGAACCACACACACACACACACACAAACAAACACTTCTGTACCACAACATCACAGCATCACATATTCTACTGTATTGTCACATTAAGCCAGTGAAGTGACTCAAATCGATTTTTTTTCCTTAATGTGACGCAGATCTGATGTTTTCAGGGCTGTGTAGACACAGAAATCCATTACATTACATTACATTGCATTTAACAGACACTTTTATCCAAAGCGACTTACAAAAAGGAGTAAATCAAGGATCAGTGGCAAAGTACAAAAAGCAAAACATTATCAAGTGCACAAGAAAAAAAATAACTGGGTGAAGTACAATTGTAGAAAAACAGCAGGACAGAACAAAATGAGTACCAATGGGATTTGTTTAAGGAGAGAAAGACAAGAGTGAGTTAGTTGGTTAGCTGGTTAGGAGAGAAGGTGGACCTGGAAGAGGTGAGTCTTCAAGAGCTTCTTGAAGCTAGAGAGGGACGCCCCTGCTCTGGTTGCGGCTGGCAGGTCATTCCACCAGCATGGAACTGCCTGTGAGAATTGTCTAGCCTGAGAGTGCCTTGTGCGTAGGGATGACACTGCTAGACGGCGTTTCTGGGAGGAGCGCAGTGATTGGCCACGTGTGTAAGCCTGTATGATGGGGTTGAGGTAGGAGGGAGCAGACCCAGATATCACTCTGTAGGACAGCAGAAGTGATTTGTATTTGATTCAAGCTGCAACAGGAAGCCAGTGGAGGCTGATGAGTAGTGGAGTGACATGAGCCCTTTTGGGTTCATTGAATACCATACGTGCCACCGCGTTCTGGACCATCTAGAGGTTTCACAACACAGGCCGGGAGGCCAGCCAGGAGGGCATTGCAGTAGTCAAGCCGAGAGATGACTAAGATTTGCGTAGCATAGCTGGTTAGGTACGGCCTGATTTTCTTTATGTTGTATAAAGCGAATCGGCACAACCGGGTGACCGAGGCAACATGAGTTGAGAAGGAGAGCTGGTCATCGATCATGACACCCTGATTCCTTACCACTTTGGACGGAGTGATTTCACTTGAGGCGATATTGATCTTGAGATCGTGTTGGCTTGATGGCTGGGCAGGAATGACCAAGAGCTTGGTCTTGGATAGGTTCAGATGAACGTGCTTTTCCTTCATTCATACAGAAATATCCGAGAGGCAGGCGGATATTCTTGCCAAGATGGTAGGGTCATCTGGCTGGAATGACAGCATGAGCTGTGTATCATCTGCATAGCAGTGATACGAGAATCCGTGAGCACGAATGACTTGGCCCAATGATGTTGTGTACATGGCGAAGAGTAGGGGCCCCAGCGCCGAGCCTTGGCGGACCCCTGTGGAGAGGAGTTGCGACGGGGATGTTTGCCCTTGCCATGACACCGAAAACAAACGCCCAGTGAGGTATGACTCAAACCAAGAAAGTGCTTGCCTAAGATGCCCATATCAGCGAGGACTGATAACAGAATTTTGTGGTTTACCGTGTCAGCCGCAGACAGGTCCAGTAGAACAAGGACTGAGGATAGACCTGCTGCTTTGGCTGTTCTTAAGGACTCTGCCACAGACAGCAGAGCTGTTTCCGTGGAGTGTCCACTTTTGAATCCAGACTGGTAAGGGTCTAGGATTATGTTTGCAGTGAAGAACTGAGTGATTTGTCTGGAAACCGCCCTTTCCATGACCTTTGATAAGAATGGGAGTAGCGAGACCGGCCTGTAGTTCTCGACCCTACCCGGGTTGAGGAGAGAGAGTTTTTTGAGGAGAGGCTTTACGCGTGCCTGTTTGATTGTAGTGGGAACTGTGCCCGACCTCAATGAGGCATTAATCACATGTGTGATTGCAGGTGTCACTGCTGCGGATATTTCTTGCAAGAGTTTAGTTGGCACCGAGTTGAGTTGGCATGTAGTAGGACGGCTACAAGACAGGAGTTTTGACACTTCACCCTCAGTGAGAGGAGTGAATTCACGGAGTGAGGGATGATCACCCTGAGGAGACAGAGATGGGCATGCAGTAGGACGGCTACATGTGTTAAAGGTGTCGGATGGCCCCTTGGAGAGAAGCAGACACTTGCATGTAATAGGACAGCTACATGTTTGATCAACAGGAACGCCCTTTGGATTTGTGAACCCTCTGCTGATACTGGCCACTTTGTCTGTGAAAAAGGAAGCAAATGTGACTGCTGAGAGGTTTGTGGCTGCAGGCGGAGGCGGTGGATTCAGTAGAGAAGGTGGTGAATGGTTTTTGAGAGTCAGAGGTGCTGCTGATTTAGTCATTGTAGAAAGCCCGTTTTGCAGCATTGGTGCTGGTTGTGAAGGAGAGTAGCATTGATTTGTAGCCCTGGAGGTTAGCAGGGCCAGGATGTTTTCACCATTTTCTTTCTGCTGCTCTGAGTTCAGTGCGCACTTTCGGAGGCTATCAGTCAGCCAAGGACTGGGCTGTTTAGAGCGAGCAGGTTTAGTGGCTAACGGATACAGTTTATCCAGGCATGAGCTCAGTGTAGGACAGGGTGACTCCATAGCCTTGTTAACCTCTAATGAGGAAAATGAGCTAAGGTCGGGTAATGCGGATTTGACCACTGATGAGAAGTGGCCGGGCGACAGCTTTCAGAGGTTGCGACGGAATGAGACCAGAGGAGGAGGAGGAGGAGTAGAGGGCAGTCCCTGAAAGCTCACATTAAATTGGATGAAGTAGTGGTCTGAGAGGTGCAGAGGTGTAACTGAGACACCAGCTGCCTCACAGTTCCGGGCTAGAATCAGGTCAAGTTTTTTTCCAGCTTTGTGTTTGGGTGGGCTGAAAACCATTGTCAAGTCAAATGAGTCAATTAGGGACACAAAGTCAGCCGAGCAAGGTTCATTTAGATGGATATTCATGTCACCATGAACGAGCAGGGGACTTTTCTGCTCAGGGATGGAAGACAGTAGTATGTCTAGCTCATCCACAAATGTGCCCAATTGACCAGGAGGTCAGTATATGACAATCACAAAGGCTTTCACTGGAGCAGTTACCCTTACTGCTCCAATCCAATCTTATATCTGATCTTAAAACAGGAATTGAGCCACTTTCACATGTGGTCCTTGTTAAAAAGGCCATCTTTACTAGGACTGTTCCATAACCCCCTCTAGTTGGTCTAGTCCAACTTCTTAGTTCGTTTCCAGAAGGATCTTTAATAGCTGCATTGAGGTTGAGATGAGGAGGTTCTCAGACGGTGAAATTAAGTTATCCTGTGGTAATGTGCGTCCATTGAACTGTAAGTAGTTGTTGAATGTCTAGTTTAAGAATTTTTTTATTGTTAAAAAATACGTTGGTAATTGTGTTTGTTAATTCTAAGTAGAACAAGTTATTGTGCTATGCTAGTTTTTTCGCATATCATTTTGCCAATGTCATGTTAAGCTTGCGGTTCGAATTTCCTGTTGAAAAGGTTAATATCAAGAGTGTACATGCGATGGACTATAAGATCATAATTTATGTCGAATTCAACGTTAATTGTATGCCAGTGAAGCGTGTAACTAAATTCCGTTCGGTTGACTTTCATTTACCCTCGAAAGCAAGGCCCTCGGGGTCACTGTAAACCAAAAACGATGTTAAGGACTATTTGTAATCCTTGAGTGCCATCTAATGGACGTATTTTACTACTGCTGCTTCATTTTTGTATAACCGATTGTCAAAGAAAGAAATGCCTGTAATAATTATTAGCAGCCGCTGTGTGCTTGCAAGGCAGGCACACTATTGTTCCTCTTAAGTTTTCTTATTAGTGTGCTTGCTCAGAGCACACAGCAGCCTTTGCAAGGCAAGCACACTATTGTTCTTCTTAAGTTTTCTTATTCCTCTTATTCCTCATATTCCCTTTTCACTCGTTTCTGTGGGCCCCTACTCCTCCTAGGGCTTTCGAGATAGAGACACCGTTCCAACTCTGAGGCGTCCAGGCCGATCTGAACATGATGGCTTGTTCAAATGGTCTCGATATCCGTTGTCATTAGATTCGGTATTCGCGTTTTTCGGTGAAATTCGGTGCCATTGAAATGAATGGGTAGAACTTTGGAGTGATGATGTCATAATGCACTCCTCCACTCTAGACGTTAGAGTGGGGAGCAGCAGAGAAAAAGACTCGGGAAAAAATTTTTGAAATCGCTCCCCGGCCACAATTTCCAACGTACACACACAATTTATACATCAAAACGTAGGAAAATTTGTGCAGGCCTGAAAAATGTCACTGTGGAAGAAAACAGATAAAGGCTTGAGACTCTAGGCGCCCTCAAGCGACAGGAGCGCAGACCAACTGCCCCATAGACAGCCATTATAACAGGAGCAGAAAAGTTTGAGAAGAGAGCAGACAAACTCCTCTTTTTTAAATCGCCACCCTGACCACATACTTTACACTACAAGAAAAAAAATACACGGGGACGATCTGCAGAGTCTCCTCTCACTCAATGTATTTTTGTTTTTACCATAGGACCTACGGTGTGCCAGAAAATGGCAGTAGTTCGGACAGTGTCACTGACCAACTCCCCATAGGCAGCCATTATAACAGAAGCAGACAGTTGAGATACACCTTTTTGAAACCACCACCCTGACCACATACTTGACAATAGAAGAAAAAAAATACATGGGGACGCTCAGCAGAGTCTCCTGTCACTCACGGTATTTTTGTTTTCACCATAGGACCTACGGTCTGCCAGAAAATGGCAGTAGTTCGGACAGTGTAAATGAAGAATTCTTTGAATTCTTCTCTGTCTCACAGCGCTTGTGAGGCAGCAAGCAGACAGGGGTGCTGCTGTCTCCATAGAGACAGGCACACACATATAGGAGCTGCTGTGTCAGACTCGTGCGCACACACACACACACACACACACACACACATCTGTCTGTGTTTCTCACTGGTAAAAATACAGCGCCAGCTATTAAACAGGCTGGTATAGACAAATTTCAGAGCGAAAAGCGCTCTGAAATTTGTCCTTTAAACAATGTCAGATGATACCTGTGTGTGTGTGTTTGTGTGTGTGTGAGAGAGAGAGAGAGAGAGAGAGAAGCAGAGACTGGCAGTTATAACTGAGTGTAACTGTCATTAGAATGTTTGGTTTTTAAGCTGCTACAAACATTCTAGATTAGGATTCTATAGAACACTCTGCACTGGTAGACAATGCAGGTGCTGCTGATAAGAGACTCAGACACAAACAAACTTACAAAAGCCCTGCCAGACAAAATACAGGCACACACACTAGGCAGACACGCACACTCACACACACAAAAATTCTGTGCCATTGAAATGACTAAAAGAAAGACTCCTTTTAAACCATGACAGTGTGTGTGTTTCGGGGTAGTGATTCGGAGAGAAAGAAGAGAGAGAGAGAGAGAGAAGTAGAGAGTGTGGCAGTCAAAGCTGAGTTTTGAATGAAGTTTAAAAACATGTAAAAGGGTAGAAAGGAGAAATCTCCCTTCTAAATGATGTTAAAGACACTTCCATGTCTAAACCATGACCGTGTCTGACAGATGCAGAGAGAGAGAGAGACGAGACACGACGCACACACACACACCTGACACACACACACACACACACATCTGTCTGTGTTTCTTACTGGTAAAAATACAGCGCCAGCTATTAAACAGGCTGGTATAGACAAATTTCAGAGCGCAAAGAGTTCTGAAATTTGTCCTTTAAACAATGTCAGCTGATACCTGTGTGTGTTTGTGTGTGTGTGAGAGAGAGGGGGAGAGAGAGAGAAAGAGAGAGAGACACAGACAGACTAACTACCTACACTCTGCCAGACTGCCACTCTAGTGTGTGCGCGTGTGTGTGTGTGTGTGTGTGTGTGAGAGAGAGAGACAGACAGACATCCATTCACTGTTGCTGGCAACATTTGAGCAAGCACACTTTGCATTTTCTCTGCGGAAATGCAGTCTAGTTGGTTTTGTTATTTTCCAGAAACCACGCTTCCTTTTGACTTCATTCGAATTCAATAAAAAAAGAAAATAATTCAAGTGATTTGACGAGTCACTCACTGGTGACTACAAAACCCAAGTTTTTAGAAGATAGCCACTGTCAGCTAGCACTTCTTTTCAGTCCTAGATTGGATACAAATCTAATACATGGCCATGCAACATAAATGAGAACAGTCATTTTGGAATCCATGTGGCTTTTTGCCTGTATGCATGCGCTCAGTGCAGTTAAAAAGACAAAAACTAGCTGTCTGGCTTTTTTCGCCTTCTTGACCTCATCACCTACAGCAGAGGAACGGTTTGCTGTCGTCCAGGGCAAAATCCCATCAATACGTTCACTGCACGCATGTTCATTTTCTCAGCTTTCTCACCCCACTACAGTATTGCAAAACTACAACGTTAGTAGCGACTCCTAGTGGCTGCAGGTGGAACTATCTCATTGCAAAATGGAAGCTTCCATGAGAAACAAAGTTTGTTGAGAGTAGGTCTGCATTTTTGAGGTAAGTATCGCGGATATTTTATTAAGATCAAAAAATATTGGTGTAGAATGAAAAAGTAATGCTTGTAGATGATAATAAACTATAAATGATAATATGCAACAACCTCAAAATCCTTCAAAATGTGAGATATCTAATTCTGACCAATTCTGTTAGTTACTTTAGTGTATGAGAACTATTCTCCATGAATGAAAGATTGTTCATATCTCAAAATAATAAATTGGCCTGAAGAGGTTAACCTCAGTAATTCATTTGCAACTTCATCTTATATTGTTGGCCCTAGAGTTCTGTAAGCACAATATCCATCTTTTGTCTAACCTATGAACAATACTTTTCACAATCATCCCACATATTCCATAAGTCACCATCAGCAGCAGTTACAGAATCATAAAGTTTAATGTCAGAACTAATCACATTAAAATGGGTGAGTTTGAATGAAAACAGCAGTGATTAGAGCACATGTCCCAGCTCTCTATAGACCCACTGCTGTTAACACATCAGCGCTCCTCTAACTGTGTCGCAGCGCTCCAGACTGCGACCAAGATATACGTTTTGCGACTTGCATTCTCACATCGGTCGCGACCAACACTTCATGCACTGCGCGCCCACTCTGGGCAGCGATTCACTCCCGAATTATCAGCCGCCGGCCGCGAATTTTTTTCTGCTGGTAGGTTGGTGCAATTACGTACATCAGCCAATCACAGATCGGCTGGTGCCATCAGCCAATCACAGCTCGGCTGTAGTCATGTATCGATGAGAATGGCAAAGCATTCGACCTTGTCACTGACAGCTGAGTTGTGCGCGCGGCAAAATTGTAATACCTTGTCTTGCAATAACGATGCAAATGCTCCACAACACGCGAAATTACAAGTACACTTGCTGGTCTGCTGCAGAAGTTGGCCTTGGCTTCGGTGACTAATACTGCAGATCGGAGAGCAAATTTCATGATATCAGAAAGTGTTTTCATTGCCGGTTTTTTATTTCGCCATTTAGATTTTGCGCATTTCTAAGGGTAATGGAAACGCACCTGGAGAGTGATAACGATGTCCGACGTTATTAGCCCGAAAACACAGTCTGCTTCGTGACCGTAGACTTCGTGACACAGTTTTGAGTCTTATTAATACCAGCTATGGGTGCTTGCATCCAGTGGCGAATGGTTTTATTTAGCGTTTCAATATCAATCGCTAACCTTCTATCCTGATGGATTAGGTTGGATGCGCACTTCCACTCGGATCTGAAGTTCCGCATGTACATGATTATTCATGCAGTATGTATGAAATCGGTGACTGGTTGGTCCGAGTGCAAGATTTTTTATTTTCATTGGAGTACGATAAAGAGGAGAAAAGCTGCGGTTCATATAGATTTATAGTCCATTTTCTTTGGGGTTCCGATAATAGGCCAGCTGTCAGAGGAATAGCATTTTGTCGATTGTAACAAATGTTCAAAACTGATTCAAAAACTAACTGGTGACGCCTGCCCAATGTACTCCAGCGACGACCATAGGCTTATCGGCGCAATGCCTCAAATATAAGTCTGTGTCACGAACAGTGTACGGTCACGAAGCAGACTGTTTTTTTGGGGCTAATAACGTCGGACATAGTTCTCTCTCTGGATGCGTTTCCGTTACCCTTCGAAATGTGTAAAACCTACATAGCGAAAAAAAAAAAAAACTGGTAAATAATAATTATAATAAGCCGTCCTATACTACATTGTTACCGGTGAAAGAATTTCTTGAAACTTTGTGCATACGAACTTGGCATACTGCACCTACTTTTTACCAAATATTTAGGGTGGATCACTTTGGGAACGATATTAATTTTAATGTTAAACTTTCAATTTGTGATGAAAAAATGTAGCCAAATTATGCTTTTTAAGGCTTCAATTCCTCCTGGGTCTCATATTTTCAAAGCAATTAAGCCATGTTTGGTGTCAAATTGTTCCTTGGGATGACAGCAACAATAACCGTAATAAATTTTAGAACTAGCACTGTGATAATTGGGAGTTATTCATTGATTTATCCCCATATGTTGGTTTTAGGGGATGCTCATCTAAATTTGGCCATCATTTTTCTATGAATGATTCAGTTTATGTACTGGGGAGGGTTTGATGAAAAGTTGTCCCTTGGAGAAATGGAGACTTGTACGTACATTTAGAATTGTATGATAACTCTCCAAAATGATAACTGCATTTATACATTTTTCAAACATTCTTGTGAACATCAATATCTACTTTTCAGTTCACAAAGTGCTTTCTGATAATGTTTCTTAAATAAATGCAGCAACAACTGATAGTCTGTTCAGGTATCTTTATTTGGGCTTGTAAATATTCAGAAAAGTATCATGGTACTTTGCGTGACCACAGTTTTGGCCTGCGTGCCTAAATTTTGGCCTGCGCGCCCAACTTTTTCAGGTTGGGAGCGCATGCGCTCCTAGGTCCAAAAGTTAGTCTGGAGGGTTAGACAGGATTTGTATAGAGGAAGGGGCTCTGCATACCTGTCTTGCCTCACTGCTCCACACACTTTAAGACCCCCAGTGCTGATCAGTGACTGTCCAGTCCTTTCACACACACTGACACAGGCAGCATTATGATGTCAGACTTTCTACTGCTGGTGATGCTGGGACTCCTTGCACAGGGTGAGAAGGAAAGATCCAATTTACTATTTTGAATTTACATTTTTTTTTTTCATGGTTTAGCTAAGAGTTGCATTGATTTATAACAAATTATCTGACAATAATGCTTTGTGCTTGACAATGGTCATCTGAAATCACACCCATTTCCTTGTTTATATTTTTCAGAATCAATGGCAGATATAGTTCTGACTCAGTCTCCAGCAGCTCAGGCTGTTCAGCAGGGAGACACTGTCACTATCAGCTGTACAGCCAGTCAGAGTGTCAGTGATGATATCCACTGGTACCTGCAGAAACCTGGTCAGGCTCCTAAACTCCTGATTTATGAAGCCACAACTCGCCAGTCTGGGATTGCTGATCGTTTCAGTGGGAGTGGATCTGGGACTCAGTTTACACTGAAAATCACTGGAGTCCAGGCTGAAGATGCAGGAGATTATTACTGTCAGCATGACTATAGCACACCGTTCACAGTGTTAGAGAGCTGTACAAAAACCTCCCTCAGTCAGACTGCACTGCTGCAGCTGGGACCTACTGCAGGTGCTGAGGGGGGAGCCACTGATCTGAAACACTGAAAGGTTCTGCTCTAAAAAAAAAAAAAAGCTACTATGTGCAATAATAACTCATATTTTCAAGTGTAATACACCCTCTGGATGTGGTAATACAAGAATATCCAAATTATCTGAGAATTAAGTGCTGTTTTTGATCATTTACACTGTTGAAAGGACAAAATGTGGACACAAATTGATCAGAGTATATATTTTTTTCACTGCAGTGGTACAGAATTAGTTCTGGGAGGAACACTTTGACGACGAATAGTAGCTGAAATGAAAATAACTCAAGTCATGAATTGTGATGTAAATTTACTGATCTAGAAAATGTACTGACCTTGGAGTCAGAAAAAGTGGTATTGCTTATGTACTCAGCTCCAAAAGAAACGCACAGGTGAGGTGCGTACTGTATTCGCGGCAAAATGAAGAATCGATTGATTTTTATTGCTTTTCCAGTGAGTCACGAGTGGAAAGAAAAGCGCGTGGTATTGTAATCCTGACGCGCACCACGTGCACGCGCCAAGCACTTCAGTAATAACAAACATTGAGCTGTTCGTGATGTGTACAGTGACACTTGACTTGTTCTTTTGGGTGTGGTCAATAGCCTAAATAAAGCCAACAAAAAAAAAAAGCTACTGCGTCAAGAAAATGGAATTGCTTGTGGCACATGAGGAAAAAAAAAAAAAAAAAAAAAAAAGCCATCAGCACGTTACGGGCGGGTCTCAGCCGCTGAGAGGTGGTGCATCATTTGCACTGTCACCGTTCAACAATTAGTCGGCTGTCTATCCGAGTATGGAACACAGGCATTGTCACTGACCGACCCCGCTTAGGGTAGCCAAGAGTGAGTATGGTAGCTCAAGAGTGCGACATCTGGTTACACCCTGTACGTGACAGATTCCGGACAGCAACCAAAACTGATCATGAGACGAGGGGTCTCATGAAGTGAGGGGTGAAGTGCTAGCGCATTCACGTGGCGTGCGTCAGGATTACAATATCATGCGCAAATACAGTAGGGGAGCGCCGGTGCGAAAGTAACTCTGGACGAAAGTAACACGGCGATTTACTCACAGCCATCCCGCGCCGATCGTCATACTAGGTCAGCATGTGCAGCTGTGCCCCTCTCCAGAACGCGAACATTCTTGAGGCGTCCAGTCTTCCTCGCGGCACAAGACCGAGAAGACTGTTTTCCACAGCGGTGAGTAAAGTCAGACAAATGCTAAACTTTTTCAATTTAAAGATTGTCTTTATCACTCCATGTGTCATATTTATGATGAAATGATCGGTGATTTAGTTCCGCAACATGTGGAGCAGTTTGAAATGTCAGAATTTTTCCACTTTGGAAGTAATCCTTGTTCAAATGTCAGGAGTCACCGTCGGGACTGAAGTAGCAACAGTTACATTCGTCCCTCTCTGCTAATGCGGCCACATTTTGTGTTTAAAAGCTCCATAAAAGTGTGTTATGTTTTACCGACAGAAAATGCCCAGAGTTAGGGTCAGAACTACATAGAGAGGAACGGTTGACCCGAAGGTTTACGCAAGGGCCTTTTTTGATGTCCGAAGAGGCGATAGTATAAGGAGGGCAGCAGCGGTGCATGGCGTTTGTCATGTCACCCTGTTCAGGTACTGCAAGAGGAGGGCAGAGGCAAGAGGGCAGCAGACCAGGGCCCCGGGCTCACAAAGTCTTCACAGAAGAACAGGAGAAGAGACTGCAGGCATATATAAAGAGAGCAGCAGATATATATTTTGGCCTGAGTCCTAAAGAGGTGCGAGTAACACCGCAGACAGAGCTACACCACTACCGCCATATAGTAAGCACCTCCTGTGAGGATACGCTCAGGAACCAGACGCGAGAACCAAGCAGTGCAGTAGATGAGTTTAAGCGAGGGGGGAAACCCCCGCAGGGCAGAAGGCAAAAGGTACAAAAAAAAAAAAAAAAAAAAAAAAAAAAAAAATCACAATCCAGTAGGGCAGAATCAGTCAAAAACCAGGGCAGCAATCACAGTACTTTTGTGGTCGGGCAAAAACAGGTTCGGTACACAGGCACAGGTTTGTCAGAGAAGCAAAAGCCAAAATCTAGTGGGCATAATCCAAACCGTTAACAGGGCAGCAAACACAAAACTCGTAGTCGGGCAAAAAGGGTACGTAAACAGATGCAGACAATAGTACCAAAAAGCAGAGCCAAAAATTGTAAGTCAGACAGTCCAGTCAGAAGAGTAACACTATGCGTACAAGGCAAAGACGATAGCAGCACAGGTAAACAAGAGAAACATTCTGACAGGGAACAGCTGTGAAAAGACTGCTTAAGTACACTCAAGGGAAGTCACATGCTATGATCAGGGACAGGTGAATGGGATCAGACTAATTACGTGGGAGCAAACACAGGGGAGAACCTAACCACATGAAATTGGCAAAAGCCAAAACGCGGACAGGGATCACGAGACAACCTATAGACAAAACATACAGCTCCGGTTAGGGAGTTCTAATGTGCACAGATAATGAGAGGTAGGACAGAGTGAAGCAGGTGCGGAGGATCCGCTGAATTGCAGCAAAGACTAAGAGAAGGCAAGAGGCGAAGACTAGAACAGGGCGAGTGCTGAGAGCTTGTTAATCAATTAGTAAGTGCAGCTATACAAACCCTAGTGCTCGTTAGTAAGTTAGTATTACATATAATGTTAGTCTTGGTTAGTATCTAAACAAAAATAACAAACTGTTAGTAAGGTTAGTAAAATAGAAAAGCAAGGCGAAGGAAGCAAACGAGATTAGAAGGAATGTTTGAAACCCAGAAACCATGAAATCACCTAAACATGTGACACGCAGGACTGGGAGAAGCTGTAGCTTAACAAAAAGACCAGACAGGGGAGACAAAAGTGCAATGAAGGGC
The DNA here is from genome assembly GCA_029692085.1 of Gymnothorax javanicus. Taxonomy (NCBI): domain Eukaryota; kingdom Metazoa; phylum Chordata; class Actinopteri; order Anguilliformes; family Muraenidae; genus Gymnothorax; species Gymnothorax javanicus. Next base: position 90,045,592 of record CM056194.1, read on the forward strand.
ATGAACAGAGACATGGACCGGAATCTAACAGAATAATGGATCTGGCATGGCAAAAAACAAAACATGGCAAAAAGAACTAAAACATGGCAAAAACAGAACAGGCATGACAGAATCATAACACCTCCGCTCCGGATCTGCCACGGCTCTGAGCCGGATCAGCTGGAGCCAGGGCAGATCCGGGGCAGATCCGGGGCGGAGGTGCTTGCTATCTGGGAATTAACCTCTTTTTATGCTTTTTAGGTGCAAAAGTTTGCATATGAGCTGGCCGAAAATATTGGCCTCAAAACTCCATGTTCATGGAAGAAAAACCAGATGGCAGGGAAGGATTGGCTCACCTCCTTCCTCGAGCGCAACAGAACCCTGTCCATCCGTCGACCTCAAGCCACCAGCATGTCCCGTTCCACCAGCTTCAACAAGACCAACGTGACGCGTTTTTAACAACCTAAAGACTGTCCTCACCCGCTATAATTTTGAGGCAAAAGACATCTGGAACATGGATGAAACAGGTAAAAATTTATATTTGGATGATAAATTTAAAAGCACCAGTGATTTGCAACAGCAATAATTCATTTCACTGATTATTTCAGGTACCACAACGGTTCAAGTGCCAGACAAAGTCATTGCCACCAAGGGCAGCGCCAGGTCGGTGCTGTGACCTCCGGGGAAAGAGGACATTGGTGACCGTTGCCTTTGCTGCCAGCGCACAAGGCAACTTTGTTCCCCCTTACTTTATCTTCCCAAGGAAGAAGTTCCATGACCACTTCATCGGGATGGTCCCCTGGCTCCACTGGTTCTGCCAATGGATCGGGGTGGATGGAGGAGACAGATTTTTGGCCTTTTACAGCATTTTGCAAGACACACCAGCGTGACCCCGAGTCAAAGTTGCTGCTACTCTTAGACAATCATGCATCACACCTCTCCGTGGTAGCTATTGACTTTTGCAAGTCACAGGGCATTGTACTCCTGTCATTTCCACCCCACTGCTCCCACCGTCTTCAGCCGCTAGACCCGAAGCGTTTTTGGCCCTCTGAAGCACTACATTAACAGTGCAGCAGACAATTGGATCTGAATGAACCCTGGAAGAACTTTGACCATCTACAACATCCCGAGTCTTGTGGCTAAAAAGCTCTGCCTCAAGCTGCGACACCAAGCAACATTTCGTCTGGGTTCGAGTGTACCGGTATCTGGCCCTTGAATCCAAATATTTTCAGTGAGGAAGACTTTGCTCCAGCTTACGTGACCGACCGTCCTGCACCAGCACCAGCTCCATCCCCAGTGCCAGGGCCAGCTCCATCACCAGCTTGGCGCATACCATCTATCCAGGTATGCTAGTGGTTCCAGGAACATCTAATGGCACGCCAGTACAGAGGTTCAGCCCAGAAAAGCTTAAGCCCATATCCAAAGGCTGGCTCGAGGAAAGAAAGTAAAAGGAGAGGTCGAAAAGAGGTGGGCATAGTGTCATTTTTAACTCGTCTTGGTTCTCTTGCTTGTATAAAAACAAGCTGATTCTGACTATTATCTCATTGAATGTTGCAGGTCAACAGCAATACTGACTGACACCCGGTGAAAGCTGCTTTGGAGGAGGAGGAGAGTCGGCAGAGGGGCCAGAGAAAACAGTTCTCTTCAAAACTCCCAAAGAAAAAGAGGCTTAGTGGACAGACTGCAACCACAGTTTCTCGGGGCAAGGATGAGGAATGTCTTGTCTGTGGGGAGACATTTGCCTCATCTTTGCCTGGAGAAGTGTGGGTGCGGTGCATCTTTTTTGTCTGCTGTGGTCGCATGAGGCATGCACTGAGGGTGCCACTCATTGTATCTGTCACAACTGTGATGAGTAATTTCATCCCAGACAGCAAGCTCCTCCGCTCGGATCTGCCCGGCTCTGAGCCGGATCAGCTGGAGTCGGCACAGAGCCGGGCAGATCCGGGGCGGAGGTGCTTGCTCACTGGGATAATTTTTATAAATAGACCTTGCACATTAAACATGTTCACGGTCACTTTTGGAACATTTGAAGCCAATTAAAATGTTTTAAAACAAATGCCTGGCTGTTTTTTGCTTCTGTTTTAACGAGAAATTTAAAAAAGATTCCAGTAAATTTGATCAGGTAACTTTTGCCCTGCCCGTGCATTACTTTCATCCCGGCTGTATGGATCGAAAGAAGCAATCCGCAACTTCCGTTCGGCGTCAAACTATGCCGAAGTCAATATATATGGTGATGATTTAGCACCTGATATTGACAGAAACACCACAATAGTTAATCGCTCCAAAATTTAGTTTCGGTCTGTAACGTTATCTTTTAAAATAGCGTCCATGTGAAAAATGTAACTTTCGTACCAGCTCTCCCCTACATACCTCACCCTTGCGTTTCTTTTGGAGTTGAGTATATATTATACCCCTGCTTCCTGAAGGTCTAAAAACAATGGGCCTCATGCAAGAAGCGATATAAGAACAAATTTTCTCTTATTTTTGTTCGTATCCCCGATTTTTATTTTGTTCTTACCCATTGATTTCTGAGATGCACCAATGCTTTCTTATTTTTGCTCTTCTCTTAGGTAAGAGAAAAGTTTACGAGTGGTCGAGAGCATTCTTACCGAGATAAGAGAAAACAGAAAACTGTTATCTCTGTCCACAAATTGCTTGTCCAATGCACGGAAACACAAGTTTTAAAACCTAAACATTAAAAATGCACCATATAATCAAATTTTGATTGTTTCATGTTTTTGAGAAATTATAATGATTTTATTATTTAATTCTTGGGCTAAGGAGTTTGGCCAGTTGATCCTAATTAGGACTAAGCTGTAAAAACCCTTAGATACTTGCGTGCGTTCTGCTTCTGAATGGCTTGCCTATTGCTGTTGGACGCTTTGGCCATCCAGGCCTTGCGCAGAGAGAGCGTTTTTAGAGATCGCACGGACCTGTTTGCTGAGACAGATGAATGGTTACTCGTACCAAATGTGAAAGCAACCGTACTTGAGCACCGAAGATTACTGTTATGTGTTACGGCTCTCTTGTTCTAACAAATGCAGCGACGAAAAGATATCTCCATTCAAACGAAGACATACAATACTTGTTCGAAATGCTGGCGGATGAAAACATACAATCACAACTGGATACTACACGCAAAAACTCGGAGATTTATGGAATAATTTGTGAGTAGTTACATTCGCGTGGTTATCACAGAATAATAGATCAGTGCCGTGATAGACTAAAGAAAATATGGCTGCGATATTTCAAAGTGCGGGACGTGGTGCAAAAGTCTGGCAGCTCAAGTCATGAGATAGATACATTTTCGTTGGATAAGGCAGTGGACAGCATAATTGGCCAAAAACGCAAGGGTGAAAGAATTCCGGATGCAACATCCACCTAAATTGAACGTAATCAGTACATTTTCGGCTTACCTTGATGTTTGGGTACCCAGAGAAAGATTTGGATGTGTAAAAACATCAAGCATTCAGTCAAGACAATTTCGGGTTTAATTTCTCTTCCTGCTGTGCGTGGTAATCCATGTTACAGATGACACACCGGGTTGATAGGGCACGCGCAGCATATGCATTCACGATATTAATATTCGATATTAATATTCTAAACCCCTTGCTCAATAATAAAACCCCCGAAATATACTCAGAGGCAATGAAAACGCAACACCAGTTTGGATTCAAATAATTTTGTGACTCAAATTTATTTTCTTATTTTAACAATTCAAATATGTTGGGTGGGTTGACTTTGATGAATTAGATGTGTTAATGGGCCGATTTGGACAATAATAAACAGATGCATTAAACATAACGAGCACAAGTTGTAAATGAAAAATCACAACAAGACTGAATGGAACACACATTTAAAATTGAACTCAAAAGAACAGTCAGTATCGGGTGTGACCCCCACGAACATCCACACAGGCAGTACAACGTCTCCTCACGGACCTGACTAAGCGCCTTAGGTTGTCTTGGGGAAGTTGTCGCCTCTCTGCCTGTAGTGCATTCTGGAGTTGCTGCCTGGTTTGAGGTCTGGGTACTCTTGATGAAAGAGCTCGTCCCAGTTGGACGTACTGCACCCAAAAGCGTACTGATGCTGGGCGTACTACACCCAAAAGCGGTGAGCCACTTGCCGGGCACTTGCTCCCGCCTCTAGCATACCCAGGGCCCTGTTCCGTTGTTCAGTCGACAGACGTGGCATTATGACACTTAAAAATGTTTTTGTGTGGCTTTTATCATGCCTTTATATAGGGAAGACAACCCCTCCTTCATTTCAACCACTGTACTTGCACAACTCCTAATCCCATATGTTGTACTCAATATGGATTGATGAGAGTCCAACTCGCGCTGTTGAGTTACATGATGATCATTCATGTATAACGAGGTACACATTGTGACCCCAATGGTGACTTAAGAAACCAAATTGGACAACTCAGGTCCTGAGCAAAAATAAAGCAAAATTTAGAGTGTTGCGTTTTCATTGCCTTTGAGTATATTTTGGCGCCTCTTTTTAAAGTCGTGCCCCATTTAAAACCACCTAGGTGCAAATTTTAGGTTAGGGTTAGGTTTGGGGCTAGATTTGGGGTTAGGGGTTAGAGTTAAGGTTGGGGTTAGGGAAACCAGAGACGATTCGCTCAAGCCAAAGCTGTTTAACAGAAATGAAATGATGTTGTGTCAATTTGGCGGATGGAATTAAGTGACGACCCCTAAAAATGCAGCCTACGAAGGATGTAGCCTGCCCTTTGAGATGCACCCCAACTGTGAAACCGCCTTAGATTTCCATGTGCAGTCGGCTCTTTGCACACGACACACGTCACCTGCCCTTATATGGCGTTTAGTGGGTGTCATAAGTACTTGACACCCATTATTAGTGTGGCTTAAGATGAGCAAACCAGGGGTGTGTTTCCCAAAATCACAGATGCTAACTTACATGGTTGGGCCCATTGACTGTGAATGGACGAATTACGTAGCCGGTTCTCACGGACCGGTTCTCATCAACATTCCCTTATCCCTCCTCTGGCAAGGACAGAACACTCTGCCCCTGATAAGGACTACTGGACTCTGCATTCCACCCTCCCCTCCCTCCCTCTGCCACAGGCTGCCTCCGCATTTTTCATTTTTCATTAATCCCTTCTTCCCCCACCTCCCATCCCCCCCATTTCCATGAAAAAATTCCTACGCGTTTCCAGCGTGTCGTGTTATAAACCTGATGTGTATTATGTCTGATGTCATCAATATGTGTTATAAATGTTTTTCTGTGTTTCTTTTCTGTGTTAACTGCAACCTTTAATTTCGAAGAAGAAAGTGGAGTTGGCAGCGCGACTCCACTTTCTCTCCAAACTTAATTTCGTTGTTATTCTGTAACAATGACAATAAAAATTCATCTGAATCTGAACTATGCTTTTGGGAAACGCGCCCCAGAGCAACTAAGTTTTTAACCAACAGGATGAGTTCTGTAACTAAAAATGATGTTCCTCACCAAAAGCAACATTGATTGAAAGCACTTGTAGATTATAAGTGTACCGTATTCTGACGTGATAATGTATTTACTTAATCTATGTCGCTAAATACTTTTAAAACTTTTGTTTCTGTTAATCATGCTTCAACTCCTGTTTGTCACTATCTATATACTGTAGATATTGTTTTCCCAGGTGTTCCTCCGTGTGCTATGAGGTAACTTCAATAGTGCATTCATCACCTTTTCTAATTTTTCTGTCCTCTTTCTCCGACTAAGTGAGAAATTTAGGTGTAACAATTACCCTGGTCTTTACTTTCTCAGGCATACTTACCAAAGTTGGTCTTCAGATGACTGTGCAAAATCCTTTAAAAAAATCATGAACTGTGAATTGATTTTTCTGATTTTTACAACTTGCTTTGCATGCACTGGTAGCCTTTTCCAGGAAATGCAATTTAGTTAGAGTGTATGAAATGCACACTATTGTTATTCCAGTTCTTCTTATTAGAGTGCATTGTTCACCCCCTACTGTTATCCGAAGTCGTCTTCTTATTATTATTCTTCTAACACACTTAATGCGGCTTCAACCATTTAACGTAGAAACTTCATTCAAACTGCGTTGCATAGGTCTTACTTAGGACACCTGTGCAATGTATTTTTCATCTTTGTAACTTTTATACTTTTTAAACTATGAATAAGAAAGTATTATTTTTTTCCCCATAGACTTAACATTGGGCTGATGACATCACAGTAGGGCCATACAACAGAATCTTGTGCCAGGTGTCCTGGCCAGCTGCAGCACCTGCCAGTTCCTCAGGCTTTAAGACTACAATCTGGCTCTCTTAAGACGACAGATCCTGTTCAACTGTTTCCTCTGCCTACAACTGTTTCAAAATAAAAGTCCTCATTACACTAAATAACAATTAAATAATTTAACTTCTTTTTATACTACTCAACTTTTTCAAATCTGCCTGAAATATCTAAACTGCCAGTCATCAACTATGACTCCGGCCAACTGCTCTCACCTGTCCAAAACTGTTTCGGAATAAAAGTCCTCACTGAAATAATCTACTGTTAAATAACAACTATTTAAACAACGGAACTATTTAACTGTTCAGCCATTCAACTGCCGCTGTCATCAACTAAGACTCACTAACTGTTCTGTCCACAACTTTATCAAAATAAAGTCCTCACTACAATAAATCACAATTAAGTAATTTCACCATTTAAACAACTCAACTATTCAACTGTTCTGCTATTCCAACTGCCAGTTGTCATCAACTATGACTCCCGCCAAGTGTTTCCTCTGTCCAAAATTGTTTCAAAATAAAAGTCCTCACTGAAATAATTCACTGTTAAATAATTTCACTATTTAAACGACTCAACTATTTTACTGTTCAGCCATTCAAAGTGCCAGTTGTCATTACCTATGCCTCCAGTCAACTAAAGGAAACCACCACCTACCGAGCAACGATTGAAATAAAGCATCTATGTCAGTTTCCATATCAATCAACATGATTATACTACCAACCACAATAGTAACTGCTTGATTTAGCCAACTTGATCACCCTATCAACAACCTAGCAACCACCCTGGCACCCGAAAGAACAAACTAGCAACCAACATAGCAACCAACATGATAACCCTAGCAACCAGCATACCAACCAGTCCAGTTACCATAGCCACTACCATAATTATCCTACTAACAACCTAGCTACCAATATCATAATGCAATTATTTGCCAGAAATTCCACCTTAAGCAACTACAGTTTGCATTTTCATGCACTCGTGATTCCCTGGAATTACATTATTTAGTTATTATTATTATTATTATTATTCTAACACGCTTATTGCGGCCTCAACTGTTCAACGTAGAAACTTCATTCAAACTGGCGCTAGTAGGCCTTTACTTTGTGACACTCCGTGCAATGTATTTTCATCTTTTGTAATCCTTTTTTATACTCTTTTAAACTGGCGAATAAAAACGTTATACTTTTTTTCCCATAGATCTCCACATTAGCTGATGACATCACAGTAGGGCCATACAAATAGAATCTTGTGCCAGGTAAGCCTTTGACCACCCGCAGCAACTGGCCAGTTTTCAGGCTTTAAGACTACAATCTGGCTCTCTTAAGACTACAGCAGCCTGTTGTACCAGCAGTGCGAATTCTAATTTTGCCATCGCGACAAAGTCCGCACTAAACCATATGTTGAAACTTGTTAGTTTGACACTAAAGCTGTGTCAACGTTGGTTTTCACCACGGAAACTAAGGTTCATCTTAACTACACTGCCGTAACGTCCAAACTAAGCAAAATGCTGTCAGAGAAAATGACGCCTCACTTACAGCAGCCAATCAGTGAAAAGCACTATTTTAATAAAGCGTTTATTACTGTGTTGCTTCTTCGTGCCCCACTTATATTTGAGCATATTTTCTGCGCGAGGGTAACGGCTAAGAAGAGGAAACCGCCCAAAAACAAAAGTTAATAAGTAAAGGCATACAATTGAAAGGCACGTAAACGAGGAAAAATATACGCCATAGCGGCACCCAGTTCCTGCTTAATGGAAGACCATAAAGTTATTTCTAACAGCTTAATTCAATGCGTTGCCACTAAACGTGGCCATGTCCCCGCCAGACGGAAATCGACTGGGCCGGCGATCACAAAATTAAACATTGAAGCCAAAGATGAATCGGGTCAAAGCTGCTCGAGATTTCGCTCACAACAAATGGGACTTTGATGACGGATTCGGCCGGATCGATGGACTGATGGAGCTGAATACTATGTCCTCCGCCCATTACTCCTTGGACCCTTTGATGAATGGAATCGTCAAACCGTTTGAGATATCGCTGCTCACAAATAAACGGGATGGGACGGATTTTGACCAGCCGGACGGATGGAGCTGAATTCTATTAGTCTCCTCTTCGTTCTTTAATACACCTTTTGACACTAAAGATGAATGGAACCGGTCAACTGTTCTTGAGATATCATAAGATGGGCAGCTGTAGGCCAAATGGTCGAATAATTTGAGAATACTGCAAGGTCATAAATCAAGTGAGTTAGAGCACCCCCTGATACACCTTTTGACACCAAAGATGAATGGAATCGTCAAACTCTTTTCTGAGATATTATCGTGGTTCACAACAAACGGGAATAAGATCGACAGACAGACGGGTGACCCCACCCCTAATACACCTTGAAACCAAAGACGACGGAATCAGTCAAACCGTTTGAGATATCGCTCACACAAACGGGACATAACGGATAGATGACTCCATCGATGGAGCTGAATACTTTGCGTCCCTCCCCTAATACACCTTGACACCAAAGATGAATGGAATCGCCAAACCTTTCTATGAGATATCAAGGCTCACAACAAACGGACATGACGATAGTAAGGACGGAGCTGAATACTATGTCCCCTCGCCTTAATACACCTTTTGACATCAAAGATGAATGGAATCGTCAAACCGTTTTGAGATATCACGCTACAACAAACGGGACAGGACGGACGATACACGGCCGATGGATGGATGGAGCTGAATACTATGTCCCCGCCGCCAATACACCTTTGACACCAAAGATGAATGGAATTATCAAACCGCCTGAGAGTCATGTTGACAAGGAATTTGTAAGTGGTCAATGATCGTAATGACCTTGAGAATAATGCCAAGGTCACGGAAATCTACTGGGGTCGGCGATCACACAAATATACCTAACACCAAAGATGAATGGAATCGGTCAAACTGTTCTTGAGATATCGTGACGCCCAGAAATTAAACGGACATGACGGACAGACAGACGGACGGACGGAGTTGAATACATGTCCCCTGTCTGGCCGCTATCGTGGGCAGCAGGGGGACAAAAACCACTTTAAGAGGTAAGCAGGTTTTCATATGGACCTATTTTACAGTTTAATGATTGGACTAAACAACCACCAGATGCATAGTCTGATTTGTGTTATGTTTTATTATTTTATATTTATGGCACCCCCACGTAGTCAATTTGATTGAAACTTTCAGGCCATATTTCTGTTTCTTATGACATATCCTGTGAGAGTTTTGTAATGATTGGAAAAAAACTATATATGATTTATAGTCTGATTTCCAAGAAATTAATGCTGTTTTTGTTTTGGTATTAATAGCGCCCCCAATAGGACAATTTGAATGAAATTTTCAGAGTATGTTTCCAAGTACTTTTTATGAATATATCCTGTGAGTTTTATGGCTATAGGACAAAATGAACTGGCTGATTTATAGTCTGATTTGTGCTATACCACGCTGCTTTTGTTTTTGCATTTATAGCGCCCCTATCAGTCAATTTGAATGGTACTGGCATGTTTTCAGGTACTTATATGAATATATCATGTGAGTTTTATATATAGACAAACAATTGCTGATTTATAGTCTGATTTTGTGTTATACCACACTGCTGTTTTTGTATTTATAGTTTCTATCCCGTAAATTTTGAAATGAAATTTCTTTCAGAGTATGTTTCTGTATATGCGAAATATATCCTGTGAGTTTTTTATGTACAGGTGACAAACAATTGCTGATTTATGTCGATTTGTGTTACACCATGCTGCTTTGTTTTAAGAATTTATAGTTCTACTTCAATCATCAATTTGAATGAAATTTAAGGGTATGTTTCAAGTACTTATATGAATATATCCTCAGAGTTTATGGCTATAGACAAACAATTGCTTATTTTATAGTCGGATTTCAGTTATAATTACGCCGCTTTGTTTGCATTTATATGCCTCATCAATCAATTTGAAATTTGAAATTTTCAGAGTATGTTTCAAGTACTTATACATGAATATATCCTGTGAGTTTTATGGCTATAGGACAACAATTATGATTTATAGTCGGATTTGTGCTTATACCATGCTGCTTTGTTTTGCAGTTATAGCGCCCCCTATCAGTCAATTTAATGAAATTTGCTGGGTATGTTTGTGTACTTATATGAATATATTCTGTGAGATTTATGTACAGTAGTGGACAAACAATTGCTGATTTATAGTCTGATTTGTGTTATAGCGCCCCTATGGGCCGATTTGCACGAAACTGTCAAGGCATATCTCATGCATTTATATAATATGGTTCTGCAAAGTTCTGTACGATTGGCCCAATGGTTAAGTTGAATTTTTATCCATTTTGTGCTAAGCCATACCCCTGTTAAAGTTCATTGGTCAATATCTTGGAAACAAAATGAGATTTCATCAAACTTACTGCTAATCTTTGCTAAGCTTGGTCCACTGATGTATCCACAGCAAATTTTCGGTTGTTCCAATCACGCCCAGAGAGGAGATGTCAAAATGTGTTTTTCAAAGAATTCAAAATTTCGAAAATCAAAATATGGCGGATCTTAGAGGTCCTTATGGGAAGTTGTAGAGAATGACCCAAAGAATGTCTGTACCAAGTTTCTGTAGAATCGGATCAAATGCAGGAGTTATGACCTTAAAAGTGAAAAACCTGTTTTTCTTTTGAATTGGTAGCGCCACCATCAGGTCTACTTGAGTTAAAAATGTCAATAGCATTTACACACAACTTCCAACCAATGTGCAAAATTTCTGCCCTCTACCATTTACCATCTCACGGAATTTATGAAAACATTTCTGAAGAAGAAGAAAAATAATAATAATAATAATAATAAAAATAAACCAGTTAATAAACAATAGGGTTTCGCTCCTTAATGGGCTTGAACCCCTAATTGATTGGTAATTTAGCATATAACTTGTAGAGATTGTTCGTGTTATTGAAGTGTATGAAGTCAATAGTGACACTGAATGGTGGAACCGTGAACTGCAACGTAACGCTTTTGATAGTCGAAGAGGTTGAGTTTTACTAAGATGAATCATTACGCCAATACAAACCCATAAAATAGCATACAATAGCAAACTATTATAAATTATAAGACTAAGCAGCAGGAGAAATTATTCACCCAGTATATTGCTTGCTACCAGCAAAAAGTGTTCACGTCAAATTTACTCAAGTTAGTAGCTTTGTTGTCCCATGGGTGGCCATGTTGACATTAGATTGTGTACTTTACAGTGATTTGGCCATGCCTGACCTATATCAAGAAAAAACTTTACACAAGAAGGAAATCATTATCCTGCTCTGCCAAAAATACAAAAACAAAACAAAAGAGCCACTGAATCAAAATTTAATAACCTTGTAACTAATAAACGAAAACAACAAATATGGGAGGACATTACTGATGCCATAAATGCAAAAGGAGTGGAGCACAGGGATGTTAAAGATGTGCGGAAGAAGTGGAGATACTTAAAAATGCAAGCAGCTGAGGACTTCCCAAGAAATGTCCCAACAGGAGGTGGACCAAAGCCAGACATGGGGCCATACTCATCACTAGTCTTGGACATTATTGGTAAGGACTCCCCCTCAGTGATTGGCATATGTGGGGTTGAGAGTGGAACAACAGAAGAAACTCCAGTACTGGCCTCAGTTGCATCTCTCCTACCAGCAGTACCAGCCCCCCCACCAACAGCAGCACCACTCCTCATACAGCTGAACAACCCCCACATGCTGAAGCATGTCTGCTCGAACCAGCATCCATCCAGCCTCCTGAGCCCACCTCTACTGAGAGGGACGTAAACAACACCGAGCCTACACAGTCCCCTCAGGATAGGTCCAGTAGCCACTCACCACCAGCCAAGCGTGCCAAAGGCAACAGAAGGCCTTCTGCCCCAAGCACTGAAGAGGAAGTGAATGCACTAAGATGACAACTCTTTAAAGCTGAAATTGAAAAACTTGCACAAGAAACACAAAAAATTAAAGCAGAAAACAAAAAATTGAGCTAGAGAAGATGAAATTGAACATAGAAATAATTAAATTACAAGAAGATCTAAAAGCACAGGGGTACACCATCACTTTTTCGCATGAGCAATAGCAAATAGCCAACTCATCGCTCACTAATAATTTCTTGATTAAATAAATATAACAGGACAAATTTTATTGTTTGGTTAACTGCTGCTTATACCGTTGGATTTGATTAAACCTTGCTAGAAAGAATGGAATCGAAAAACATTCCAAATAAATTGATGAAATTACAATATTTATCATTTCAATTACGTTTGAATCGATAGTTATTTATTTGTGACTTTTTTTTTACTTTTGAATATTATTAGGCTGTTGAGCTTGTATATAGTATAGTTGCATAAACTTATGGTTGTTGCAAATTTTGTTCACATCTTTATTTTATGTGAGGCTTTTAATTTGTTGTTCATCCAAAATAGGATGAAGTAAGGTTGGCCCGCACAGTGGCTGCCTCAGTTGATGCGTGGTCCTCATTTCTGAAAGGAACGCCACTGTCACCCCCATCATCCGCATCTCCATCCTCCACCAGTGGTACTTTCTACATCATCGCCAGGTTGTGAAGAACAACACAGGCACCAGCTACAGCCGCAGCTCTGTCAGGCTCCATTAAGATACCTATATACTTTCAAAGTAAGTATGTATGTATTCATTCTGGGGATGCAGGAATAACGAAGTCTCGACAAGGCTGGACATAGTCTCATTGTCCATATATCAGTACTTAAGTACTGAACTTAAGTTTAAACTGCATATGAGAAATTTTACTTTCCATACTTCAGGCAAATTTTGCTAATAATAATCATATTTGGACTATTAGTTGTACTTTGGTGTTTTTAGTGTAATATTAGTATTTATACTGAAGTAAAGGATCTGAATACACCTACCACTGTCAATCAGCATAATCTCTTGGGCACAGTTGTGCCCAATAATTAGCCATTGGTAAGAGCATCAGCCTACTTTTAACACATATTTGTGAAATATATGGTCAAAATTAAGTGCGCAAAAATGCTTGAGAGAAAGATAATTGGAGACCTCTCTGCAAACAGGCCCATCTGTTCTTCAGAACACCGATGCACCACTCCACCGCATTTCTTGTCTTTGAGTGTGCTGAATTGTAGCGCTGCTCGCCGACACTAACTGGGTTTAAACTCCATCGTAAAATAGCGGTCATCATGGCGAATCATTTTGAAAGGTGGAATAACCAACTTGGGTGATGAGGAGCGGATTATACTGTCTGTTTGGCATTGGCAATGTGTTCTCCGAGATAGATTGCACCCCTTTGACATTTATGATGACTTCAATTTACACTCGCAATTCCGCTTTTCTCCGGCCAGCTGAGATAATAAAAGATAAACCCACTAGCAGCAGAGACTTTAACACGACACGGACAGAAACTGGAGGCCTCGGCCCTTCCCCCTGCAAGTGTTCGGCATTAAGATACTTCTCACCACTGGATCATTTCTTACAATTTGTCGTAGATTCCACCGGCGCACAAACTACTGTGTGTAGAGGAAATAAGAGCAGTTGCACTATCATTATGTCAGCGATAATTTGATTACGTTAAATTTCCAACCAGCTCTGAAACAAAACATGACCCGTCAAAGTTCCACAAGATAGCCGGGTTTCCGACGTGACTTTGGCTGTAGATATAATCACATTGAAAAACTGGCAGACCCAAAGCCTACGAGAATGAGTTTGTGAACAGAAAGAGATTCCACTCAATCAGCGCTCAGATTGTGAGTGACGCTGATCTAGTCATTACAAATTCGGTGATCAAATGGCCAGGGGCAAGGCATGACAGCTTCATTCTCAAGCAGTCTCGTCTTAGCAGAGACTTTGAGGCTGGAGGATGTCCCGGGTGGTTGCTAGAGACCAATATCCTCTTGAAAATGGTTGATGACCCCATACCTAAACCTCATAGATATATACACCTAGATGGCGCGTTCGCTGCCTCTGTCCATTGGAGCGATGGGTCTACGCAGGCGCCATCTCGTGTCGGTGGAAGCCATGCGCATTTCACGCATTATCGCGGGTAGAGGCTAATCAATGATTTATCATCACAACTCAACAAATTTCAAACAATTTAACACGCGAATGCCGACTACCAGATAACTCGTAATGGTAATATCAGGCCAGCTTAGATCCTAAAATTCGGGGCAATATCCATCCTTTATTGACAGCAATAGTCCTGGCTAATTCTAGATGGTTTTTCACGGCTTCTCTCCCCCATGCGATCTAACAGCGACAAAATGGGCTACATTCAGTCCAGAAAAATCATTGAATTACAAATAGGTCTATGCATCTGGCACCAGCAACGCACTTTTTCCAGCTGGGTTGCATTTCTAGAACTCTTTTCAGCGATGAAGTTTTGAAGATTGATGCTAAATCATTTCGATTATAGATTACATTCAAAGTCAATGCAAAGATGCGAATACACGCGAAACACGTGTATTCGCGTCATTGCATTGACTTTGAATGTAATCTGTCGGGCGAAAAATTCGTTTTGCGTCCGGTGTGAAAGCTTACTTAGATGTTAAATACATTGGCATGCTAATCATATAACATGATATCGATGTCTTTATCTTACAGTTTAGGTAAATAGGCTCGCTTCGCTGAAGTGTTCCATTGTAAGCAAACTGTAGCCTTTTTGCTCGCTTAGCCAGTTGGCTATAGAAATAAATGATACTATGCAGCTAGCTATACACAGTTCAATATCACTTTGGTTTACAAGTGCCAAACGCGGTAGTATTCGCGCGTTGCATTGACTTTGAATGGGATTCGTCGTGGCGAAAATTCTGTTTCAAGGCCCAGTGTGAAAGCGGGTTTATTCGTGAATAGAGTTCTGAATAATTTCCTCGCTGGAAAAAAAAAAAAATTAACGCTGTTGGAGTGCTAGTATAGACCTATTAATAATTAAATTATTTTTTCTGTACCATGTAGCCAATTATTTTGTCGCTGTTAGATCTATAGTAACGATAAGCTGTATGATTATGGTTACATAAGGCAGCCACTTAATTTATGCATACAGGACACGGTTTAATTTAAAATGGTTACGCAAAAATGTTTATTACGGTAAATAGTAGTTCTATAATCCAATTCTAAGATAATTGACTCTGAGTAAAATTTTGTTATGTTCAAAATTTAAATATTAATAACTTATCAGTAAGCTAATTGACATTTAAGGTTTAAGAAGGTGAAAATAAATGACTGGGGCTGCATTCAAAGATATATTGGATTGAGTGGCCTGACCCCCGCTTGAATCCTCGAGCAGATTATGTAGCGTCGGTTAACTCTTGATAAATCTGGAGGTGGCATCTAGGTATATATATCTATGCCTAAACCTACTAAGTGCTTGGTGTAAGATTTACGTTGTTCCTTATGTCTACGTTGGAACCATTTCAGCTGGCGCAACTGTTCAAAGGTTAGTAGCGCGTAAACTATATCCTGAGTTAGAACTTTCGTTCAAACTTGATTACGTTAGAACTTACGCATAGCTGGTGCAACCCAGTGCAGATCTTTCAATTGTTTCTGCTTCCAACTGTTTCAAAATAAAAAGTCTTCACTGCATTAATTCACTATTAAATAGTTTCTAACTATTTAAAAATACTCAAATATTTAACTTTTCAGCCATTCCAACTGTCAAAGGCTGTCATCAACTATGACTCGCCAACTGCTTCTGTCCAAAATCATTGTTTCTGTGTTAAAAAGTCCTCACTGAAATAATATAACTATTTAAACAACTCAACTATGTAACTGTTCAGCCATTCCAACTGTCAGTTGTCATCAACTATGACTCCTGCCAACTGTTTCACCAGTCCAAAACTGTCCTCACTGAAATAAGTCCTCACTGAAATAATTCACTGTTAAATAATTTAAATATTTAAACTATCAACTAGGGTATACAGGTAAATTAGCTATTTAAGGCCTAGGTCCCAGCCCTCTGAATTTAGGAGTCAATGACTGCAAATGATTTCAAATCCTGACAAGTAGCAACTGATTTGATTGGTCTATGGTTGCTATGGTGGGTGGAGTAATGCCTCAGATCAACACTGCACCAGATGCAGTGAGGAGCATGGCATACCAAATCTTACTAAACAATGATAAGGATGATAAATCAGTAAAAAAACAAGTGTACATATAAAAATAATGATGCATAATATATGTCTTGATGACATCCATCAGAAATAATGCTGTTAGTTTGCCATATGAACATATTTTTTGCAGCATTGTTTTTGTTAGTGGCCCAATTTACCTTAACCTACTGAGGTAAGCTGGGCCAGCGAGCCAGCTAAAGGGCCATCCTCTGTCACTCACTAACAAACACACACACACACACACACACACACACACATACCCGTACCCGTGTGTGTGTGCGCATGTGTATGCACACACACAGACACGTGCTCGCACACGCACACACACACGCCACACACATGTGGACAGGCACACACGACGCATGCACACACACACACACACACACACACACACACACACTCGCACACCAGTGATATCAATTTATCAATGATCTATGCTCTATAAAGTAGCGGGGTATTTAGGGTTTACCATAATTTACAACCCCAATTCAAATAGTTAACAAAGTGTAAATTCAGAATCAAATCCAAAGGCAATTACTTTCAAATCACACCAGCCAGTATTTTATTCACATAATACAACAGAGATAATATAGCAAATGTTGAAACTGAGAAATTTTACAATTTTATCCACAAAATGAGCTTATTTCAAATTTGATGGCTGCTACAGGTCTCAAAAAAGTTCGGACAAGGGCCTGTTTACCATGGTGTAGCATCGCCTCTTCTTTTTAACAAGAAGTGGAGGCGTCTGGGCATTGAGGAGACAAGTTTCTTGAGTTTAGCCATTGAATTTGATCCCACTCTTGTTTAATATAGGCTTCCAGCTGCTTGAGAGTTTCTGGCCCTTTGACAGACTTTTTTTTTCGCTTAATTATGCACCAAATGTTCTCAATCAGTGAAAGATCAGGACTGCAGGCAGACCAGTTCTGCACACGGACTCTTCTACTACAAAGCCACGCTGTTGTAATATCTGCAGTGTGTGGTTTTGCATTTTCCTGCTGAAATACACAAGGCCTTCCCTGGAATAGAGGTCGTCTGGAGGGGATATTATTTTGCTCTAAACCTTTATATACCTTTCACTTGGCCCTATGGTGCTTTTAAACATGCAAGTGTCCTCACACCATATCGCTGCCTGAAACCAGAGTGTTCCAAGTCCACTTGAAAAAAATGAGCGCAGGCACCATAGTAAAGCTTGAGGATATTCTATCTCCCCGACCAAGTTTCAGCTAAAATAAGCCCTGAAGTATGATTTTAGAATTTAATTTTGTTTCATCTCACAAAATAAGCGCTTGTTGAAAAACCACACTGCTCCTAAGTGATTAACCAATTGTTGATAAAGCTTTTTTTTGTCACATGACCCGAGAAATAATTTGGTATTGACGAATTGACTGTAATAAGTGTGGACATGGTGAGTACATTTTTGGCTGATTTTTGCATGAAAACATTATAATTGAAATAAATAAATTGAGTATAGTGATTCCTTAACCTCAAGATCTATTGTGCTTAATCAATTTCTCAAGGGCTTTGTTATATAGAGAAAGGGTCCATCTTGAAATGAAAGAGGAGATAGAACACTTTGGATCTGATACAAGTGCGAATTTACATACAATACAATTTTCCAATGATGCTGTTATGGATATGGAACAACGAACTTTTAAACATTTCACTAGCTTGTGGAGTATTGTTGCTGTTGAGTTGTGGGGTCAGTTTGACATAATTAGGTATAGTCCATCATATATTTTCAAAACGCCTTTTATTTTCTTTCCAAGGTTGAATTCACTTGTTACATTTTAGTTTATTCAAACATTTTTGTGTTTAAATTTGTATTATTTGTTTCACTTTACCAGGGTGTGGCGATACACATTGAATTATTGCTTTAGTCAGTCTAATGAATGCTAAACTAAAAGTTATTTTTTTAAAGTACACATCATCATCAAAAGCTGATTTGTACTAGGTGATGTATCCTACAAACTGAAGTTTATTTTACGGTGCACAAGGTTGGAAACCTCTTGGCGCCTGTTGTGTTTTTGATTTCGATAATAAAAAAAAGTTGGTTGGTTCTATGCCTTGGGTTATTGCTTTCTTTTTAGTAGAAAGATTCGTGTTAATAGTATGAACAATGTTACATGTGATACAGTTGATGCAAGGAATTTTTCATATATTTCTGCTGTCAATGTATCGCCTGAAAAGTTAAAATACATTTTAAACATAAAATAGAATCAAAAAAGTTGATTTATTTGAAAGAAATAAGCTATTATTATTTAAGACACCTGTTAATTTAGAACAGTTTAGTTTACTAAGAACTCATTTTGATGAACATAAATGTTCCATCAAACTAAAAAACGTCAAAACTCATATAAATCATAACATTAAGGCCAAACTTACAAATTGCTTCAGAATGTCGCTTTTTCTTCTGTGCAATTTGATTAAACAGCAAATAACAAAACATTAAATAAAATGCGATTTGAAATCTTGGAGTCCATTATTCAAAATCAGGTTTTCGTGACATGGAACGCTCTGGTTTCTAGGCCATTTATAACTACTTACATCCCCGCATCTATCAGAGATGCTGGCTTTTGAACTGAACACTCGATAACAGGAGGTGGTCTTTCTCCTTTTAGCCCAGAGGACACGATTTCCATGATTTTCAACAAGAATGTCAAATTTGGACTTGTCTGACCACAGACACTTTGCCACTTTGCTTCAATCAATTTTAAATTAGTTCCTGGCCCATAGAACATTTATGGTGTTTCTGGATCATGCTCAACAATGGCTTCCTTTTTGCATGATAGAGTTTTAGGTGGCATCTGTGGATGGCACGGTGGACTGTGTTTACAGACAGTGGTTTCTTGAAGTATTCCTAGGCCCATTTAGTAATGTCATTGACGAATCATGCTGGTGAGAGATGCAGCATGCCTGAGAGCCCGAAGATCAAGAAAGATCCAGTAGCGTTCGGCCTTGTCTCTACGCACAGAGATTTTCCAGTTTCTGAATCTTTTTGATGATGTTATGCATGTCATGATGAGACCTTCCAAAGCCTTTTGCAATATGACATGGCAGCATGTTTTTAAAAGTATTCCAATAATTTCTACTTAAAGCTCACAGATTGGAGAGCCACTGGCCATCTTTACTTGAAAGACTCAGCTCTAAGACATCCCTTGTATAGCCAATCATGTTACACACCTGATGCCAGTTAACTTAATTACTTGCTAAATGTTCTTTCAGCTGATTCTCTTATTTATTAATTGCTTTTTCAGCTCTTTTTTGCCTGTGTCCCAACTTTTTTGAGACCTGTTGCAGCCAGAAAATTTGAAATAAGCTCATTTTGTGGATAAACATGTAAATTGTCTAAGTTTCAACATTTGAAATGTTATCTATGTTCTATTATAAATAACATATTGGCTCATGTGATCTGAAAGTCATTGCATTTTGATTTCATTCACAATTTACACTTCATCCCAACTATTTCTGAATTGGGGTTTTGGGGTTGTTGTTGTTGTATTAGCAGTTGTGTTTAAAAATTAAAGTTGATGATAAATGACTGTTTCCTTTTTGGCTTGACTGGCCCATTTTACCCAATCAGCTGGCCCATTTTACCTAATCAGCTGCCCATTTTACCTGAACACTGCTCATGAAAAAAGTTGGCACGGCTGATGTATCAAGACCTGTAGGGCCTAAATAATTATATTTTATAACATAACATAACATAACATGAATAGTGAGAACAGGTCAGTTCAGCCCAATCCACGCCGCCAGTTTCTTTTATACTTATTGTATATCCTTCAGATACCTAATGGTATCTAGTTTAAATGGCTTCATACTTTTGAAAAAAAACAAACCCTGCTGTCTCTTGCCTCAACAATATGGTCAGTGTTATTCTGCATATCGAAATTATTTTGGGTGAAATAGAAATATTCTAATATTTCAAGTGCTAAATTTTACCTTTTGGTCAACTTCCATTTAGACCTTAGTTCTACTAACAACACTTCTTGGTCGAAGGAATCCTACATAATTCACTTTGTTAACCCTTAACATATTTAAAGACCTCTAATCAAATCACCCCTAGTCTCCTTTTCCCAAAGATAAAAAGAGATTATGATCTTCAGCCTCTTCTCATAGCTTTCATGTTTTAGACCTGAATTAGCTAGTGGCTCTTCTCGAAATCTCTAGAGCATCTATATCTTTCTTAAAGTATGGTCCCCAGAACTGCAATAATACCACTCCAGATGTGGTCTGACAATGTAAGTGTACAAAAGAAGCATCACCTCCTTAGATTTACCACACTTTTAAGTAATGTATCCCAGCATCCGATTGGTTTTTTTTTAATCGCTACGGACAATGGGCTAGAGCTCAGAGGGTTTATCAACAATCAATTCTCGATCTTCTCGTGGAGCAGATCTCAGTTTTAAAACCTCCTGAAGTAACCCCGCTTCAATGTTTTTATTACCTACATGTACAACTTTACATTTCGCTACATTAAGTTTTATTTGCCACATTTCTGCTCAATTCTGGATTCTATCCAAATCATCCTGAATCACTTTAGTGGACTCTAAACTATTTGCCAAACCCCCATATTTAGTGTCATCTGCAAATGTAACTAATCTGCTCTCAATATTCCTATCAAGGTCATTAATGTAGATGAGGAACAGCAGGGGTCCCAACACCGATCCCTGGGGGACGCCACTCCCCACTCATTATACCTATTCCAGATGAGATACCGCTGACCACCACTCTTTTGTGTGTTCTGTCCTGTAACCAGTATTGAATCCACTCCAGAATACTCCTGTAACTCCAATGGAGCTCATTTTAAAAAATTAGTCTCTTATGTAGTGTATCAAATGCTTTTCTGAAAATCCAAGTAGTGCATGCTCATAAGCCCTGCTCTGGTCATAAGTCTGGTGGGTTCTTCTGCAAATTGTAAAGGTTTGTCAGTATTGATCTTTCCCTTACGCGGAAGCCATGTTAGCGTATCCTCAAGATACTGTTACGCTCAAGAAATAAGTCCAGCCTTGTTATTTTTATGATAGATCTTAATATTTTGCACGCAATGTAAGTTAAACTGACTGGCCTGTAATTTCCTGGTCAGTCCCCTTTCTCTATATATTGGTATTATATTACTCCTGCTTCTAATCATTTATTTCTCCAGTTTCTAAAGACCGGCCTGAAGATGGCGGATAGTGGCCTAAAGATGATTTCACCAACTTCCTGAGCACTCTAGGATATAAGCCATCAGACCCGCCACTATCTGCCTTTTTAGTTTATGCAATCTCTATTCAATACTTTGTTATCCCTAACCTCAATTTCGCTAAATAATCTTGAGCATTTAAATATGCCCTTCATTTAAATAAAGACCCACTTGAGGTAAAAATTCTCTACAAAGTACTGCCATGGTCTACCATCCTTGTTCTCATATAGCAGTTTATCCATTTTTATTCTTTATTAATTTAATCGCTTCTTTTGACTTTTCCTTTTTCTGCTACAGTACTGAAGAAGCGCTTTTAGGGTTAGTTTTTGCCCCTCTGCAATTTGTCTTTCATATGTCTTAGCTCTTTTTTTGACCACAGCCCGTGATTTTACAGTATTCAGCCTTAGTGTTCTCGTATTGTTATCCTTCATATACATCTATAAAGATTCCTCTATTCTCAAAATCCTACGAATACTTTTTTTGGTCATCCACTGAGTGATTCTTGCTTTTTCAGCTACTTTTGACACCTTTTGAATGAATTTATTTAGAATCAAATAAACCCCTTAAATCTTCTCCCACATCTCATTAGCAGACTTACAGTCCAGGAGTACCCTTATTTATTTCACACTCTAGATATGAGCCAAGATCCTGGCAAAGTTTCTGTTTGCTCAAAATTGAAAATTTTGCTTTTGAATACACCTTTTTAACTTCCCATGAAACATCAAAATTAACAGCAGAGTGACTACTTGTCCCAAGTGGCCCAGTACCTCAACATTGCTAATTCTATCTGGCCATTACAGAGCACTAAGTCTAAAATTGCTTTCTCTGTAGGTTTATTAACATACTGCACCAAAAAAATTATCATTTATAACATCTTAAAAATTTCTTCCTCCCCTACCTTGTCCTTTCACTATTTCCCAATCAACAATACCAGGATAATTTAAGTCTCCCATAATAATAGTCCCTCCACCTCTACAAGCTTGCGAATCCACTTTAAAAAGCATTTCATTGACTGTACTGTCCAAAGTTGGTGGCCGAGAAGTATACTCCCTATGTTTACACCTGTCTCGGTGGTTTGCCAATGAGCCTGACCCAGATATCTTCATGAGGGCAAGCAATATTCAATTTCAGGAATTTCCTGTACATTTATGTTTTTGTTCACATAGATTGCTACGCCTATTACATCTATCCTTCCAAAGAGCTTATAACCTCTCTATATTATATTCATCTCCATCCTCTTCACTAAGCCATGTCTCTGTAATCCAACTATGTCATAGCCCTACCAATCATAAATCCACCTCAAGCTCTGAAATTTATTTTTATTTTTGCATTTAAATAAAAACATTTCAGGTTATTACTAATGCTCTTTTCCCCCTTGATTTCCATGTCGCTAAGCCCCCACTGTTTTGGTTGCTTTAAAAGTATATCATCAATAGTGCATGTAACAATCAATAGCTTCCATCAGGGCAGTCTGCATTTCCTATGTAACACTCCACTAACCTCCCTGCCCCCAAGTCCCTAGTTTAAATAATCCTGTGCTACTCCTCAACATACGCTGACCCAGTAAAGGTACCCTCCGTTCAGGTGCAGCCTGGGTTGTACTAACAGGTCACCCTGTCCCAGAAAAAGTTCCAGTGCCCATTAACCTGTACCCTTCATACCAGGTTCAGAGTCACGCTTTTTAAACCTCCAGATAAAATTCTGCTTTCTCTGCTTGCACATGGTACCGTATCTCGAGAATACCTACCGCTGAGGATCTGCTCCTAAGCTTCTCAGCACTCCACAAATTTGCCTTGCAGAACTTCCTCAAACCTACCCTTACCTAGTTATGTCATTTGTCCCAACATGGACCATGACAACTGGATCCCTCCTCGCCCGGCCAGGAGCTTGTCCGCAGACGCTTCCAGGAGGTTCTACCTGGGCACCAGGCAGGCAACATAATCAAGACGGAATTCTTGTCGCGAACAGATTAAGCCATTCATTCCTCTAAGTATTGAGTCCCCCATCATCACTCAACTCTTTCTGAGGGGGTAGAGGCCAACAGGGTGCCCTGCTGCTCATCAGTCCTCACTCTCAGGGTCAGGGCCACCTGAGCTCCTGCAAGGGCCGAATCGGCTGACACCTCAACCACTACTGGAGGAGCTGTCGCTGTACGGCGTGCACGCCCTTTCCTGCGCTGTCGACCTACAGTCACCCAACTTTCTCTCCCTGCCTGCTCTGGGATCCCTGTACCACCCTGCTTTGGTGTACACACCATTTCTCTAAACGACATACTATTTAGTTCCTCTGTGGAACTCTACTGATTGTATCCATGTTGTGTCATTAACTGGCCCTGAAGATCAAGGATCTTTGCTCTCCAGATGCTCAATTAGCTGGCACTGGTGACAGACAACCCAATTCTGGAAATCTCTTTCCCAAAAGCGGCGATCAT
Organism: Gymnothorax javanicus; assembly: GCA_029692085.1. NCBI lineage: Eukaryota > Metazoa > Chordata > Actinopteri > Anguilliformes > Muraenidae > Gymnothorax > Gymnothorax javanicus. Next base: position 90,069,556 of record CM056194.1, read on the forward strand.
CCCGCAGTCCGCCACATAGTTTTGGCCATACTTTGAACCCCTACCTAATGACCTCAAGCCACCCTAGATAAAAGAAAATTACTAATGCCAGACAGAAGCTGAGGAACTACAATTTATTAATTTATTAACCTAAGAAGCCCCAAGGCAGTCACAATAGAAACCATGGGGGGAAACTATGTAGATGGAATATAAGCCTCTTTAACAGGGCCTAGTTTCAGTTAACAGAAATGAAATACCAAATTCAGCCAAACTCTATATGTAATAAGCACTCCTAATGTCGATTTGAGTTTATCTAGTCCCAGTACTATTAATATTTCAACTCAAAAATATCACAGGGCTTAGCTGAGAGCCCAGATAAAACAGACTGGCTACAACGCCCAGGAGAAACTGGAAACTCCTGCTACAGATTTCATCTGAATGTCATGAAACGGGCATGGACACTCTTGAGACCTGTGACATGGAAAAGTTATTAAAATCTTCTTGTTGGATTAACCCTGTGGCGAATGGGGCGGCCATTTTGAGCATCTCGCCCGTGAACATTGATTCCTAATAAATTTAGGTAAACTTTGTTCTTACATACCAAACTTCACAAGCTGGTCAGTTTCCAGACAATTACTAAATGTATTGGTTTTGTAAGTGGAGGGCCAACTGCCTCTCTAGCGCCCTCTAAACTGCAGCCCCAAGGGCTTCCTGCATACACTGATGAAAGTTGCTGAACATATGTATCACACCCACGTCTCACAAAAAGTCTCTTGACACGTGAGGCCTAAAGTCAACAGGAAGTCGGCCATTTTTAATTGAGCGGCCATTTTTGGCGCATTTGCACGTTCTTGCATGCTTTAATCTAACTCCTCCTAGGGATTTTGTCCGATTCTCCTGAAAATCGTTGTGTGTACTCTTGACCCTTGAAGAGCAAAAAGTTATTAAATTCATTTCGGGAGTCATGGTGTGGATGTGGCAAGGCGCCATTTTAAAGCGATTGCTATGAAAATTCAAATGCTTATGGCTTCAGTGTAAATTGTCCGACATGCACCAAACTTTTTATGCATATCATAAGAGTCCCGCCTGAAGCCATTCACATGGTCATGTTTGAGCCATACTGACAGCGCCCCTCCTGGTGAAAGGAAATTAGCAAAAATTGTGCATGTGTCATACTTTTTATGAACTTCTCCTGCACATTTCATCTGAATGTCAATGAAACGGGTTTGGACACTCTTGAGCCCTGTGATATGAAAAACTGTCTAAAATCTCTTGTTGTCAATTAACAGTGTGGGTGTGCCGGTGGACATTTTGAACATCTTTCCGTGACAGGCTAAAGTGACAGGTCTGAAGAACATTTACATGCAATTCCTCGACAGACCTATGCAACTTTATCTCCAGTTGCCGAGCGCAGGATTGGCGGTGGCTGATGCTCGGCGGTGCATGTCGGTGTGCGAGGGTTCATTAACGCCGCTTATGGCTTTTTAATTATTCTTATTATTACGGGCCGAGCATCACTCAAAGCGAGGACCGTGTGTATCTGTAGTGATTATTATTATTATTCTTATTATTCTTCCACTTTCCAGGGCTTTTTGGGGCTTTAACGTGTTTCATTCAAACAAAAATGTCGTTTGAAAAAAATCAGGCCTGGTGAAAATTCTATGATTTTTATTGGTTTTAAGCCAGTGGATGGGCAAAATGGTTCCACAGCTCCCCTAGAAAAATAAAAAAATTCATGAAAAAATCTGTGGTTTGCCCGATTATGCTGAAATTTGCAGGCATGTAGAACTTGCCAAGACAAATGGATTTTCTATGGGACATTTTTGTCCAATGCACAGGAAGACCGCTAGATGGCGTTGAAAATTCAAAAATTAGGCCATTTTTGCGATTTCAGTCAATGGAATTTAACTAACTCCTCCTGTAGGGTTTTGCCGGATTATCATGAAAATCACTGTGTTCCTCTTGACCCTTGAAGATCAAAAGTTATTAAAATCATCTCGGTTGGAGTCAAGGTGTGGGCGTGGCAGGCCGCCATTTAAAGCGTTGCCATGAAATTTCAAATGCTTGTAACTTCAATGATATTTGTCCGACGTGCACCAAACGTCAGAGTATTATAAGAGTCCGCCTGAAACCACTCAAATGGTCATATTCAGCCATACTGACAGCGCCCACTCCTGGGCGACAGGAAATGACAAAAAATTGGGCATGTGTCATACTTTTGCTTAACTCCTGCTACAGATTTCATCTGAATGTCATGAAAACGGGCATGGACACTCTTGAGACCTGTACCATGAAAAGTTATTAAAATCTTTTTTTGGATTAACCTTGTGCGGCGTGATGAGGCGGCCATTTTTGAGCATCTCGCCGTGAACATTGATTCCCTAATAAATTTTGGTAAACTTTTGTTCTTTACATACCAAACTTCACAAGCTGGTCAGTTTCCATAGACAATTACTAATTGTATTGGTTTTGAAAGTGGCCGGGGCAAACTGCCTCGCTTAGCGCCCTCTAAACTGCAGCCCCAAGGCCTTCTTCCACTAACACTGATGAAAGTTGCTGGACATATGTATCACACCCACCTCTACAAAAAAGTCTCTTGACACCATAGGCTAAAGTCAACAGGAAGTCGGCCATTTTGAATTGAACGGCCATTTTTGCGATTTGCATGTTGCATACTTTAACAAACTCCTCCTAGGATTTTTTGTCTGATTCCATGAAAATTGCTGGTGTGTAGTCTTGACCCCTTGAAGATTAAAAGTTATTAAATTCATTTAGGGGAGTCACGGTGTGGGCGTGCAGGGCCGCCATTTTAAGCAATTCACCATGTAAATTCAAATGCTTATAACTTCAGTGGACATTGTCAAACCTGCACATAACTTCAGACGTATCATGAGAGTCGTGCCCTAAGGCCATAAACATGGTCATATTTAGCCTTTTACTGACAGCGCCCCCTGGTGACAGAAATTAGCAAAATTGTGCATGTGTCATACTTTTGCGAACTTCTCCTGCACATTTCATCTGAATGTCACGAAAGCGGGTTTGGACACTCTTGAGCCTTGTGACATGAAAACTTATCAAAATCTCTTGTTGTCAATTAACAGTGTGGGTGTGACAGGTTGGACATTTTTGAGCATTTGTCCGTGACAGGCGAAAAGTGACAGGTATGAAGAACATTTTACATGCAATTCCTGCGACAGACCTATGCAACTTTACCTCCAATTGGCGAGCGAAGGGATTGGCGGTGGCTCGTTCTCGGCGGTGCATCAGTGTGCGAGGGGTTCGCATAACGCCCGCTTGCGGCTTTAATTTTATTATTACGGGCCTTAGCACTCACGCAAAGTAGGACCGCATTGTATCTGTAGTGATTATTATTATTATTATCTCCGCCAAGGAGATAATGCGACGAGTCGGTTTATTTATTTATTTATTTATTTATTTGTCCGTCCTTCTGTCTGTCTGTGGACAGGATTTCTATAAACTACTGGACGGATCTTCATGAAATTTTCACCAGAGGCAGATCTTGGGCCAGGGGCGACTCCATTAAAATTTTGTGATGATCCGGATCCGGATCTGGATTCTGGATCGGATCTGTATTTACAATCTTAGTGGCATATCTCGGAAAGTACTTGACGGATCTTCATGAAATTTTCACCAGAGATAGATCTTGGTCAAGGGCGACTCCATTAAAATTGTGTCATGATCCAGATCCGGATTTGGATTCTGGATCCGGATCTGTATTTACAATCAGTGACATTTCTCAAACTAATGAACAGATTTTGATCAAATCAGGGTGGAAAGTGATTGTACAGTCACACCCGAGGGTAATTGTCCAGTCAGGCCACTGATTGCGCTTATCACACGGGCGGCCATTGTCCAATCACACGCCAGCGGCGTGTGATTATCCAATCACACCACTGATTGCGCCAATCATACACCGCAGTGATTGTCCAATCACGGCCTGTGCAGTCACATCGATGCGACAAAGCAATTACGATCATCACGGACATCATGGTCGCGTGATGATCATGTGATCGGTCTGTACTTTGATGACGGCTTTGGAGAATGGATGCTTCAAACATGCAAAATCCCATTTAAACTTGTCACATGGGTGGTCCTGAAATCTTCCAAAGAGAAAGATCTTGCATTTGTATCAACATTATCCTTGGCGGAGATCAGAAATCTCGGATTGCTCTTGTTCTTATTATTATTCTTATTATTATTATTCTTCCACTTTACAGGGCTTTTTGGGGGCTTTAACGTGTTTCAATTCGAACAAAAATGTATGAAAAAAATCAGGCCTGGTGAAAATTTATGATTTTATTGGTTTCGCCAGTGGGCAGGGCAAAATGGCTCCACAGCGCCCCCCTAAAAAAATTAAAAATTCATGAAAAATCTGTGGTTTGCCCGATTATGCTGAAATTTGGTAGGCATGTAGAGCTTGCCAAGACAAACGGATTTGCTATGTGGGACGTTTTTGTCCAATGCTGGGGAAGACCGCTAGGTGGCGCGTTGAAAATTCAAAAATTAGGCCATTTTGCCGATTTCAGGCATCGAATTTAACGAACTCCTCCTAGGGGTTTTGCCGGATTCTCATGAAAATCACTGTGTTTACTCTTGACCCTTGAAGATCAAAAAGTTATTAAAATCATCTTGGTTGAAGTCAAGGTGTGGGCAGGGCTGCCATTTTGCCGCTTTTGCCATGAAATTTCAAATGCTTATAACTTCAGTGATATTTGTCCGGCGTGCACCAAACATCAGGAGTATTATAAGAGTCCGCCCTGAAACCACTCAAATGGTCATATTCAGCCATACTGACAGCGCCCTTCCAGGCGACAGGAAATGACAAAAATTGGGCATGTGTCATACTTTGCATAATCCTCCTACAGATTTCATCTGAATGTCATGAAAAACAGGCGTGGACACTCTTGAGACCTGTGACATGAAAAGTTATTAAAATCTTCTTGTTCGGATTAACCCTGTGGGCGTAATGGGGCTGCCATTTTCAGCATCTCACCGTGAACATTGATTCCCTAATAAATTTAGGTAAACTTTGTTCTTTACATACCAAACTTCACAAGCTGGTCAGTCTCCATAGACAATTACTAATTGTATTGGTTTTGCAAAGTGGGCGCAGGCCAACTGCCTCGCTTAGCGCCCTCTCAACTGCAGCCCCAAGGGCTTCCTGCATGACACTGATGAAAGTTGCTGGACATATGTATCACACCCACGTCTACAAAAAGTCTCTTGACACCATAGGCTAAAGTCAACAGGAAGTCGGCCATTTTTAATTGAACGGCCATTTTTGGCGATATGCGTTATGTACATTAACGAACTCCTCCTAGGATTTTTGTCCGTATCTCATGAAAATCGCTGTGTGTAGTCTTGACCCTTGAAGAGCAAAAAGTTATTAAATTCATTTCGATTGGGAGTCATGGTGTGGGCGTGGCTGGGCCGCCATTTTAAGCGATTCGCCATGAAAATTCAAATGCTTATGACTTCAGTGTAATTTGTCCGACATGCACCAAACTTTATGCATATCATTAGAGTCCTGCCCTGAAGCCATTACATGTTCATAATTAGCCATACTGACAGCTCCCCTCCTGGCGACAGGAAATTACCAAAATTGTGCATGTGTCAGACTTTTGCGAACTTCTCCTGCAGATTTCATCTGAATGTCACGAAAAACGTGGTGTGGACACTCTTGAGCCCTGTGAGATGAAAATTCATCAAAATCTCTTCTTGTCAATTAATGGTGTGGGGTGTGACAGGTTGGACATTTTGAGCATCTTTCCGTGACAGGCGACAGTGACAGGTCTGAAGAACATTTACATGCAATTCCAGCGACAGACCTAAGCAACTTTACCTCCAGTTGGCGGCGCGAGGGATTGGCGGTGGCTCGTTCTCGGCGGTGCATCAGTGTGCGAGGGTTCGCATAACGCCGGGCTTTTTTTCGCGGCTTTAATTACGGGCCCGAGCACTCACGCAACCTCAGAGGACCGTATTGTATCTGTTATGATTATTATTATTCTTATTATTATTCTTATTATTCTTCCAATTTACAGGCCTTTTAGGGGCTTTAACGTGTTTCAATTCGAACAAAAATGTGGCTGAAAAATCAGGCCTGGTGAACATTCTATGATTTTTATTGGTTTCGCCAGTGGGCGGGCAAAATAGCTCCACAGCGCCCCTAGAAAATTTTTTAAAATTCATGAAAAATCTGTGGTTTTCCGATTATGCTGAAATTTGCAGGCATGTAGAGCTTGCCAAGACAAACGGATTTGCCGTTCGGGACGCTTTTTTGTCAATGCACAGGAAGACCCGCTAGGTGGCGTTGAAAATTCAAAAATTAGGCCATTTTTTTTGCCGTTTTTTTTTCATCGGATTTTAACGAACTCCTCCTAGGGTTTTGCCCGATTCTCATGAAAATCACTGTGTTTACTCTGGACCCTTGAAGATCAAAAGTTATTAAAATCATCTCGGTTGGAGTCAAGGTGTGGGTGTGGCAGTCCGCCATTTTAAGTTTTTGCCATGAAATTTCAAATGCTTATAACTTCAGTGATATTTGTCCGACGTGCACCAAACCTCAGGAGTATTATAAGAGTCCCACCCTGGAAACCACTCAAATGGTCATATTCAGCCATACTGACAGCGCCCTCCTGGCGACAGAAATGACAAAATTGGGCATGTGGCATACTTTTGCGAACTCCTCTGGCAGATTTTCATCTGAATGTCATGAAACGGGCGTGACACTCTTGAGGCGTGTGACATGAAAAATTTATTAAAATCTTCTTGTTCGGATTAACCCTGTGGGCGTAATGGGGTGCCATTATCAGCATCTCGCCGTGAACATTGATTCCCTAATAAATTTAGGTAAACTTTGTTTTTACATACCAATCTTCACAAGCTGGTAAATTTCCATGGACAATTACTAATTGTATTGATATTGCAAGTGGCGGGGCCAACTGCCTCGCTAGCGCCCTCTAACCTGCAGCCCCAAGGCCTTCTTCCACGAACACTGATGAAAGTTGCTGGACATATGTATCACACTAACGTCTACAAAAAGTCTCTTGACACCATAGGCTAAAGTCAACAGGAAGTCGGCCATTTTGAATTGAACGCCATTTTTGGCGATTTGCATGTTGCGACTTTAACAAAAGTCCTCCTAGGGATTTTGTCTGATTCCCCATGAAAATTGCTGTGTGTAGTATTGACCCCTTGAAGATTAAAAAGTTATTAAATTCATTTCGATGTGAGTCACGGTGTGGGCGTGGCAGGGCTGGCATTTTAAGCAATTCACCATGAAAATTCAAATGCTTATAACTTCAGTGGACATTGTCAAACCTGCACATAACTTCAGACGTATCATGAGAGTCTTGCCCTGAGGCCATAAACATGGTCATATTTAGCCATACTGACAGCGCCCCCCTCCTGGCCACAGGAAATTAGCAAAATTGGGCATGTGTCATACTTTTGCGAACTTCTCCTAAACATTTAATCTGAATGTCATGAAAAAAGGTATGGACACTCTTGAGCCCTGAGACATGAGAAGTTAGCAAAATCTCTTGTTGTTAATTAACGGTGTGGGCGTGAAAGGGCGGCCATTTTTGAGCATATTCTCGTGACAGGCGAAAGTGATAGGTCTGAAGAAAATCTACATGCAATTACTCTGACAGACTAGAGCAGCAATACATCGACTCGGGCCGAGCCAGGGGTCAGCGGTCGCCGTTCTCAGCGGGGCATCGGTGTGCGAGGGGTTCGCATAACGCCCGCTTGCGGCTTTAATTACGGGCCGAGCACTCACGGTCGAGGACCGTATTGTATCTGTAGTGATTATTATTATTATTATTATTCTTCTTATTATTATTATTCTTCCACTTTACAGGGCTTTTTGGGGGCTTTACCGTGTTTCAATTCGAACAAAAATGTGGCTGAAAAAATCAGGCGGGTGAAAATTCTATGATTTTATTGGTTTTCGCTGGTGGGGCGGGGCAAAATGGCTCCACAGCGCCCCCTAGAAAAAATTTTAAAATTCATGAAAAATCTGTGGTTTGCCCGATTATGCTGAAATTTGGTAAGCATGTAGAGCTTGCCAAGACAAATGGATTTGCCATTTGGGACGTTTTTGTCCAATGCATAGGAAGACCGCTAGGTGGCGTTGAAAATTCAAAAATTAGGCCATTTTTGCCGATTTCAGGCATCGGAATTTAAACGAACTCCTCCTAGGGGTTTTGCCAGATTCTCGTTTAAAAAATCACTGAGTTTACTCTTGACCCCTTGAAGATCAAAAAGTTATTAAAATCATCTTGGTTGAAGTCAAAATGTGGGCGTGGCAGGGCCCGCCATTTATAGCATTTTGCCATGAAATTTCAAATGCTTATAACTTCAGTGATATTTGTCCGGCGTGCACCAAACCTCAGGATTATTATAAGAGTCCCGCCCTAAAACCACTCAAATGGTCATATTTAGCCATACTGACAGCGCCCCCTCCTGGAGACAGGAAATGACAAAAATTGGGCATGTGTCATACTATTGCGAACTCCTCCTACAGATTTCATCTAAATGTCATGAAAATGGGCGTGGACACTCTTGAGACCTGTGACATGCAAAGTTATTAAAATCTTCTTGTTCGCTTTAACCCTGTGGGCGTAATGGGGCGGCCATTATCAGCATCTCGCCGTGAACATTGATTCCCTAATAAATTTAGGTAAACTTTGTTCTTTACATACCAAACTTCACAAGCTGGTCAGTTTCCATAGACAATTACTAATTGTATTGGTTTTGCAAGTGGGCGGGGCCAACTGCCTCGCTAAGCGCCCTCTAAACTGCAGCCCCAAGGCCTTCTTGCACGTACACTGATGAAAGTTGCTGGACATATGTATCACACCCACCTCTACAAAAAAGTTACTGACACCATAGGCTAAAGTCAACAGGAAGTCGGCCATTTTGAATTGAGCGGCCATTTTTTGGCGATTTGCACCTTTGCGATTTTAACGAACTCCTCCTAGGCATTTTGTCCGATTCTCATGAAAATCGCTGTGTGTACTCTTGACCCCTTGAAGAGCAAAAGTTATTAAATTAATTTCGGTGGGAGTCATGGTGTGGGCGTGGCAGGGCCGCCATTTTAAGCGATTCGCCATGAAAATTCAAATGCTTATAACTTCAGTGTACTTTGTCCGACATCCACCAAACTTTATGCATATCATAAGAGTCCGCCCTGAAGCCATTCACATGGTCATATTTAGCCATACTGACAACGCCCCCTCCTGGTGACAGGAAATTAGCGAAATTGTGCATGTGTCATACTTTATGAACTTCTCCTGCACATTTCATCTGAATGTCACGAAAACGGGTTTGGACACTCGTGAGCCCTGTGACATGAAAACTTATCAAAATCTCTTGTTGTCAATTAACAGTGTGGGTGTGACGGGTTGGACATTTTGAGCATCTTTCCGTGACAGGCTTAAAGTGACAGGTCTGAAGAACATTTACATGCAATTCCTGCGACAGACCTATGCAACTTTACCTCCAGTTGGCGGCGCAGGGATTGGCGGTGGCTCGTTCTCGGTGCATCGGTGTGCGAGGGCCTGTACAACGCCGCTATGGGCTTTAATTCTTATTATTATTCCACTTTACAGGGCTTTTGGGGCCTTTAACGTATTTTAATTCGAATAAAAATGTGGCTGAAAAATCAGGCCTGGTGAAAATTCTATGATTTTATTGGTTTTCTTTAGTCGGCGAGGGCAAAATGGCTTCACAGCGCCCCTAGAAAAAAATTTAAAAATTCATGAAAAAATCTGTGCTTTGCCCGATTATGCTGAAATTTGGTAAGCATGTAGAGCTTGCCAAGACAAACGGATTTGCCATTTGGGACGTTTTTGTCCAATGCACAGGATGCCCGCTAGGGGCGTTGAACATACAAAATAAGGCAATTTTTGCTGATTTCAGGCATCGAATTCAACAAACTCTTCCTAGGGATTTTGCGGATTCTCATGAAATTCACTGTGTTTACTCTTGACCCCTTGAAGATCAAAAAGTTATTAAAATCATCTCGGCAGGAGTCACGGTGTAGGCGTGGCAGGGCCGCCATTTAGAGCATTTTGCCATGAAATTTCAAATGCTTATAACTTCAGTGATATTTGTCCGACGTGCACCAAACGTCAGGCGTATTTTAAGAGTCCCGTCCTGAAACCACTCAAATGGTCATATTTAGCCATACTGACAGCGCCCCCTCCTGGCAACAGGAAATGACAAAAAGGGTTTGCACTCTCTTGAGCCCTGTGACATGAAAACTTATCAAAATCTCTTGCTGTCAATTAACAGTGTGGTTGTGACGGGCCGGCCATTTGAGCATCTTTCCATGACAGGCAACAGTGACAGGTCTGAAGAACATCTACATGCAATTCCTTCGAAAGACCCAAGCAACATTACCTCCAGTCGGCAAGAGCACAAAATGGCGGTCGCTCGTTCTCGGCGGTGCATCGGTAAAGCGAGGGGCCGTATAACGCCGCTATGCTTTAATTAAAATTGCAAATCCATGAGATTTATCCGTATCATTATTAATATACATTACATCATTCCAAATTTTCTGCATTTCGTTTGCCTTCTCATTATCCCAATTCATTTCTTGTATACATATTATGTCAGCTTTCCAACTAGCAATCATTTCTTTGAACTTATCAGTGTTTCTCATGCCTCGGGCATTTAGAGAAACAATGATAGCCATTACCAGAAATAAGTAAAACACATAACCACTCACAATCATTTGATCGTCCTCCTCTTTTACCATCACATTGTACAGCCGTAAAATAAAAGCACTGAAAACATTGACTGCTGGTTTAAAATAGGAGGAAAAATAAAAATAGTTAGCAGCCATAAAAATTCCGACTGTTGGAAGCAATTAAAACCGAGAAAACGAAAACCCCAAGTCAGAAAAATAAACAGTCGAGCGCGGGCAGTAGCATTGGCAACATCAGTCCATACCTGGGCGCCGAAGAGGGGGGGAAGAGAGTCGCAGAATTGGCGAGCCTCATCCGGAGTTTGAAAAATTTAGTCTCTCCGTTCCAATTAATTTTCAGCGTGGCGGATACTGGAGAAAGTTCGCACTGCCCTTTCTCGAAGCTCCTTTCTCACTCCAGCAAAGGAGCTCCGTTTCTTCGCAGTAGTTGGTGAGAAGTCGGGGAAAAGCTAAGTGTCGCTCCGTCTTCAGTATGCAAGCGGCCGTGATTCGGGCTGCGCGGAAAATGACATCTCGGTCGTTGTAGCGAAGCAACTTGAGGATAAACACCGAGGTTTCTTGGTATTAGTTGAAGTTGTAGAATAGATGCGATGAGCCTCGTTCAATCTCGATCTCTCCTCCCATCAATCCGGGGGAACCAGGTTGGTAGTGACCTCTTGAGAAAAACCCTTGGGGTCGTCTTTTTTCCTTACCCTCGGGAAGGCCAAGCAAACGGAGATTATTACGTCTGGTTCAATCCTGAAGGTCAACAATTTGTTGCTCCAACGTATCCAAGCGCCGAGCATGGTTGGTAATGGATTTTTTCTGTTCCATCTGGTCAGCTGTTAACAAGTCAATTTTTTGAACACAATGTGTTCATATGAGCAACAAACTCACTTCTCACCACCGCCAGCTCCGACTTAAGAACTGACTCAGCCTAGCCAAAGAATCCGCCATGCTAAATGGATTAGCACGACTGTCTTCTGATTTTGGTTTCTTCTTGTGGGGAGACGAAACCAGAGTTAAAGTGAGCTGTTTACGTGCCGTTGCCATTAAGAAATGCAAGCGAATTAAAACAGACATGTTTTATTCCGTCGAAAAGAGGGTTAAACATGGAAATAAGGACTGTTTGCCAGGAGACTGGTCAATGTGCGTGCAACTCCATGGATGCGTCACGTGATTCCCGTGTTGTCTGCTATCTTGATGACATTCTGATCACAGGAAAGTCAGAAAGTGATCATTGGGAAAATGTTGAAAAAAGTGCTCAAGCGTCTGCAGACAGAGGCATTAGAGTAAACTGTGAAAAAAATGCAGCTTCTGCAAATCAAGTGTAACCTACTTGGGGCTCAAGATTGACAGAGAAGGGTTACACCCTATCCAAGAGAAAGTGGAAGCAATAGCTAATGCTCCAGTTCCAAAGAATGTCACTGAGCTTTGCGCATTCTTAGCCTTACTGACATATTATGGAAAATTAATTGAGAATCTGTCCACCATCATAAAACCTATGACAGTGTTGGCCCAGAAAGATAGTCCTTGGAACTGGCCTGCCAGCTGTCAAGCAGCCTATCAGAAGGTGAAAGCACAGTTGTCTTCTTCAACTGTTCTAACACACTTTGATCCTGATTTGCCAATCCTGTTAGCCTGCAATGCGATGCAAGCGCATATAGATTAGGTGCAGTGATATCCCACAAGATGTCAGATGGTAGTGAAAGGCCAATAGCTTACGCTTCACGTACTTTGAGTAAGACAGAGATAAACTACTCTCAAATTGAAAAGGAGGTTTTAGGAATCATCTTTGGTGTTCAGAAATTTAGAGATTACTTCTATGGAAGGAAATTCTTGTTGGTCACTGACCATAAGCCACTTGTTAAGATTCTGGGACTGAAGATGGGAGTGCCAGCATTAGCTGCTGCACGTCTCCAAAGATGGGCTTTACTGTTCTCCGCTTATCAGTATGACATAGTCTACAAAGCATCATTAGAACATGCCAATGCAGGTGGTTTATCCAGATTACCATTACAGAAAGAGGCACCACAAAGCAATCCAGAATTTTGAGTGTCCTGGTTGGAATCCATCCCAGTGTCAGCCAAAGACATAAAGAAAGAGACTGACAAAAGACATGATACTTACCAAAGTGAGACACGACACAGAGTGGTTGGCCTAAACATGTGAATTGTGATGATTTGAAACTATACTGGAACAGATGTGAGGAACTCACAGTAGAAGCAGATTGTGTTTTGTGGGGATTAAGGGTAATTATAGCTGCTGTGCAGCAATGGTCGGGGCCGGGCAATCTTAGGCAAAATTAGGCAGTTCTGAGCAACAAGCAGAGTGTAGGAAGATGAAAAAAAGGTGGCATTATAATGTGGATTTTACATCAGTTGAGGCTTGAACTCACAATTTCTGAGACTGAGGTCCATCTTCTATCTCACTGAGCTAATTGGCAAGTGAGAGTTCATGTGTGGCTTCACAAATTGACTAAGCCAAGCATCAGGGTGCCAGGCAGTAGCCATCCATGCCATGGAAAAGCAAATTTCAAAGTGAAAGTTCCAAAGCTGTTGCACATATGGTTGATTTGTTATGAATTTTCAAAGTTTTGAAATTTAGAGGCTTGCTGTAGCGCCACCATCAGGACTATTGTCTTGTGTTTCCAGTTGAGGACATCTGGCATGGGACTGGACCTTTGTGAAAAGTCTGGGTAGATTTCTCATATGGAAATGTTGCCTGAGCTCCATAAGTGAAAAACTGACGTTTAAAAATGCCATTTTGCATTGACTCACTCTGACACAACAATCAGGTTCTCTCTCCTGTTCCCTGGGTCCGCCTGCGTGTGGAGTGTGAGGAGGATGTTCGACACCCCAGAGGAAGCCCAGAAGTTTTACGACAGCCACTTTTCTGGCCAGGACAGCGGGTCTTAACCCGGGGACGCAGCCTTTGGCCAGAAAGTTCGATAACTGGCCCATCATCTACTTTGAAACGTAACGGGACAGCACACACCAGGTTTTAACTTGAAGAAAGTTGAGAAAAATTGCCCAGAGAAACTAATGTTTGGAATTTGTTCTACAGTGCTGTAAGACGGAAATCCAGCTGGGGACGCGACAAAAGGCTGACAAACTGGTGGGGCCCAGGAACTGAGGCTCACCCTAGACTTCAAAGGACTGATGTTGCCTACAGTATGACAATGGGTGAGCGGGTCAATAACTCCCCAGGATGTGGGCTAAGTGGTGTCAAAGGAAGTGGAGTGCTCGTAGTTGTGTCTGTGGAAGACTGAGGGGTTTATAACGGCCGGGACAATAAACAGAACTCTGGCGACGTGAGGGGGGGTAACTGTCACAGTTCTCCCCTATGAACATCATCCCCGGCCCTGGTTATGCCTTTTATGAAACTGGACCTTAACTCATCATCTGTTTAAATTTTCTGTCACTATAGCAATGTCAATCCTTTTTGATATATTCTATGTATTACTGTGAAATAACTTATGTGCTTAGAATCGAAATTGTCCATACAATAATCCAGTTTAAGAGTTTTTCATGACAACTGCATCATATTAATACATTCATATCATGTTTGGTATTGTTTTTTCTCAGGAAAATTCCAGGAGTTGAATGGAATACTCTCATTTTAATTGAAATTATATGTCATTCCCTTTTAGAAACTCAAATTTTGGTTAAAGCAGGATACCCTCTCGGATAACCATTTGGGTTTTCCTCGCTTTGCTAAATTGTTTTATTACCTCCTGCAATTGGCGGAAACCCAAAATCCAGATTCGACCCCCTTCCAGGTAATTTATAGCCATGCCCCCTGGATCAAAAGACGTGATTTGGCTTAAAGCAAAGACAGACAATCCATTCTGGGAAGATCGCAGCCGACTTCCCACACGCATCTCTATGCCGCGTGTAGCCTCTTTACTTATGGAAGATCATATCCAAGCTCTCCCCGCATACGTTAGTGCGTGTGTAGCCTCTTTAATTATGGAAGATCGCATACGACTTCCGCACGCATCTCTGTATGTCGTGTGTAGCCAAAACAGGTTTGGTAAGAGACTCTATCATTCAATTATTATTTTCTAAATTAAGTAACGGACTAATTAAATTTACTATGTGGACCTACTTACCTGTGTAATAAAAATTTATTTCGTAATAATAAATTGTCTTCTTGTAATTTGTTTGGTTTTGATGATTTTAAATCCATCTTGGTTCCTTTTAGCCAAAATTACGGTTAAATACTAAGGGGAAACGGGTGCTGACTGAGACCTACTGTCAGAGGCCAGTTACAGACGAAGTTTTAGGGAGCTCTGGTAAGTTAGAACGGGGGGCCACATTCAACTGCTAACGCGATTGGCGGAGTATTGGCTCTGGAGGTTTGTCAAATTCTTCTTAAGGAGCCCGATAGATACTATTAGTATCATACTAGTTGACTCTGGTCCGTAACTGTCGCGAGGGAAAGGTACTCACGTATTACGGTGGTTGCTGGCTAACTAATACAGAGCTCTCCAAACTAAGGTTTTGCGATTGAGTGGGTCCGGAAGCGTTAATCGTGTGAAATTGGCGAAAAGACCAAGTATGGTATTTTGATTCTAAACTCAACACATTTACAACTAAATTTCATATTCGTAATTAATAATATGGAGTCAGATTAATCGTAACTGTTGTGCTTTTTGTGCCCTGTTCTCTACGAACAGAGAAAATTGATCCATTCTTATGATGATTTGCACTAACCCAAAAGTTAACGACCAGCCAGAAGAACGAGCTGAGCCTTCGCCGCAATTTCCGTCGTTAGCATTGCGTGTGAGGTTTTACTATATGGCCCACTAGTATCAACCATGAAAACCGTTTAAAATTTCCAAAGCAAATTTTGGAGAACTCTGTGTTTTTAGAAAATCATGAATTCTGAGATATGTTTCTTTTATTTTTGGAATGTAACTAACAATTTTCCCCAAGCATTGCCTTTTTATCCATTCAAAACCCCCCTCCATTTTGTTTGTATGATCAAATAATTATGTAAGAACCCAATAATTGACACCTATAACAGTTCATTGCAGGACAGTGACCTGTTTGGGCTAAATGGTTTCAAGGAAAGTTCTAACTGCATTCCACAAATTCCACCCACACTTATTTCATCTGAGAAGGCCTATTTTGAAATGCATAATAAGCATTAGGGGATGGTAAGGACATGTAAGGTACACATTAGACCTAACGCTTTCAGTTCATTAATATGTGACAATTTACAATGAGTGGCAATGATTGCTTCCCATTTTTCTTTCCCCTTTGGACCTGATGTGGTGTACAATTCTTTGGTGATATTGAGTTTTGCAAATACTTATAATATCGTGGGTAATTATTGGATGATTAGTGCACTGTCATAGCAATATGGCTGTATTTTCCTTTTTTGTAATTTTTTCCCTCCTTTCCTTTTTCATGTTACTAAGCTGACGATCTGTTGGCGTCTCATCGGCCTGTTATATCAAATCTGCTCACCACTAGAGAGTACCAGACATACCAAAAATGTAATACTGTATTTAAAGGAACTGCATTATTTCACACTGTGTGTTGTGTTCAAGTTTACCCACTGGTGTGGTCAAGGATTTTGTTTGTTTTTTAATCATTTTGAATGTACTTTGGGGCCTCTTTTGCACACGAAGACGCAAGCTTTAGGTTTGTCTGCATGGGAAAGCCATCAAAGGAGTGACCTGCAGTTTTCATTGTTTGGAGCTGAGGACATTGGGTTGGAGATTGTGAGGTGGTATAGTATTCTGGGTGTTTTGGTTTGTTTGTGGGTGCTTATGTTCTAACTCAACCATAGGTGGTGTACTAACTTGTGTACTTTATTTATTTTTTGATTTCCTGGGATGTTGCACTCCTTTATGTTTCTAAAACTTAATGGCTGATAATGTAGTAAACTCTGTTTCTCCTGGACCGGCACATCAATTAGATTTGTGTCCTGGAATGTGTGGAAAGTCATGGGTTGATCAGATATTTCATTCCTCATTTAATTCCAAGGTCAGGGGTGTGGCTATACTGATTCACAAGAGGACACAGTTTGTCCCCACTAACACTATCTCCGATCCCAATGGGAGATATTTGATTGTCGAGGCTTACTGTTTTCAGACACCAGTATTGCTGGTGAATATGCCCAAAATATTGATGATGTGGGATTTGCAAACAAATTGCTGAGCAGTCTTCCCTGTTTAAATACTCACCTTTTTAATTTTTTGGGGATGACCTTAATTGTGTAATAAATCCACAGCTAGATCGTTTTTAACCCCAAAACATCATCTGCTTCTGATATGTCGCAGGCATTTTCAGACTTTATGTTACTAAATTGGCTGCGCTGATCCATGGAGATTTCGTAATCTACATGCAAAAGCATCTTTCTTTTCACATGTACATGGCTCCTACTCCCGCATTGACTTTTTTTTTTATTGACAGCAGGCTCCTGCCTAATGTGACCTCCACAGAATATCTCACTATTTTCATTAGTGATCATGCTCCTCTAATCCTTGACCTGTCTTTAGCTCCCATTGCAGAATTCGCCCCCGTGGAGGTTCAACTCCCTTCTCCTTTCTGACAAAGCATTTTGTGATCATATTTTTGCTTCAATTGACACATTTCTAGCCACAAATAAGACCGATACAACCTCCCATTGCCTATTGTGGGAGACATTAAAACCTTCCTCAGAGGTCAAATCATTTAATACACTGCCAACCTGACTAAACAACACAAAGTTGAGAAAATAAGACTCACTGACGCTATCCTAAGACTAGATCACCAATATGCCAAAAATCCCAGTCCATGAGCTTGCAAGCTGAGTATGACTTGCTCTCAACTAATGAAGCAGAGAGCGATGATATTACAGTCTTGTGGGAATTACTATGAACATGGTGAGAAGGTAGGTCGCTTACTAGCACACCAACTAAAATGCCAGGCAGCCTCTCGCCTAATTACACAAATTGGGGATTCATCTGGTAATCTGGTATCTCACCCTTCTGACATTAATGCAACACTTAAGGAATTTTATTGCAATCTTTATAAGTCAGATTTTCTCACTGATACCACTACCATGGAGCAATTTTTTGCCAACCTGGTAACGCCCACTATTGACCCCGCAGCTGCAGATCATTTAGACGCACCTCTAAAGCTAGAGGAAGTGATACGAAGCGATTAAGGCTATGCAGACCAATAAAGCCCCAGAGGCCCGGACAGCTTTCGGTAGAGTTCTTCAAGAAGTTTATTGATAAACTAGCTCCCTCCTTTTAGATGTGTACAATGAGTCATTGAATGCGGCACATTACCACCCACCCTAACGCAAGCATCTATCTCTGCTACTCAAAAAGGAGAAGGACCCCACGCCCTGTGGATCCTACAGACCCTTGTCTCTTTTAAATGCCGATTACAAGGTCTTAGCAAAGCTACTGGCAGGCTGTCTGGAGAGCGTACTCCCAGAGATTATTTCAAAGGAGCAGCTGCAGACTGGATTTATTTGAGGTCGCTACTCCTTTTTTAATATAACTCAGTCAAAAAAGAAACTTCACACTCATAAATTTGAAATATTTTCTTGAAACTTAATACAAAGAGATATTATTATTATTATTAGGGTAAATGCGTTAGAAAGACATCATGACACACAGCAACTCCGGGATGCATAAGCATGCAGCACATGCGAGCATACATCAAGGTAAAAGCATGTTTCCTCGTGTTCCTAGTCACGTGACCTTATGAGACACGTGCAATTGAGCCCACGTTAGCACGGTAGAGTGACATCTCGGAAAAACTTACAGTCAATTATCCGTTGATTTGCAATGCCACGACTGTCAAACATTCAACGTGAACGTGCCATTGGCATGCTGAATACGGAACGTCGGTCACTGGCGTTGCCAGGGTTATGGGATGCAGTCGACGGACTATCCATGATCTTCGGACACGTCTCCAACAAACTGGCACCACAGCAGACCGACCTCGTTCGGGTAGACCACGTGGTGACGACACAAGCAGAAGACCGACAAATCGTCTTACGTCATTTGCGTAATCGATTTCTCACTGCAACGCCCACTAGGAATGAATTGTTTAGAGGTCGTGTGACTGCCCAAACCATACGTGAATCGCCTGCGCACTGCTCGTCTCCATGCACGCCGCCATATCGTGGACCAATTTTAACCCAGTTACACCGACGTCAACGGCTTTCTGGGCACAACGACATCTGAGATGGACTCAGCGTGATTGGAATAGGGTCGTTTTAGTGACAAATCCAGATTCACTTTGCACTTCGCTGATGGGAGAGTTAGAGTTTGAGGAGACGCGGTGAACGCAACGCCCAGTGTTGTGTGCAGGAAGTGGACCGTTTTGGGGCGGTAGTGTTATGGTTTGGGGTGCCTTTAATGGTCCTGCCCGTTCCCGACTGATGGTCGCTCAAGGAAACCTAACTGCTGCAGGATACAGAGCTTTTGCCATTCATGGCAGCTCATGGCCCAGGTCTGACATTCCAACACGATAATGCCAGACCTCATACGGCCAATTTAACGCTGAATTTTCTTAGGAATGCTGGCATCAATGTCATGGAGTGGCCCTCAAGGTCTCCCCGACCTTAATCCCATAGAACATGTATGGGATGTGTTGGGCAGAAGACTCCGTCAAGTAAGGGAACCCTCCACAGAATTTGCAGGAACTTGGTGCCATGTTGGTTCAATTATGGCGACGCATCCCCAAGCTGTGTTCAGACGCATCATTCAATCCATGAGGAGACGTTGCGTCGCAGTTGTGAACGTTCATGGAGGGCATACGCGCTATTGATATGCTTTCATCAAGTTGTAACTTACCATTTTTACTCTCTTACATTTCAGTAGCATTTCGGTGGAACTGGTTACATTATGAACATGATTTTTATGGTACACCGTCCTTAATGGGTACAGAATGGAATTAAATCATTATTTAAAACCACTTTTCTTGTATGTTCAACTTATCGACCTCCAAACGAGTGTGAAGTTTCTTTTTTGACTGAGTATATATGCACCCTGATGAACATAATTTACTCTGGTCGTACATTGAATCACCCTGAAGTCTTTGTCTCATTAGATGCGAAAAGGCATATGACTGGATAGAATGGAATTACCTGTTTGCTACTTTGAAAAAAATTTGGTTTTGGTTGCGTTTTATTTCATGGATCCGTCTTTTTGTATACTGTGTAACCTAGGTTTGTGTAATCTTTGTGAGGCACTTGGGGGGGCAGCATTACTTGTAAAGCACTTTTTGGTCAGCATCTGTTGTTTTTAAATGTGCTATATAAATAAATTTGACTTGACTTGACCCTCAGGCAAGCGTCTGCACTAATGATATGCGCTCTGATTATTATACACTGTCATGTGGGACTCGTAAAGGCTGCCCCTTGAGTCCAAGCCTATTTTCTCTAGCAATAGAGCCCCTCTCAATAGCCTTGTGTTCCTCCCCTCTATTTCATGGTATCTGCTGGGAGGGTATCAAGCATCGTGCAGCTTTATACGCTAATGATCTATTGCTTTTTGTGTCCGATCCTGCTACTGCTATTCCCACAATTATTTCAATTTTGGATGAATTTGGATCATTTTCGGATTACAAGCTGAATTTCAAAAAAAAGTGAGTGTCTTCCTATTAATTTGTCTGTTTCAAAACTTCAACAATCAAATTTACCTTTTCACATAAGCCAATCAGGGTTTAAATATCTTGGAGTCCATGTTACTCATTTTGCAGGTACGACTTTTCTCTGCAAATTTCACTCCTGTACTCTCTCAAATAAAATCTGACTTGCTAAGCTTCCTTTGAAGCTTACTGGCAGAATTAATGTAATTAAAATGACAATTCAACCAAAATTTCTCTACCTGTTCCAATCCATCCCATTATGTCTCCCAAAATCATTCTTCAATACCTAAAACAAAATGATTACATCATTTATTTGGGCAGGGAAACACCATAGAATTAGAAGAGGTATACTACTGGGAAGTAAATTGGTGGTGGCCTTGCCCTGCTGAATTTCTTGTAGACTGGCACACAGTGAAAAACGCGAACACCCATATTTAATAACCAAAAAGAAGAAGCAACCAATGTTTTTCAATTCAATTTTAATACGAATAGAAAAAGCATTTAACTGTCCATAACACTGTAAAGTTTCATCACATTATCTCAAAAATGTTTCCGATATGCCACTGTGAATGCACAGACCTCCCCAAACTGTCAGTAGCGAGTGTGTCCACCCTGTGCTTGCACACATTGCATATAAGCGAGAGGCATCGATTCACACAAACGTCGCACAGTTGCTTGGGGAAAGTTCCTCCGCTCCTCCTGTAATGCTGCGGTCAACTCGGCGATGTTGCATGGTTGACATTGATGCTGGCGCACACGACGACCCAGTTCATCCCACATGTGTTCAATGGGGTTAAGATCGGGTGAAATGGACGGCTAAGGCAGAACATCGACCCCTGCTTGTTAGAGAAAGTCTCTGGTGAGGCGTGCAGTATGGGGACGGGCGTTGTCGCGTTGGAACATGAACGGTAATCATTGTTGTCCATGGTTGTTCAATAGTGGCTGGAGAATTCATCCACATATCACTGTGCTGTTAGACCTCCTCGCACCACAACAAGTTCACTCCAAAATCTCACATTAATGGCAGCCCAAACCATGACTCTATCCCCACCAAACCGTTTTCTCTTGTCTTGATGACACTCATATTGCCTCCCGTACACCCGTTGTCGATCGTCAGCAAATGACACAGTAGAAGAATCAAGCTGGCTGAAGATGATGATGAAGTCAAGCAAACTGGAGTCTGTTGTCTCTGTGATGTTGTGTCATGATGTTGCCTCGATCGGCCTCCGCACCTTAACCCTGCAGCTTGCCAAATCACAGTCATGGCATGGATAGGGCGTCCGTGGCGCCCTATTGTGTTCGAGCCGTGTCCGCTGCTGTTTGGAACTGGTTCCTCAGATGTATACGCCTGATGTGTCGGTCCTGACGTGCCATCATAACCGGAAGTTGTCCTGGTCAGGGGCGGAGGTGAACACTTCTGTCTATTGGTAGCAATGCTCCAGTCTGTTGATGGTGGATGAACTGACCCTGAACCGGCTGGCAACCTCTTTGAGATGTTCCCCAAGCAGCATCCCGAAGCTCGCTCTCTCTCTCTGCTGTTCTGTAAGCCGTGGCATTCTGACACTGATGCTGATGATCCACTGTGCCTTTTATGCGTACAATGTCTTGCTCTGCACTTGCATGTCATTCAAGTGATGCATTCAACCTGCTGCCAATGACATGACAAAGTCGCGTTTCGGAGAAGTGATCCCCTGACAGATGCACAAACTGAGTTTGAACCGGACTTGCACAAATTCCAGCTTTTAGCCTTCATACCACGATATTTCCTCTGTGGTAATTTTGATGGCTTCAGAAAATCAGCTACAATTTCAAAAAATTAGGCGTTGCGTTTTCACTGTGTTTCAGTATACTACTACTGGGCAGCAAATATTCAAAACTTCTTGTTTTGGTTTCACTCGCTGACTCCCCTAGTGTTTGGTTGAGAGTAAGTCATGCATATGAACGTCACTCCCTGCTGTACTTTTGCTCTTCATACCGCTCTCGCTCTCCGGTATACAAGAAATCCGGTTGGGTTTGCCTCTTTAAAATTTGGTTTCAGTTCCAATGCCACTTCAAATTTACCTCTGCCTCAATGTCAGGCCCTGTTACTAACAATCACCTGTTCCCCTCCTCCGTCTTTGATCCCGCTTTCTTCATGTGGAAAAGGAAAGGAATTGCCTGCTTTCGAGACCTCTATGAGAGTGGCATTTTCTCCAGTTTTGAATCCATGTATAGTAGCCTAAATATGATCTGCCACGCCTCATCTTTTCTGTTACTTACGGCACTATGTATCCACTCATTTTTCTTCATTTCCCTCATCACTATCTCCATCGCTTTGGGAGGATCTATTTAAATTTAACCCTTATCAGAAATCACTAATATCGCAGATTTATATTTGCCTTACATAATATGCCAATAAATCTGCTCTTAAATCTAAAGCTGCTTGGGAGAATGAAATGAATCTTGTTTTTTCAGAAAATGTGTGGAATAAGGCAATTAATAGGGTAAGATCATCTACCTCATGAGCACGATTAGGTCTTATGCGGTTTAAAGTCCTTCATAGGATTCACTACTCCAAATCTAAATTAGCAGGAATATTCCCCAATGTGAGTGACAGAAGTGACAAGTAAAGCCATGCCCCTGCCAATCTTAGCCATATGTTTTGTTTTTGTTCAAAATAACAAAATTTTTGAGTATTATTTTTAAAACTTTGACGGATGTATTAAAAAATTGTCATGCAGACCTGTCCTTTTATCGCCATTTTTGGGGTCCCTTTAGATGTGCAGAATATGAGTAGGGTAGAGCGGGTAAGATGCCCCCTTAAGCAGGAATGTTCATAACTGAAGGTAAACAACATGAATTAATAATTTTTTTGCTCAAATGGATAGTATGTAAAGTTGGCTACCACATCTCAAAAGATTTATGACATAGTCACTATAGAAATTTTTTTTTATGTTTAATTACTTTTTTTTTTTTTTTTTTTAAAAAGGTCATCTTACCCTACCCCTGGGGTAAGATGCCCTTCTGGATGGGGTAAGATGCCCTTATCTAGAATAACTTGTAAAGCCTAATACATACTGATTTTACTGCATTTCACATGAGTAATTATCATATTATAGCTGTCTTAATTGGCAGGCATACATCATACAACAGATCAACATCTTTTTAGAAATTTCCTTGCTAAAGAAAATGAGGAAAGAAAGAGGTACATTCTCCTCAACTTAACTTTTTTATTAACTGACTAAACACCAATGCACAAGTGATGGCAAGGTACTGTTGGCGTTAACTGCATCAAGGAAAAGATGGTTATATCTTGTGGACTACTAAAAAATATGAGGCACCACATTAGATAAACATGTAGCGGTATAGAATGTATATGAATATCCATGAAAAGTCATTAAAACTAAGAGTGACCATAATGCATTTCACCCAATATATTTCTTTTTAGATCCTTATTGATGCATATATGACTCATTATTGAGTAACTCCTAATGGCCCTACTAGTAACATATATGGATACACCTAACTTTCCATTCCCAAGTTCTTTATAAAAATCATCATGTCTGATATATATTTCCAATAAATAGAACATAATTTTTAGAAAAAAAAAAACTCATAAAAAAAGAATGAATACTGACTTAAAATGGGGTAAGATGCCTTCCTTCCCTAGTGACATCTTACCCCAGACCAAAGGGCATCTTACCCACAGCACTACCATATTGGCTTTGGCTCATTAACCCTAATTTCTCCTATTATCACCACACAGGACCCCTTTCATACATAAAGAAGGCATCAGAGAGTTACACTGACATGTCCTGCAGACTCCTGGAGCTTTCAAATACTTGTGGCAAAATGATTCATTTGGTCATTTTTTTTTTATAAGAAAGACAGTAAAAACACAAATACTTTGAGTTCTCACATGTCACGTGCTCTGTTGACTCATCTGTTGCTCAGCATTTCCCTCAGGTGGCAGTACATTTGTCTAAGTCAAGAGCCACATACTGGGCACAGCTGAAATTCAATTATAAGCAAAGGGCATCTTACCCTCAGGGGCATCTTACCCCCACTCTACCCTACTATTCAAGCAGATGTTCTCTCATTTGCTACACTTCTGGCACAAAAGGAGGATTTTTGCTTTCTTGGAAATCATCTAGTCCTCCACTAGCACCCTCCTGGTTGAAGGACATGATGTACTTTATCAAAGCAGAGAAAATCAAGTTTACACTCAGAGGTTCAGTTGAGAAATTTAACATCAGATTGAAACCATTTGGGCCAGTTTCACAGACATGGCTTAAGCGTAGTCCTGAACTAAGCACAGTTTTTTATGGAGATTTTCTATTGAAAATTGAATTTAGTCTAGGATTGCTTAATCTGTGTCCGTGAAACCAGCTCCTAATATCATACCTCTGCAAAGTAAAAACACTTCCGATGGATCGGTCATAACTTTCCGATGTATCAGTCTTTTCTAACTAATATAATCTCCTAAGGATCACTGTCACTCTTATGAACATTTTATTTTTTCTCTTTTCTTTAGTATTGTATTATTAATGCTATTATATCATATCCTGGGTGTATGCTTCAATTCTGTTTTTGCGCCTTATGCTTTGTCTTTTTAGCTGTATTACTAGTATCTCTGTTAATAAGTTTGTTACTGGCTTAATTTTATTTGTTTATTTATTTATTTTTATTGTTACTATTCTCATTGTAGACCCTAAGGTTGTCGGGGGGTTTAATACTTTCAAGAAAATTCAATAAAATTGTATTAGGAAAAAAAGGATTATCCTCCACTAGGGTGCATAAACCAAACTATGTGCACAAGATCAGCGTGTGTAGGCTACTTTGACATGCCTGTTTGTCTCATTCGAATAAATCAAAATAACGTGAATGCGAATAGGCTACGCAACAAAAACTGCGCAACTGAAAGTCCCAAAACTGAAAGTAAGACTGAAATAGTTTAGAAGCGCCATTTCGGAGTAAAGACGGGATGAAGGGAGCAGAGGAGCTAAAATTAGGTAAAATATCGAGGTAGTCGGGATGGGAGAGCAGGTAAATAGGGTGTGGGGAGGAAAGAATCTTCCGGAAAGTAAAAACTAATTTTAGGGATTTTCCAGAAAACATTTCCGCGGCCTTTATTTAACAGGACATTGTTTTTCAATGCGAGGGTAAAAATCATGTAACGACGAAAAAATACCTAGTTTGTCGCTAATTACATTTGTTTTCATCTGCTTTTAGGTCAGGAGCCCGGGTATTTTTGACAGAAAGGAATCTCATAATTAGGAATAGGCTAAGCCTATCCAGTCCACTTACGCTCCGGAAACTCCTGTTTTATCTCACTTTAAAAATGAGTCATGGCAGGTAACTCAGACAGCACTCTCCCGTGCTTCGCTAAAACTTTAAAATAAAACTTTATACTTGAGTTTAGCGATCTTGGTTTTAGAATATTTGCTGGAGAACAAGGTGAGACATTTAAGCCGTGCTACTGTTGTGGTAAGACAGGCGACGAGAGACGGTACGGTCAAGGTTTGCGATTGCTTTCCAACCTGGTCTTCCTCCCTTTTCAAATCGGAGATCAAGATTTGAATCTCATATGCAATGTGATACGCTCACTTGTAACGACGACTTTTTTTTTGCTCAGCTCATTCGCTAACATGCTGATCTCAATCGTATTATTGCATTTTGTAATATTTTGCTCACAAACTGTTTATAGACAGTCGGCGTGGTAGCCTACCTGGGAGAGGGGTTGTAGCCGACAGACCACTGAATTGGCCACAACCACAGGCGTAACCTGCTCAAGAAAAATCGGCACTTGACACTGGACATCAGCGCACACGCAGGCGTTTTGTGGCTTTTCCCGGCAATCTTTGTTAATTAGAAAACATAAGTACAATCACAGATATAGTCTTCTATTGAATAGCCGTTTGAATTGACTTGTTTAAATGATGCGTTTTTTTTTTTTTTTCCAAATGGACTAATGCGCAATGTACGAAGTGATTATTAATAGTTGCAAGCAATTCAAAGGAATAATAGGCCAATCCATGATCGAGAGCAGTTAGTCGTTTGACTTCCATGTTGCTGGACTCTTTCGCAGTTTATTAATTGGATAAATATAGGTTTATAAGCGGGCACCGTCAATGCTGAACAATTCTTTTTTTCGCATTTGCGCTTGGGATATGTGAATGAGTAAATTTCACGAGGAATGATTAAAAATGAAAGAACTGTGTCAACTCGATATGTTATGTGACTACATTCATGATCATGATCTCATTATGACCTTGACCATGAAAGGAATTTGGCTAAAAGTTGATAGAAGCTGAGCCCCGTTCCATAGTTGCTAGGTAACAAGTGACAGCTTTCTATCAAAAATACTTTTGAAGTTATTGTGTGAAGAAGTATTTTGAGGGGCATGGCCAGGTTTCATGCGCTTGACCTAAGAAGTGACCAGTGATTATACCAAAACAATTCCCCAGGGCTATAATAACTGTAACAAAAGTATTAGAAATACGTTGAAGATAGCAAGAAAGTTATAGGTGAAACAAAGTGCGGCGGATGCGGTGGCGGCGGCGTAGAACTCGTGCAAGTAGGCTACTGAAAGCAGCCCCACCCCGTCAGGGCTGCAAATTACGTAAACATTTCATGGGCCGGGGGCGCGGCGTGTGCAGGTGTATCGAGTGATAGAGAAGTCGAAGAGTAGGGCGTGAGAGATGCCTTGGACTTCGGAGTGTCATTACCGGCACCAATTTATCATACTGGGCAACCAGTCCTCCAAACGTCGTTTGAGCTTCCGTGAATTACGAAACGATATGATTAATAACATTGGGAACATCCGCTCCCCCCGCACAGTCTAAAAGAAATCTTTACTTGGGTTATCATTGCGGAATGATTGTGCTCTGAATGAACGCGGCAGGATTGAACAGTCACAGCTCCTTATATTTTCCGCATTCGTTAAGAACTATACCCCATAAAATAGTTGAAAAAAGATAAAATTATCTAAGTAAAGAACCATCACTAACATGAACTCACAGGTTCCGCCATTTTTCATATTAAAAAGGAAAATGCGACATAAAATTAACCCTCTCACGTAAGCGCTCTCACTAATGAGAGACACTTGAGAATTGGACTTTATTGTTGAAGCAATGGCCACTCGTCATGGAAAGCTATTTAGTTTCAGAGTTCTGAGAATACTCAGAAATACAAAAAAAACAGACAGGATGAGTATTGTTTCAGGACAGAGGTTAGGATGTTTTGTGCTACCCAGTGACTGAAACTCAAATGCCTGTATTCTCAGTAATTGAATATATCTTGAGTCAGTGTGAAGGTGTCAATGCGTCAACGTAAACTTCAGAGAATCGACGTCAGAAAATACATTTATTCATCATCTCTTTTGCACGCAGATTTTATGGTGAAACAATGCTGAAATTAGAAACAAAATTCAAGAGAAGTGCAGTTTTCAACCTCTTAAAAGTTGTCCTATTTCAGGGGGAAAATACTTTAACATTTGCTTTTTCTACAGCCAGGATTCTTGCTCTGTCAATTTGTTTTTACTTAGGTCACTATTGATATGCCACTCTTAATTATCATTTTAAATTATTTTCAACATATCTTAATAATTGATTTTTTTAAATTTGAATTTTGATTCTTTCATCACATTTCATATGGAGTCACATTACATTTAATTTAAATTTTTGGCCTAAGTTAACCAGTTAAATCGCTGACATCATGGCTTCCAGCTAAAAGTCCTCTGGGAAGGCTGCTCTTGTGTTTCCTCTCTCACGGCTCCTCAGAACTCCATCCTCGCTCCTCACAGCTGAAATGCGGCTGTGACGGGAACATACAGCTGTGATGGGATGGCTAGGAAAATATAAATCCAGAACAACTACCAGTACAAGAGAGTTTCAAGGAGCAAGGACATATCAAATAAACAGACTGAGATGTACCCTCTGAGGTTTCTCTGTGGTTTCGAAGTTGTGTTGATTGGCAAAGATAATAGCTGTGTCTGACATCGATCATTTCTTCATTATTCCCTGCACCCTCCACAGACAGTTATGAATGGAGCCGTATGCTGGGAAACTGTGAGTGGAACAACTGACCAAATTCGAACAGCACTACTAGCGACTAAAATATGCGCTGGAAGCTGTCCTCCTCGCATATTTAATCGATGATATCATCAGTGCTCTAGCTATAAGACAAAGCGGTGCATCTGAATTCTGGAAAGACCGAGGAGGGCTCCACATAAACGGGCATGAGCAGAAAATTGTATGGCTGATGATCATGACAAGGAGCATCCAAACTGTATATTCCTTGAAGGAAATTCCTTCTAGCAAGGAATCTCAAGAAAAACCTTGGAAAAAAGGAAAGATTGATTATGCTGTAGTGACCGGATACGCCATTTTTGTTACAAAGTTTTCCTATAAATTGTGTTGGCTATCATCGCCCCAGAGCTCTTGATGTGTCAACAGAAGATACATCCAATTTTTCTGACACGTCCCAATGATCCCAACAGCTTTACCTTGAGTCGTGAGGTTTACTAACGAGGTCACTGAAAAGTTGAGAGGAAAGGTAAAAGGCTGCCTGTTTTAGACTATTCGGATGCACCCAGAGCTATTGTTCGTCTGCACTGTCATTTTAGCAATGATTTCAAGCTGCAAAATGTGTATGTTCTGTCATAAGACAGGAGGATTTAATAGTAAAACAACATTAATTGTGATATTTTCATCAATAAAAAATATTAGACCACCATCTTGATGAAAAGATTTGAAGGGTTATTGCGCAGTTTGTGTACATCTGCTGCTCACTGCATTTGTGATGCATTAAGGTTGATATTGTAGTGAACTACTGTGTGAAGGGCAAGAGAAATGTCCTCTAAGAATGAAGTGGCAAATAGGAAACAGTTTTGGACAGAGGTAATGATTCAGAGAGAGGAATAATTTCCTGTCTTATTAGGGGTTGAGATTGGGCAGGTCAGGCTTACCATAGTGCAGGGTGTCATACTGCTCTATAACAGGGCCGAGGGGCTGCAGGTTTTAAATCCAATCAAGCTGAAGCACACCTGATACAACAAATCTAATCACCTGATCTCTGCCTTCACAGTCGATCAGTTGTATCAGGTGTGCTTCTGCTCGGCTGGAATGAAAACCTGCAGCCCCTTGGCTTTTTTTTACAGACCAGTATGACACACCTGACAAAGGGTGTTATCTCATTATATTTTTACAGGTAGGCTAATTTGTGTCAGTCCCCTTGTGTGGGCTAATCTCCTCTTGTGTATGTTCTAGTCTAGCGCAGCTGGGGGCACTGTTTCAAAAATGAGTCACACAGGGAGCCAGACTCTGAAGATGGAGCCCGTGGCCCTGCCAGAGAGAGGTAAATATGCATGAATCAGATACATTAATGTGAGTTAGAGCTGCAGTCAGAGGATGAGTTTAACTGAAAGCTCTGTCTCCATGTGCTGTGAGTTAGAGCTGCAGTAAGAGGATGAGTTTAACTGGAAGCTCTGTCTCCATGTGCTGTGAGTTAGAGCTGCAGTAAGAGGATGAGTTTAACTGGAAGCTCTGTCTCCATGTGCTGTGAGTTAGAGCTGCAGTAAGAGGATGAGTTTAACTGGAAGCTCTGTCTCTTTGTTGAATTTACAGGGTTCGGGTAGAGAGACCAGCGTCGCCTGTACCCAGCTGTCAGTCTATGAAGAGTGATCATTCTATGGAACCTCCACGGAACTTTAAAGGAGAATTTAGAGGTGATCAAAGGTAAGTTAAGAGTTTCATACTGACATTATCATTATAAATCAGATTCCCTGACTACTTTCACTTGTAGTGGGTTAATTATTGTACATCTCCAATTCCAAAAAGTTGGCGCATCACTATTCCCCACCATGAATTGGTCAGGAGGATATTGGATTGGGTTTTGTCCACCTTTCCTTCCGTCCCTCCGTCCCACTTTCAATGGAGACAAGTTACCTCAAAAACTATGACGATTCGTGGGTCAGTTTCTGCCTGCTTAATAAGCTCGTCATGATCTATGTTGAGATTGAAAATGGATGTCGAAGCATATTTATTTTCTGAGTTCTGGCCCTTGATTGAACAATTGAACACAATGTGTAGTGTCTGCAATGGAGACAAGCTTTCTCAGAGATTATTATAGTCAAATTATTGAAACCTTGTACTTTGGGGTATCACCTAATTTTGTGCAAGGATTTCGGATATTGATGTCGTATCTTATTTATGCACAGAGTTATGCCCTTGTTTGAAACTTTTGAAATAGTATACAGGCCAGGGGTGTTGCTAAGTTTTCTCATAGCAGGCAAGCCAAGATGAAGAGGCGCCAGAGACAATTGCTCCAGTGGTCTGGGGGCTGCGTTGGGTCTACAAACAGAGTCCCGGCGGGGGTTCAGTGGAGCAAAGCCCCCCAGCTTCCAGCTTCTTTGTGTTTCTAAAAGCCAGAGAATAGCATGGAGAGATACAAATTAGGCGTGGGCAATACAAATGAATAAAATGACAACATTTCTTGAGTTGCTGAGAACAAAGTGTTTATTATTTTCTAATGGTTTTTGCAGGTAAGTACAGAAGACACAGACGAAAGAGTTTGCCACAAGTCCAATGCCTTTACAGGAAAGGGTCTCAGAGCCACAGGGTCCCAAAAATGGCTGATTTCGGCATTTTTCAGCAAAACCCATTGTGAAAATTGGGGGTGAAGCCTGAGGGCATTTTGAAAATACAGTCTATTCAGAAATAAACCAGGCCAAATTATCCATTAGGGTACCCTAACAGAAATAATTGATGCTAAAGTCATCTACCCCTTTTCTGAAGTACAGCAGCGCCCTTAGGCCCTTTTTAATGGAAAATGCATTGAATTTCACCCAATTATATTCAACATTAGGTTTTGCATTGATATTAAAAAAATGGTATGAATGGGTTGCCTGTGAGTTTTTTTTTTGGATCAATGGCCTGCAAAAATGTCAAAATTATCGTTGGGAGGGCAAACATTAATGCTACTCGCCCATTACTATATAAAATGCAGTGAAGTCACTGATGCCGGCAGTTGTTTGCCTCCCACTGCTACGAAATGTTCCCCTTCAATAACCCGTGGTGATTTAAAAAAAAAAAAACTTTGCACTGTTTTTACTATGTCCATATACCCTCCTCCCATGATAGTTTCAATGAGCTACTGTGAATAATTCATAGTAAAACACAGTGACGTGCAGTCGGAGGTTAGTTTGGCGAGGCAGAAACCTCCCTTTGCTTGATTAGCAATCAGGCGATTAACTAGTTTAGTAAGACTATTCGGCAGAATGACAGGCCAGTTTAAGTTTCCGCGGCATTATTACTCAGTACATCAAACCTGAAATGCTCACTAGACAGCAGATTTGCGGCGTACTTGCTTCAGGAAGCCGAAGCAATGTCATCAACAAATATTAAAACAGTTCGACTTATGCAGAGTTCAATGCTTAATCAATATACAAAGTATTCTCCTTTAAATACGGCGCTTTTACATCCAAACAAAAAAGCGGGCGCTTATTTTCAGTCTTTTTTCATAATCCGATTAACAAAATGTTTAAGCGATATACAGAATTAACGAGCCGAGAATTTTTCCTAATTGATTACTCAGATTTCCATCCTTGCAGTCTCGAATTGAAGCGTATCGTGAATTAATCTTGTGATCGGTGGGCTTCAAACGCCTGGCGCCGGTTTATTCCTTGGTATATTTTACTGAAACTTCACAAATAGGGTCACAGGATATTCTGTCAACAAACTATGTAGGGTAAAGTAAAAATACGCTCACCTTTCTTGCTATTGTTGAGAAGAAATCACGGCGAACTCGTGGCGAACTTCACCAACTTCTGTCGAACTTATTTCACATCCCTGGAGGTCTAGCCTGGGCGAACAGACTCATAATTTCTCAAATTAGATGGCTGTAAGCAAATCAGGGCCGTAGCTGGGATAAGAAGTCGACGTGGGCTGTTTGAAATTTACCTCCTAAATGGTTATTTTTGCCACGCCGTGTCCTTGAAAATTTGTAAACACGGGCGCCAAATTGAGGTCACGCATTCATCCCACGGGCGAACAATAGCTCTGTTCAAATCGCGTTTTTGGCCGTATAATGAGAGTTCATGTATGAAATGTGGGTATCCTATTGAGAAGGTTGCTTTTAATCAAACCATGGTGTTCTTTTTGTATGAAAATGGTATTTAAGTCATTTTTGATAAGTTTTCTGAGGCTTGTTTACTGCCCCAGTTCAGCTGTTACGCATTCCATTAGAGTTTATGCAGAGCGTTGCCCATGCCTATACAAATAACTATAATACTAAAAAAAAAAAAAAAAAAAAAAAAAACACACTCTCCTTGAGATTTATTCTGTACTCTTCTGAGTGGAAGAAAATAGATTGAATGCATCAGGGCCCGAATTCACAAAGCATCTTAGTGCTAAAAGTAGGTCCTAATTGCGGATTTAGGAGAAACTTCAAAAAAAAAAATGGGATTTGTCAGTCATAAATTTAGGACTCCTAATTATTTTTACTAAGTGTTATTCACAAAGCATTTTAGGCCTAAAACTAGCTCCTAAGTCTGGGAGAGCTTAAAAGTAGTCAAGAGGACTCTAACTCGCTAAAACCTATTCACGAAGAATCAGAAAATGGCTGCTGCATTTGAAAGACAGAATGACTTGGAAATTCTGAATGATCGCAGTTGTTGAAAAGATATCAGGTTGACCGTGAAGGATTTTTATTTGTTGTTGACTTGGTGAGGGAGAGAATTACGTCTCCAACCATGAGAAACAACCCAATAAGCCCCGAAATAAAATGTTTAACAACTCTTTGTTACTTGGCTGCCAGAAAAATGCAACTTTGCAACGCAGACAATTTAGGGATTTCACAATCATCTGTCTGTCGCTCAATTCACAAACAATCATTGCGCTCAGTGAACCCCATATCATTCGACAGTTTATCCGGTTTCCAATGGACATTCGCCAACAACACAGAATCAAACTTGAATTCATGCACATCTCAGGTATGCCCGGTATCATCGGTGCTATTGACGAGACCCATATTTGAATTATTTCTTGACCCAAGATGAAGAGGTATTTGTAAATAGAAAAAGTTCATTCCATCAACACCCAGATTGTATTTGATGCGAATACAATATTTTGGACATTGTTGCAAAATGGCCAGGATCCATGCACGACTCTCGCATTTTAATGGAAAGCAGCTTATACCAATTATTTGACAGGCATTTTGTGCCTGCGGGATACCACTTGATCGGGGACTGTGGCTTTGCTGCTGTACCGCCTCCTGCTATGCATGAATTATTTTATTAGGCTGTTGAGCGAGGGTTACATTTAATAGATCATCATAATAATACCAGCCTATGTCATATTTTGTATGCATATTTAAATTGTAGGCTATAAATTACAAACCAAGCTTAGTATGCTTTTTCTGTTTAAACGATAGCCCGTTTATAGGCTGCAATCTCGGACCTCCCTGCGATTGCAGCCCATACCACCGCTTCGCAGTCGTCTGTCGTCCAGGATTTGCTGTTCACCCCTGTGCCAAATTTTCCTTTGATTACGTGCTTTCGCTCCAGCACCAACTGGGCCAGCAGCAGTAACTGGTCGTGGCTCCAGTTGGACTTTCGTGTCCTTTTTGAACTTTCATCCATGACAGTTTAGGGCAAACAAACTTGAACAGCCCGACATTTAAATGATCGCAACATATTCTCATTGGGTAAGAAGTTGCTAATTATTGGGGAAAATGGCGTGTTTTATTATTGACTCGTTTTTATGCTATTGGCGTTTTTACAACTATCTCTTTCCTATGTATGTTTATTTGCCTAGTGCGTGATATGTGGGTACTGCGCATAAAGTGCATTTTCAGGAGTGCTCAACATGTTATTATTTTATGGGACAAACCAGCCGCTTGGACTATTTCTCATTTTTTTCCTCCATGGGTTGTATGTGTGGATATTTTTTCAATGGGCCGCCCTGTCACCAAACAACCAATCACCGTGCTCATTGTCCCAAGACTCGTGCATGAGAATTAGCGTCACCCATAGCAACGGAGATTTACTCCCACCAATCTCAGAGCTACTCCAAGTCCAGGAGTTACCAGTATTCTTAACTAAAAGTTGCTCTCAGCGGCTTTGTGAATAACTTTTAAGATTTTACTCCGACATAAAATATTTTAGCGTGACTTAGGAGTACTCCTAGCGGTAAGATAAGATGCTTTGTAAATACGGGCCCTGATCACTTACAAAATGTTCTTTGACTCTCTCATTATTTATGTTATTGTAATAAGTGTTTATTCACAAATGAGGTAAGTTTCATAAGATCCAACTGAGTCTAATTGTACAAATTATAATGTTGGAATGTATTTTCATTTTTTACAACATGGTCTTGCTGATGCATGTAGTAACTTGACTGTGTTTAATGATTCAAAATAAATCTATCTAATCATTTTGTCTCAACTTTAGCAAAATCTGTCTAATTTTTTGAAGCTGAATTTCATCCAATGGGAAAAAGATTGAAATGAACCTTACAGTTATTGGTTGTCTCAAGCCTCTCCATTAGCTTTTAGGCTCACTGAAATCAAATTCTTTGATTATGCATGATTGAACCGAAAGCCTTTCAAAAATGGCAGTCTTTCATATTTTATCATATGTGGAAAAACAACGGATCAGAGGGTTTGTATCAATTTTTGTACAACCCCAATTCCAAAAAGTTGGAATGCTGTGCAAATTGTAAATAAATACAGAATTCAATGATTTGCAAATCTCATGAACCTATATTTTATTAACAAATGACAACATATCAGATATTGAAAGTGAGACATTTTATCATTTCATGAGAAATACTAGCTCATTTTGAATTAACATACAACATGCAGTAAGAGGATGAGTTTAACTGGAAGCTCTGTCTCCACGTGCTGTGAGTTAGAGCTGCAGTAAGAGGATGAGTTTAACTGGATGCTCTGTCTCCATGTGCTGTGAGTTAGAGCTGCAGTAAGAGGATGTGTTTAACTGGAAGCTCTGTCTCCATGTGCTGTGAGTTAGAGCTGCAGTAAGAGAATGAGTTTAACTGGAAGCTCTGTCTCCATGTGCTGTGAGTTAGAGCTGCACTTTAGAGCATGAGTTTAACTGGAAGCTCTCTCTCTCCATGTGCTGTGAGTTAGAGCTGCAGTAAGAGGATGAGTTTAACTTGAAGCTCTGTCTCCATGTGCTGTGAGTTAGAGCTGCAGTAAGAGGATGAGTTTAACAGGAAGCTCTTTCTCCATGTGCTGTGAGTTAGAGCTGCAGTAAGAGGATGAGTTTAACTTGAAGCTCTGTCCCTTTGTTGAATTTACAGGGTTCGGGTAGAGAGACCAGGGTCACCTGTACCCAGCTGTCAGTCTATGAAGAGTGATCATTCTATGGAACCTCCACGGAACTTTAAAGGAGAATTTACAGGTGATCAAAGGTAAGTTAAGAGTTTCATACTGACATTATCATTATAAATCAAATTCCTTGAGTACTTCCACTTGTAGTGGGTTCATTATTGTACATCTCCAATTCCAAAAAAGTTGGAGCATTACGATCCCCCGCCATGAATTGGTGAGGGGGATATTGGATTGGGTTTCATCCACCTTTCCTTCCGTCCCTCCGTCCCACTTTCAATGGAGACAAGTTACCTCAAAAACTATGACAGTTACATTGTTCAATTTCTGCCTGCTTAATAAGCTCGTCATGATTTAGGTTGAGCTTGAAAATGGATGTCAAAAGCATATTTATTTTCAAAGTTCTGGCCCTTGATTGAACAATTGAACACAGTGCATAGTGTTTGCAATGAACACAAGCTTTCTCAGATATTATTATAGTCAAATTATTGAAACCTTGTACATTGGGTTATCACCTAATTTTGTGCAAGGAGTTCGAAAATTGAATCTTATTTATGCACAGAGTTATGGCCCTTGGTTGAGACTTTTGATTGAGTAATAGTGTATACAGGGGTGTTATTAAGTTTTCTCATAGCAGGCAAGCTAAGATGAAGAGGCGCCAAAGACAATTGCTCCAGTGGTCTGGGGGCTGCGTAGGGTCTACAAGCAGAGTCCCAGTGGGGGGTTCAGGGAGCAAAGCCCCCAGCTTCCAGCTTCTTTGTGTTTGTAAAGCCAGATAATAGCATGCAGAGATGCAAATAACTATAATAAAAAATAATAAAAAAACACAATCTTTTTCAGATTTATTCTGTACTCTTGTGAGTGGAAGAAAATAGATTTAATGCATCTGATTAGTTACAAAATGTTCTTTGACTCTCATTTATGTTAATGTAATGAGTGTTTGTTTTGCTGGTGAGATAAGATCCAGTTGAGCCTGTTTTTACAAATTATAATGTTGGAATGTATTTTCATTTTTTACAACATGGTCTTGCTGATGCATGTAGTAACATGACTGTGTTTAATGATTCAAAATAAATCTATCTGATCATTTTGTTTCAACTTTAGCAAAATCTGTCTAATTATTTGAAGCTGAATTTCTTCCAATGGGAAAAAAAGATTGGAATGAACCTTACAGTTATTGGTTGTCTCAAGCCTCTCCATTAGCCTTTAGGCTCACTGAAATCAAATCTTTTTTATTATGCATGATTGAGCAGAAAGCCTTACCAAAATGGCAGTCCTTCATATTTTATCATATGTGGAAAAAAAAATGCATCTTGAGGGTTGATATCAATTTTTGTACAACCCCAATTCCAAAAAAGTTGGGATGCTGTGTAAATTGTAAATAAACACAGAATGCAATGATTTACAAATCTCATAAACCCATATTTTATTCATCATTGAACATAGACAACATATCAGATGTTGAAAGTGAGACATTTTATCATTTCATGAGAAATAATAGCTCATTTTGAATTAACATGCAACATGCAGTAACATGCAGTAAGAGGATGAGTTTTCACTGATCCAAATCAAGGTGTAAGCATTCCGGAGGTCTAGCTCAGTAAAAATGACGCCTCCTGCAGCCGTTTCAAACCCAGAGTTCATCAACGGTAGTGGGTATCAGTTTTAATAGTGATATTATTCTAGCCCCTGTAATCAATACAGGGTCTCAGGCCGCCATCTTTTTGCCTACAAAAAGAATCCCGCTCCGGCAGGAGACGTGGAGGGTCGAATAAATCCATTAGCCGGAGCCTCCTGAATATATTCTCGCATGGCCTTACGCTCAGGCCCTGACAGCGAGTATAATGAACCTCTGGGGGCAGTGGTACCCGGCGGAGATTGATCTCTCAATCGAATGTGCGATGAGGAGGTAAAGTCGAAGCCCGTTGCTTGCTAAAACCTCTGCGAGATCAGCATAATCGTCAGGAACATTAGGAGGCAAAAAAAAAGTTCAGAGCAGTCCCCAAATTCTCACCCTGTTCGAACCTGCCCTCTCTAAGTCAGATTCGAGTCAAAGAAATCCTCCGAATAGCAATCCTCCTCTGGCTGCCGCCAGTCAAATTGAGGATCCCACTCCAACCCGCCCTCTGCCCCTTTCTGTAGATTAGGAGGGTTGCGTGAGGAAACTCCTCAGAATCACTCCAGGCATCAGCCTCCCCCATAGGTTGATGCCGGGATGACACACCAAACTCTCCCTACAGTGGGACCTACAATCAGTGCCCCACTGGACGATCGGGTTATCCTGACTTCCCCAAATGATCTGAGGCCTATGTTCCCGTAGCCAATAGTGTCCTAAAACAATAGGGAAAACAGGAGAACTGATAATAAAAAACCGGGCCTCCTCAGAATGGCCACCGAAAGAGATGAACATAGTCAATGATTCAGGGACTTGGTTATAAATCCAGTTCCCAGCGGCGACCGTCCAAAGATCTAACAGAGCGTGAATGTAAAAGAGGGCGGATAGGAATGGAATGTCTCCAAGCCCCTCTGCATCCATAAAACAATCCACGGCGCCAGAGTCCACAAAAAAGCTTCGATAAATATTGTCTCCCCACAGTCATTTCTACAGGGATTATAGTTCGGAAGGAAATTGGGTCTGTCCCTCTAGCACCCCATACCGCGAGAGGACTTCCCGTTTCCCTGAAGCTCAGGGCAGCGTGGACGGATATGTCCCAGTTTGTTACAATTATTGCAGATTATACATCTCGAGCGGGCTTACGAGCCCGGCTCTTATATGAGCCATCAACCTGCATGGGCTCACCAGGAGTGGAATTTTCAGTGGGCGGAATGGGAGCTGTATGCATGTTGCTAGTAGCATTAGCCCGTTGCCAGCAAGAGTCAATGCAGTACATTTCTCCTGTTACGTTCGCGGATGCGATAATCAATCGCATCAGAAAAGCGAACCAACAAATCTAGAGGCAAACAAGGCTCCAATGTAGCCAGAGCGTCCTTAACCTCCTCTGCCAAAGCGTGAATGAACATTGTCATAAGAGGCGCTTCTGGCCAGCCTGTGTTGCCAAGAAGTGAAATGTGATTAAAAACGCAGCGACACTCTCAGAGCCCTGCCTCAGCTACATTAAGCAGCGTATCCGCGTCCTGGCCACAAAACATCCTGATCAAACACCGATACCATTTCAGTAACGAGAGTCTCTACAGTATTCACTACCAGTGTATTAGATCAAATAATTGGGCTGACCCAAGTGAGTGCTATGTCGGTTAACAGGGATATAATAAATGAAACCCGAGACTCTTCATTCACGAACCGTGAAGGCTGGGCTTTAAAAATATCTCACAGTGGGCAATGAAATCTTTACATCTGCCTGCGCCTCCCATATCTTGGGGGTAACTGAAGCTTTGGCTCGTGGAAGATGTACGGACTGTGCTTGTGCAATATTTTGTGTGATTTGTGTGGACAAGGCTCTAATACTCTCAGTGAGAGTTAACAGAACGTTCTCCTGTCTCTCCATGGCATTCGCCTGAAGGCGATTCCTTCCGCCAACTCTGCCTGTTGATTGTTCAGGCTAGCAAGACCCTTGCCATAACCGGAGAGAGCAGCTTGTTGGTTAGCCACAACTTTCTCTAACGCAGCTGTTGCTGATGTCTCCATGTCGGCAAGAGTGTTCTGTAATGGCGGTAGAATTAGGAGGCCAAGCGCAACGACCAGAGAGAGAGTGAGCAGCACGGACACAGTACAAACACAGAGAATAATACAGACCAAGCGAAAGTACTCACGCTTCAAAGGACGTATAATAGTCCGAACCACGGAAGCAAAGTGAGATAGAAAAAGGAGAAGAAACTCCAATAATCAGAAGATAGAAAGTCATACAAAACCTGACTAAAGATATCTTCGGCTATAGTCGAAGCTAAACACAGACACTCTAGCAAAGGAGGCGTGCCTGACATCCTGCTTATATAGATTCTGGGAAAGCGCTGCCCCAGCTCAATCAATCAGCTGGGTAAAGAATTGGATGGCCCAGGAACTCGATATCGTCCCGGGACAAGAGCCGCAAAGAAAAGTCCAAATAACACGCGCCACACAAACCATGACAATCTCCATGTGCTGTGAGTTAGAGCTGCAGTAAAAGGATGAGTTTAACTGGAAGCTCTGTCTCCATGTGCTGTGAGTTAGAGCGGCAGTAAAAGGATGAGGTTAACTGGATGCTCTGTCTACATGTGCTGTGAGTTAGAGCTGCATTAAGCGGATGAATTTCACTGGAAGCTCTGTCTCCATGTGGTGTGAGTTGGAGCTGCAGTAAGAGAATGAGTTTAACTGGAAGCTCTGTCTCCATGTACTGTGAGTTAGAGCGGCAATAAGCGGATGAGTTTAACTGGATGCTCTGTCTCCATGTGCATTGAGTTACAGTTTCAGTAATAGGATGAGTTAAACTGGATGCTCTGTCTCCATGTGCTGTGAGGTAAAGCTGCAGTAATAGGGTGAGTTTAACTGGATGCTCTGTCTCCATGTGCTGTGAGGTAAAGCTGCAGTAATAGGGTAAGTTTAACTGGATGCTCTGTCTCCATGTGCTGTGAGTTAGAGCTGCAGTAATAGGATGAATTTCACTGGAAGCTCTGTCTCCATGTGCTGTGAGTTAGAGCTGCAGTAAAAGGATGAGTTTAACTGGATGATCTGTCTCCATGTGCTGTGAGTTGGAGCTGGAGTAAGAGAATGAGTTTAACTGGATGCTCTGTCTCCATGTGCTGTGAGTTAGAGCTGCAGTAAGAGGATGAGTTTAACTGGATGCTCTGTCTCCATGTGCTGTGAGTTAGAGCTGCAGTAAGCAGATGAGTTTAACTGGATGCTCTGTCTCCATGTGCAGTGAGTTAGAGTTTCAGTAATAGGGTGAGTTAAACTGGACGCTCTGTCTCCATGTGCTGTGAGTTAGAGCTGCAGTAATGGGATGAGTTTAACTGGATGCTATGTCTCCATGTGCTGTGACTTAGAGCTGCAGTAATAGGATGAGTTTGACTGGAAGCTCTGTCTCCATGTGCTGTGAGTTAGAGCTGCAGTAAGAGGATGAGTTTAACTGGATGCTCTGTCTCCATGTGCTGTGAGTTAGAGTTGCAGTAAGAGGATGAGTTTAACTGGATGCTCTGTCTCCATGTGCTGTGAGGTAAAGCTGCAGTAATAGGGTGAGTTTAACTGGACGCTATGTCTCCATGTGCTGTGAGTTAGAGCTGCAGTAATAGGATGAGTTTAACTGGAAGCTCTGTCTCCATGTGCTGTGAGTTAGAGCTGCAGTAAGCGGATGAGTTTAACTGGATGCACTGTCTCCATGTGCTGTGAGGTAAAGCTGCAGCAATAGGGTGAGTTTAACTGTATGCTCTGTCTCCATGTGCTGTGACGTAAAGCTGCAGTAATAGGGTGAGTTTAACTGGATGCTCTGTCTCCATGTGCTGTGAGTTAGAGCTGCAGTAATAGGATGAGTTTAACTGGATGCTATGTCTCCATGTGCTGTGAGTTAGAGCTGCAGTAAGAGGATGAGTTTAACTGGAAGCTCTGTCTCCATGTGCTGTGAGTTAGAGCTGCAGTAAGAGGATGAGTTTAACTGGAAGCTCTGTCTCCATGTGCTGTGAGTTGGAGCTGCAGTTAGAGGGTGAGTTTAACTGGAAGCTCTGTCTCTTTGTTGAATTTACAGGGTTCGGGTGGAGAGACCAGGGTCACCTGTACCCAGCTGTCAGTCTATGAAGAGTGATCATTCTATGGAACCTCCACGGAACTTTAAAGGAGAATTTAGAGGTGATCAAAGGTAAGTTAAGAGTTTCATACTGACATTATCATTATAAATCAAATTCCTTGACTATTTTCACTTGTAGTGGGTTAATTATTGTACATCTCCAATTCCATTAAAGTTGGAGCATTACGATCCCCGCCATGCATTGTTGAGGGGGGATATCGGATTGGATTTCATCCACCTTTCCTTCCGTCTCTCCGTCCACTTTCAATGGAGACAAGTTACCTCAAAAACTATGACACTTACGTTGGTCAGTTTCTGCCTGCTTAATAAGCTCGTCATGATCTACGTTGACCTTGAAAATGGATGTCAAAGCATATTTATTTTCGGAGTTCTGGCCCTTGATTGAACAATTGAACACAGTCGTAGTGTTTGCAATGGACACAAGCTTTCTCAGAGATTATTATATTCAAATTATTGAAACCTTGTACTTTGGGGTATCACCTTTTTTTTTTGTGCAAGGAGTTCGATAATTGATGTTCTATCTTATTTATGTACAGAGTTATGGCCCTTGGTTGAGACTATTGAATGAGTAATAGTGT
The DNA here is from genome assembly GCA_029692085.1 of Gymnothorax javanicus. Lineage (NCBI taxonomy): Eukaryota > Metazoa > Chordata > Actinopteri > Anguilliformes > Muraenidae > Gymnothorax > Gymnothorax javanicus. The sequence continues at coordinate 90,111,497 of CM056194.1, forward strand.
ATACAGAGGTGTTGCTAAGTTTTCTCATAGCAGACAAGCCAAGATGTAGAGGCGCCAAAGACAATTGCTCCAGTGGTCTGGGCGTATGGTCTACAAGCAGAGTCCCAGTCGGGGTTCAGTGAAGGAAAGCCCACCAGCTTCCAGCTTCTTTGTGTTTGTAAAGCCAGAGAATAGCATGCAGAGATACAAATAACTATAATAAAAAATTTTAAAAAAGCACTGTCTTCTTCAGATTTATTCTGCACTCTTCTGAGTGGAAGAAAATAAATTTAATGCATCTGATCAGTTACAAAATGTTCTTTGACTCTCATTATTTATGTTATTGTAATGAGTGTTCGTTTTGCTGATGAGACAAGATCCAGTTGAGCCTGTTTTTACAAATTATAATGTTGGAATGTATTTTCATTTTTTACAACATGGTCTTGCTGATGCATGTAGTGACTTGACTGTGTTTAATGATTCAAAATAAATCTATCTGATCATTTTGTTTCAACTTTTAGCAAAATCTGTCTAATTATTTGAAGCTGAATTTCTTCCAATGGGAAAAAAGATTGGAATGAACCTTACAGTTATTGTTTGTCTCAAGGCTCTCCATTAGCCTTTAGGCTCACTGAAATCAAATTTTTTTTATTATGCATGATTGAACAGAAAGCCTTACCAAAATGGCAGTCCTTCATATTTTATCATATGTGGAAAAAAAAATGCATCTTGAGGGTTGATATCAATTTTTGTACAACCCCAATTCAAAAAAAGTTGGGATGCTGTGTAAATTGTAAATAAACACAGAATGCAATGATTTGCAAATCTCATAAACCCATATTTTATTCATCATAGAACATGGACAACATATCAGATGTTGAAAGTGAGACATTTTATCATTTCATGAGAAATAATAGCTCATTTTGAATTAACACGCAACATGCAGTAACATGCAGTAAGAGGATGAGTTTTCACGGATCCGAATCAAGGTATAAGCATTCGGAGGTCTAGCTCAGTAAAAAATGACACCTCCTGCAGCCGTTCAAACCCGGAGTTCATCAACAGAAGTGGGTATCGGTTTTTAATAGTGATATTATTCTAGCCCCTGTAATCAATACAGCGTCTCAGGCCGCCATCTTTTTGCCCACAAAAAGAACCCCCGATCCGGCAGGAGCCGTGGAGGCCAAAAAAATCCATTAGCCGGAGCCTCCTGAATATATTCTCGCATGGCCTTTACGCTCAGGCCCTGACAGCGAGTATAATGAACCTCTGGGGGCAGTGGTACCCGGGTGGAGATTGATCTCTCAATCGAGCGTGCGATGAGGAGGTAAAGTTGAGGCCCGTTGCTTGCTAAAACCTCCGCGAGATCAGCATAATCATCAGGAACATTAGGAGGCAGACAAACGTTCACAGCAGCCCCAAATTCTCACCCTGTTCGGAACCTGCCCTCTCTAAGTCAGATTCGAGTCAAAGAAATCCTCCGAATAGCAATCCTCCTCTGGCTGCCGCCAGTCAAATTGAGGATCCCTCCAACCCGTCCTCTGCCCTTTCTGTAGATTAGGAGGGTTGTGTGAGGCAAACTCCTCAGAATCACTCCAGACGTCAGCCTCCCCATAGGTTGATGCCGGGATGACACGCCAAACTCTCCCTACAGTGGGATCTACAATCAGTGCCCCACTGGACGATCGGGTTATCCTGACTTCCCCCAAATGATATGAGGCCTATGTTCCCATAGTCAATAGTGTCCTAAAACAATAGGAAAACAGGAGAACCGATAATAAAAAACCGGGCCTCCTCAGAATGGCCACCAAAAGAGATGAACATAGTCAATGATTCAGAGACTTGGGTTATAAATCCAGTTCCCAGCAGGCGACCGTCCAAAGATCTAACAGGCGTGAATGTAAAAAGAGGGCGGATAGGAATGGAATGTCTCCAAGCCCACTCTGCATGCATGGAACAATCCACGGCGCCCAGAGACCACAAAAAGCTTTGATAAATATTGTCTCCCACAGTCAATTCTACAGGATTATAGTTCGGAAGGAAATTGGGTCTGTCCCTCTAGCGACCCCATACGCGAGAGGACTTCCCGCTTCCCTGAAGCTCAGGGCAGCGTGGACGGATATGTCCCAGTTTGTTACAATTATAGCAGATTATACATCTCGAGCGGGCTTACGAGCCGGCTCTTATATGAGCCATCAACCTGCATGGGCTCACCAGGAGTGGAATTTTCAGTGGGCGGAAGGGGAGCTGTATGCATGCTGCTAGTAGCATTAGCCCGTTGCCAGCAAGAGTCAATGCAGTACATTTCTCCCTGTTACGTTCGCCCGATGCGATAATCAATTCAGCACCGCAGTGCGAACCAACGAATCTAGAGGCAAACAAGGCTCCAATGTAGCCAGAGCGTCCTTAACCTCCTCTGCCAAAGCGTGAGCGAACACTGTCATAAGAGGAGCTTCTTTCTGGCCTGTCTCTGTTGCCAAGGAGCGAAATGTGATTGAAAACGCAGTGACACTCTCAGAGCCCTGCCTTAGATGCATTAAACGCGTAGCTGCGTCCTGGCTACAAACATCCTGATCAAACACCGATACCATTTCAGTAACGAGAGTCTCCACAGTATTCACTGCCAGTGAATTAGATCGAATAAGTGGGCTGACCCAAGTGAGTGCTGTGTCGGTTAACAGGGATAAAATAAATGAAACCTGAGACTCTTCATTCACGAACTGTGAAGGCTGCGCTTTAAAAAATATCTCACATTGGGCAATGAAATCTTTACATCTTTCTGCCTCGCCTCCATATCTTGGGGGTAACTGAAGCTTTGGCTCTCGTGGAGGATGTGTGGACTGTGGTTGTGCAACATTTTGTGTGATTTGCGTGGACAAGGCTCGAATACTCTCAGTGAGAGTAAACAGAACGTTCTCCTGTCTCTCCATGGCATTCGCCTGAAGGCGGACTCCTTCCGCCAACTCTGCCTGTTGATTGTTCAGGCTCGCAAGACCCTTGCCATAACCGGAGAGAGCAGCTTGTTGGTTAGCCACAACTTTCTCTAACACAGCCGTTGATGACGTCTCCATGTCGGCTAGAGTGTTCTGCAATGGCCGGTAGAATTAGGAGGCCAAGCGCAACGACCAGAGAGAAAGTGAGCAGCACGGACACAGTATAAACACAGAGAATAATACAGACCAAACGAAAGTACTCGCTTCCAAAGGATGTATAATACTCCGAACCACGGAAGCAAAGCGAGATAGAAAAAAGGGAGAAGAAACTCCAATAATCAGAAGATAGAAAGTCATACAAAACCTGACTAAAGATATCTTCAGCTATAGTCGAAAGCTAAACACAGACACTCTAGGAAAGGAGGCGTGCCGGACTTCCTGCTTTTATAGATTCTGGGAAAGCGCCGCTAACTCAATCAACCAGCTGGGTAAAGAATTGGATGGCCCAGGAACTCGATATCGTCCGGGACGAGAGCAGCAACGAAAAAGTCCAAACAACACGCGCACCTCACAAAACCATGACAGTCTCCATGTGCTGTGAGTGAGAGCTGCAGTAAAGAATGAGTTTACCTGGAAGTTCTGTCTCCATGTGCTGTGAGTTAGAGCTGCAGTAAGAGGATGAGTTTAACTGGAAGCTCTGTCTCCATGTACTGAGAGTTAGAGTTGCAGTCATAGGATGGGTTTTACAGGAAGCTCTGTCTCCATATGCTGTGAGTTAGAGCTGCAGTCAGAGGATGAGTTTAACTGGATGCTCAGTCTCCATGTGCAGTGAGTTAGAGCTGCAGTAAGAGAAGGAGTTTAACTGGAAGCGCTGTCTCTATGTGCTGTGAGTTAGAGCTGTAGTAAGTGGATGAGTTTAACTGGATGCTCTGTCTCAATGTGCTGTGAGTTAGAGCTGCACTAATAGGATGAGTTTAACTGGAAGCTCTTTCTCCATGTGCTGTGAGTTGGAGCTGCAGTAAGAGGATGAGTTGAACTGGATGCTCTGTCTCCATGTGCTGTGAGTTAGAGCTGCAGTTAGAGGATGAGTTTAACTGGATGCTCTGTCTCCATGTGCAGTGAGTTAGAGCTGCAGTAAGAGAATGAGTTTAACTGGAAGCGCTGTCTCTATGTGCTGTGAGTTAGAGCTGTAGTAAGTGGATGAGTTTAACTGGATGCTCTGTCTCGATGTGCTGTGAGTTAGAGCTGCACTAATAGGATGAGTTTAACTGGAAGCTCTTTCTCCATGTGCTGTGAGTTGGAGCTGCAGTAAGAGCATGAGTTTAACTGGATGCTCTGTCTCCATGTGCTGTGAGTTAGAGCTGCAGTAATAGGATGAGTTTAACTGGAAGCTCTGTCTCCATGTGCTGTCAGTTTGAGCTGCAGTAAGAAGATGAGTTTAACTGGATGCTCTGTCTCCATGTGCTGTGAGTTAGAGCTGCAGTAAGAGCATGGGATGAACTGGAAGCTCTGTCTCCATGTGCTGTGAGTTTGAGCTGCAGTAATAGGGTGAGTTTAACTGGATGCTCTGTCTCCATGTGCTGTGAGTTAGAGCTGCAGTAATAGGATGAGTTTAACTGGATGCTCTATCTCCATGTACGGTGAGTTTGAGCTGCAGTTAGAGGATGAGATGAACTGGAAGCTCTGTCTCCATGTACTGTGAGTTAGAGCTGCAGTAAGAGGTTGTGTTTAACTGGAAACTTTTTTTCTCCATGTGCTGTGAGTTAGTTCTGCAGTAAGAGTATGAGTTTAACTGGAAGCTCTGTCTCCATGTGCTGTGAGTTAGAGCTGCAGTAAGAGGATACGCTTTCACTGGATTTTCTGTCTCCATGTGCTATGAGTGTGAGTTGTAGTAAGAGGATTAGTTTAACTGTAAGCTCTGTCTCCATGTGCTGTGAGTTAGAGCTGCAGTAAGAGGTTGAGTTTAACTGGAAGTTTTTTCACCATGTGCTGTGAGGTAGAGCTACTGTCAGCGGTTAAGTTTAACTGGAAGCTCTGTGTCCATGTGCTGTGAGTTAGAGCTGCAGTAAGAGGTTGAGTTTAAATGGAAGTTTTTCTCAATGTGCTGTGAGTTAGAGCTGCAGTTAGAGGATGAGTTTAACTGGATGCTCTGTCTCCATGTACTTTGAGTTAGAGCTGCAGTCATAGGATGGGTTTTACAGGAAGCTCTGCCTCCATATGCTGTGAGTTAGAGCTGCAGTCAGAGGATGAGTTTAACTGGATGCTCTGTCTCAATGTGCAGTGAGTTAGAGCTGCAGCAAAAGGATGAATTTAACTGGATACGCTGTCTCCATGTACTGTGAGTTAGAGCTGCAGTTAGAGGATGAGTTTAACGGGATGCTCTGTCTCCATGTGAGTGAGTTTGAGCTGCAGTAAGAGAATGAGTTTAACTGGAAGCGCTGTCTCTATGTGCTGTGAGTTAGAGCTGTAGTAAGTGGATGAGTTTAACTGGATGCTCTGTCTCAATGTGCAGTGAGTTAGAGCTGCAGTAATAGGGTGAGTTTAACTGGATGCACTGTCTCCATGTGCTGTGAGTTGGAGCTGCAGTCAGAGGATGAGTTTAACTGAAAGCTCTTTCTCCATGTGCTGTGAGTTAGAGCTGCAGTAAGAGGATGTGTTTTTCTGGAAGCTCTGTCTCCATGTGCAGTGAGTTAGAGCTGCAGTAATAGGGGTGAGTTTAACTGGATGCTCTGTCTCCATGTGCTGTGAGTTAGAGCTGCAGTAATAGGATGAGTTTAACTGGATGCTCTGTCTCAATGTGCAGTGAGTTAGAGCTGCAGTAATAGGGGTGAGTTTAACTGGATGCTCTGTCTCCATGTGCTGTGAGTTAGAGCTGCAGTCAGAGGATGAGTTTAACTGATAGCTCTGTCTCCATGTGCTGTGAGTTAGAGCTGCAGTCAGAGGATGAGTTTAACTGAAAGCTCTGTCTCCATGTGCAGTGAGTTAGAGCATCAGTAAGAGGATGAGTTTATCTGGAAGCTCTGTCTCCTTGTGCTGTGAGTTAGAGCTGCAGTAAGCGGATGAGTTTAACTGGATGCTTTGTCTCCATGTGCTGTGAGTTAGAGCTCCAGTTATAGGATGAGTTTAACTGGATGCTCTGTCTCCATGTGCTGTGAGTTAGAGGTGCAGTCATAGGATGGGTTTAACTGGAAGCTCTGTCTCCATGTACTGTGAGTTTGAGCTGCAGTAAGAGCTTGTGTTTAACTGGAAGCTTTTTTTTTCTCCATGTGCTGTGAGTTAGTTCTGCAGTAAGAGGATGAGTTTAACTGGATGCTCTGTCTCCATGTGCTGTGAGTTAGAGCTGCAATAAGAGGATGAGTTTAACTTGATGCTTTGTTTCCATGTACTGTGAGTTTGAGCTGCAGTTAGAGGATGAGATGAACTGGAAGCTCTGTCTCCATGTACTGTGAGTTAGAGCTGCAGTAAGAGGATGAGTTTAACTTGATGCTCTGTCTCCATGTGCTGTGAGTTTGAGCTGCAGTAAGAGGTTGTGTTTAACTGGAAGCTTTTTTTCTCCATGTGCTGTGAGTTAGTTCTGCAGTAAGAGGATGAGTTTAACTGGATGCTCTGTCTCCATGTGCTGTGAGTGTGAGTTGTAGTAAGAGTGTGGGTTTAACTGGAAGCTCTGTCTCCATGTGCTGTGAGGTAAAGCTGCTGTCAGCGGTTGAGTTTAACTGGAAGCTCTGTCTCCATGTACTGTGAGTTTGAGCTGCAGTCATAGGATGGGTTTCACTGGAAGCTCTGTCTCCTATGCTGTGAGTTAAAACTGCAGTATGAAGATGAGTTTAACTGGAAGCTCTGTGTCCATGTGCTCTGAGTTAGAGCTGCAGTAAGAGAATGAGTTTCACTGGATGCTCTGTCTCCATGTACTTTGAGTTAGAGCTGCTGTTAGCAGATGAGTTTAACTGGAAGCTCTGTCTCCATGTACTGTGAGTTAGAGTTGCAGCCATTGGATGGGTTTTACAGGAAGCTCTGTTTCCATATGCTGTGAGTTAGAGCTGCAGTAAGAGAATGAGTTTAACTGGAAGCGCTGTCTCTTTGTGCTGTGAGTTAGAGCTGTAGTAAGTGGATGAGTTTCACTGGATGCTCTGTCTCAATGTGCAGTGAGTTAGAGCTGCAGTAATAGGGTGAGTTTAACTGGATGCTCTGTCTCCATGTGCTGTGAGTTAGAGCTGCAGTAATAGGATGAGTTTAACTGGATGCTCTGTCTCAATGTGCAGTGAGTTAGAGCTGCAGTAATAGGGTGAGTTTAACTGGATGCTCTGTCTCCATGTGCTGTGAGTTAGAGCTGCAGTCAGAGGATGAGTTTAACTGATAGCTCTGTCTCCATGTGCTGTGAGTTAGAGCTGCAGTAAGAGGATGTGTTTTTCTGGAAGCTCTGTCTCCATGTGCAGTGAGTTAGAGCTGCAGTAATAGGGTGAGTTTAACTGGATGCTCTGTCTCCATGTGCTGTGAGTTAGAGCTGCAGTAATAGGATGAGTTTAACTGGATGCTCTGTCTCAATGTGCAGTGAGTTAGAGCTGCAGTAATAGGGTGAGTTTAACTGGATGCTCTGTCTCCATGTGCTGTGAGTTAGAGCTGCAGTCAGAGGATGAGTTTAACTGATAGCTCTGTCTCCATGTGCTGTGAGTTAGAGCTGCAGTCAGAGGATGAGTTTCACTGAAAGCTCTGTCTCCATGTGCAGTGAGTTAGAGCATCAGTAAGAGGATGAGTTTATCTGGAAGCTCTGTCTCCTTGTGCTGTGAGTTAGAGCTGCAGTAAGCGGATGAGTTTAACTGGATGCTTTGTCTCCATGTGCTGTGAGTTAGAGCTCCAGTTATAGGATGAGTTTAACTGGATGCTCTGTCTCCATGTGCTGTGAGTTAGAGGTGCAGTCATAGGATGGGTTTAACTGGAAGCTCTGTCTCCATGTACTTTGAGTTTGAGCTGCAGTAAGAGCTTGTGTTTAACTGGAAGCTTTTTTCTCCATGTGCTGTGAGTTAGTTCTGCAGTAAGAGGATGAGTTTAACTGGATGCTCTGTCTCCATGTGCTGTGAGTTAGAGCTGCAATAAGAGGATGAGTTTAACTTGATGCTTTGTTTCCATGAACTGTGAGTTTGAGCTGCAGTTAGAGGATGAGATGAACTGGAAGCTCTGTCTCCATGTACTGTGAGTTAGAGCTGCAGTAAGAGGATGAGTTTAACTTGATGCTCTGTCTCCATGTGCTGTGAGTTTGAGCTGCAGTAAGAGGTTGTGTTTAACTGGAAGCTTTTTCTCCATGTGCTGTGAGTTAGTTCTGCAGTAAGAGGATGAGTTTAACTGGATGCTCTGTCTCCATGTGCTGTGAGTGTGAGTTGTAGTAAGAGTGTGGGTTTAACTGGAAGCTCTGTCTCCATGTGCTGTGAGGTAAAGCTGCTGTCAGCGGTTGAGTTTAACTGGAAGCTCTGTCTCCATGTACTGTGAGTTTGAGCTGCAGTCATAGGATGGGTTTCACTGGAAGCTCTGTCTCCCTATGCTGTGAGTTAAAACTGCAGTATGAAGATGAGTTTAACTGGAAGCTCTGTGTCCATGTGCTCTGAGTTAGAGCTGCAGTAAGAGAATGAGTTTCACTGGATGCTCTGTCTCCATGTACTTTGAGTTAGAGCTGCTGTTAGCAGATGAGTTTAACTGGAAGCTCTGTCTCCATGTACTGTGAGTTAGAGTTGCAGCCATTGGATGGGTTTACAGGAAGCTCTGTTTCCATATGCTGTGAGTTAGAGCTGCAGTAAGAGAATGAGTTTAACTGGAAGCGCTGTCTCTTTGTGCTGTGAGTTACAGCTGTAGTAAGTGGATGAGTTTCACTGGATGCTCTGTCTCAATGTGCAGTGAGTTAGAGCTGCAGGAAAAGGATGAATTTAACTGGATACTCTGTCTCCATGTGCTGTGAGTTAGAGCTGCAGTTAGAGGATGAGATTAACTGTATGCTCTGTCTCCATGTGCAGTGAGTTAGTGCTGCAGTAAAAAGAATGAGTTTAACTGGAAGCGCTGTCTCTATGTGCTGTGATTTAGAGCTGGAGTAAGTGGATGAGTTTAACTGGATGCTCTGTCTCAATGTGCAGTGAGTTAGAGCTGCAGTAATAGAGTGAGTTTAACAGGATGCTCTGTCTACATGTGCTGTGGGTTCGAGCTACAGTAATAGGATGAGTTTAACTGGAAGCTCTGTCTCCATGTGCTGTGAGATGGAGCTGCAGTAAGAGGATGAGTATAATTGGATGCTATGTCTCCTTGTGCAGTGAGTTAGAGCTGCAGTAAGAGGATGGGATGAACTGAAAGCTCTGTCTCCATGTGCTGTGAGTTAGAGCTGCAGTAATAGGGTGAGTTTAACTGGATGCTCTGTCTCTTTGTGCTGTGAGTTAGAGCTGCAGTAATAGGATGAGTTTAACTGGATACTCTGTCTCCATGTGCTGTGAGTTAGAGCTGCAGTCAGAGGATGAGTTTAACTGAAAGCTTTTTCTCCATGTGCTGTGAGTTAGAGCAGCAGTAAGAGGATGAATTTAACTGGAAACTCTGTCTACATGTGCAGTGAGTTAGAGCAGCAGTAAGAGGATGAGTTTCTCTGGAAGCTCTGTGTCCATGTGCTGTGAATTAGAGCTGCAGTAAGAAGATAAGTTTAACTGGATGCTCTGTCTCCATGTGCAGTGAGTTAGAGCTGTAGTAAGCAGATGAGTTTAACTGGATGCTCTGTCTCCATGTACTTTGAGTTAGAGCTGCAGTCATAGGATGGGTTTTACAGGAAGCACTGTCTCCATATGCTGTGAGTTAGAGCTGCAGGAAAAGGATGAATTTAACTGGATACGCTGTCTCCATGTACTGTGAGTTAGAGCTGCAGTTAGAGGATGAGTTTAACTGGATTTTCTGTCTCCATGTGCAGTGAGTTAGAGTAGCAGTAATAGGATGAGTTTAACTGGATGCTCTGTCTCCATGTGCTGTGAGTTAGAGCTGCAGTCAGAGGGATGAGTTTAACTGAAAGCTCTGTCTCCATGTGCTGTGAGTTAGAGCTGCAGTAAGAGGATGAGTTTAACTGGATGCTCTGTCTCCATGTACTTTGAGTTAGAGCTGCTGTTAGCGGATGAGTTTAACTGGAAGCTCTGTCTCCATGTACTGTGAGTTAGAGTTGCAGCCATTGGATGGGTTTACAGGAAGCTCTGTTTCCATATGCTGTGAGTTAGAGCTGCAGTCAGAGGATGAGTTTAACTGGATGCTCTGTCTCCATGTGCAGTGAGTTAAAGCTGCAGTAAGAGAATGAGTTTAACTGGAAGCGCTGTCTCTTTGTGCTGTGAGTTAGAGCTGTAGTAAGTGGATGAGTTTAACTGGATGCTCTGTCTCAATGTGCAGTGAGTTAGAGCTGCAGGAAAAGGATGAATTTAACTGGATACTCTGTCTCCATGTGCTGTGAGTTAGAGCTGCAGTTAGAGGATGAGATTAACTGTATGCTCTGTCTCCATGTGCAGTGAGTTAGTGCTGCAGTAAAAGAATGAGTTTAACTGGAAGCGCTGTCTCTATGTGCTGTGATTTAGAGCTGGAGTAAGTGGATGAGTTTAACTGGATGCTCTGTCTCAATGTGCAGTGAGTTAGAGCTGCAGTAATAGAGTGAGTTTAACAGGATGCTCTGTCTACATGTGCTGTGGGTTCGAGCTACAGTAATAGGATGAGTTTAACTGGAAGCTCTGTCTCCATGTGCTGTGAGTTGGAGCTGCAGTAAGAGGATGAGTATAATTGGATGCTATGTCTCCTTGTGCAGTGAGTTAGAGCTGCAGTAAGAGGATGGGATGAAATGGAAGCTCTGTCTCCATGTGCTGTGAGTTAGAGCTGCAGTAATAGGGTGAGTTTAACTGGATGCTCTGTCTCTTTGTGCTGTGAGTAAGAGCTGCAGTAATAGGATGAGTTTAACTGGATACTTTGTCTCCATGTGCTGTGAGTTAGAGCTGCAGTCAGAGGATGAGTTTAACTGAAAGCTTTTTCTCCATGTGCTGTGAGTTAGAGCTGCAGTAAGAGGATGAATTTAACTGGAAGCTCTGTCTACATGTGCAGTGAGTTAGAGCAGCAGTAAGAGGATGAGTTTATCTGGAAGCTCTTTGTCCATGTGCTGTGAATTAGAGCTGCAGTCAGAGGATAAGTTTAACTGGATGCTCTGTCTCCATGTGCAGTGAGTTAGAGCTGTAGTAAGCAGATGAGTTTAACTGGATGCTCTGTCTCCATGTACTTTGAGTTAGAGCTGCAGTCATAGGATAGGTTTTTACAGGAAGCACTGTCTCCATATGCTGTGAGTTAGAGCTGCAGGAAAAGGATGAATTTAACTGATACGCTGTCTGCATGTACTCTGAGTTAGAGCTGCAGTTAGAGGATGAGTTTAACTGGATGCTCTGTCTCCATGTGCAGTGAGATTGAGCTGCAGTAAGAGAATGAGTTTAACTGGAAGCGCTGTCTCTATGTGCTGTGAGTTAGAGCTGTAGTAAGTGGATGAGTTTAACAGGATGCTCTGTCTCCATGTGCAGTGAGTTAGAGTAGCAGTAATAGGATGAGTTTAACTGGATGCTCTGTCTCCATGTGCTGTGATTTAGAGCTGCAGTCAGAGGATGAGTTTAACTGAAAGCTTTTGTCTCCATGTGCTGTGAGTTAGAGCTGCAGTAAGCGGATGAGTTTAACTGGAAGCTCTGTCTCCATGTGCATTGCTTAGAGTAGCAGTAAGAGGATGAGTTTTTCTGGAAGCTCTGTCTCCTTGTGCTGTGAGTTAGAGCTGCAGTAAGCGGATGAGTTTAACTGGATGCTTTGTCTCCATGTGCTGTGAGTTAGAGGTGCAGTCATAGGATGGGTTTAACTGGAAACTCTGTCTCCATGTACTGTGAGTTAAAGCTGCAGTGAGAGGATGAGTTTAACTTGATGCTCTGTCTCCATGTGCTGTGAGTTTGAGCTGCAGTAAGAGGTTCTGTTTAACTGTAGCTTTTTTTCTCCATGTGCTGTGAGTTAGTTCTGCAGTAAGATGATGAGTTTAACTGGATGCTCCTTCTCCATGTGCTGTGAGTTAGAGCTGCAATAAGAGGATGAGTTTAACTGGATGCTCTGTCTCCATGTACTGTGAGTTATAGCTGCAGTAAGAGGATGAGTTTAACTTGATGCTCTGTCTCCATGTGCTGTGAGTTTGAGCTGCAGTAAGAGGTTGTGTTTAACTGGAAGCTTTTTTTTTTTTTCCATGTGCTGTGAGTTAGTTCTGCAGTAAGAGGATGAGTTTAACTGGATGCTCTGTGTCCATGTGCTGTGAGTGTGAGTTGTAGTATGAGTGTGAGTTTAACTGGAGCTCTGTCTCCATGTCCTGTGAGTAAGAAGAGCTGCAGTAAGAGGATGAGTTTAACTGGAAGCTCTGTCTCCATGTGCTGTGAGTGTGAGTTATAGTTAGAGGATGACTTTACCTGGAAGTTCTGCCTCCATGTACTGTGAGTTAGAGCTGCTGTCAGCGGATGAGTTTAACTGTAAGCTCTTTCTCCATGTACTGTGAGTTAAAACTGCAGTAAGAGGATGAGTTTAACTGGAAGCTCTGTGTCCATGTACTGTGAGTTAAAACTGCAGTAAGAGGATGAGTTTTACTGGAAGCTCTGTCTCCATGTGCTGTGAGATACAGCTGTAGTAAGAGGATGTGTTTAACTGGAAGCTCTGTCTCCATGTGCTGTGAGTTTGAGCTGCAGTGAGAGGATGAGTTTAACTGGAAGCTTTTTCTCCATGTGCTGTGAGTAAGAGCTGCAGTAAGAGGATTAGTTTAACTGGAAGTTCTGTCTCCATGTACTGGCAGTTAGAGCTGCAGTCATAGGATGGGTTTAACTGGAAGCTCTGTCTCCATATGCTGTGAGGTAAAGCTGTAGTAAGAGGATGAGTTTAACTGGAAGCTCTGTCTCCATGTGCTGTGAGTGTGAGTTGTATTAAGAGTGGAGATTAACTGGTAGCTCTTTCTCCATGTGCTGTGAGATACAGCTGCTGAACGAGGTTGAGTTTTTTACTGGAAGCTCTGTCTCCATGTACTGTGAGTTAGAGCTGCAGTAAGAGGATGAGTTTACTGGAAGCTCTGTCTCCATGTACTGTGAGTTACAGCTGCAGTCAGCAGATGACTTGTAGTGGATGCTCTGTCTCCATGTGCTGTGAGTGTGAGCTGCAGTAAAGAGGTTGAGTTTAACTGGAAGCTTTTTTCTCCATGTGCTGTGAGTTAGAGCTGCAGTAAGAGGATGAGTTTAATTGGAAGCTCTGTCTCCATGTGCTGTGAGTTAGAGCTGCAGTAAGAGGATGAGTTTAACTGGAAACTCTGTCTCTTTGTTGAATTTACAGGGTTTGGGTAGAGAGAACAGTGTCACCTTTACCCAGCTGTCAGTCTATGAAGAGTGATCATTCTATGGAACCTCCACGGAACTTTAAAGGAGAATTTACAGGTGATCAAAAAGGTAAGTTAAGTGTTTCATACTGACATTATCATTATAAATCAAATTCCTTGACTACTTTCACTTGTAGTGGGTTAATTATTGTACATCTCCAATTCCAATAAAGTTGGAGCATTCGATCCCCCGCCATGAATTGGTAAGGGGATATCGGATTGGGTGTCATTCACCTTTCCTTCCATCTCTCGTCCCCACTTTCAATGGAGACAAGTTACCTCAAAAACTATGACAGGTACATTGGCCAATTTCTGCCTGCTTAATAAGCTCGTCATGATCTACGTTGAGCTTGAAAATGGATCTCGAATCATATTTATTTTCGGAGTTCTGGCCCTTGATTGAACGTTTGAACACAGTGCGTAGTGTCTGCAATGGACACAAGCTTTCTCAGAGATTATTATAGACTAATTTTGAAACCTTGCACATTGGGGTATCACCTAGTTTTGTGCAAAGAGTTCGAAAATTGATGTTGTATCTTTTTTTATGCACAGAATTATGGCCCTTGGTTGACACTTTTGAATTAGTATATAGTGTATACAGGGGCTTTGCTAAGTTCTCTCATACTTGCAGGTAAGCCAAGATGAAAGGCGCCAAAGACAATTGCTCCCGTGGTCTGGGGGCTGCTTAGGGTCTAAGCAGAGTCCCAGTCGGGGTTCAGTGAAGGAAAGCCCTCCAGCTTTCAGGAAGCTCTGTCTCCATGTGCTGTGAGTTAGAGCTGCAGTAAGAGGATGAGTTTAACTGGAAGTTCTGTCTCCATGTGCTGTGAGTGTGAGTTATAGTTAGAGGATGACTTTACCTGGAAGTTCTGCCTCCATGTACTGTGAGTTAGAGCTGCTGTCAGTGGATGAGTTTAACTGTAAGCTCTTTCTCCATGTACTGTGAGTTAAAACTGCAGTAAGAGGATGAGTTTAACTGGAAGCTCTGTCTCCATGTGCTGTGAGTTACAGCTGTAGTAAGAGGATGTGTTTAACTGGAAGCTCTGTCTTCATGTGCTGTAAGTTAGAGCTGCAGTAAAAGGATGAGATGAATTGGAAGCTCTGTCTCCATGTACTGTGAGTTAGAGCTGCAGTTAAAGGATGAGTTTACTGGAAGCTCTGTCTCCATGTGCTGTGAGTTACAGCTGCAGTCAGCAGATGACTTTAACTGGAAGCTCTGTCTCCATGTGCTGTGAGTGAGAGCTGTAGTGAGTTGATGAGTTTAACTGGAAGCACTGTCTCATCTACTGTGCGTTAGAGCTGCTGTCAGCGGATGAGTTTAACTGGAAGCTCTATTTCCATGTGCTGTGAGTTAGATCTGCAGTAAGAGCATGAGTTTTGGGAAGCTCTGTCTCCATCTGCTGTGAGTGAGAGCTGTACTAAGAGGATGAGTTCAACTGGAAGCTCTGTCTCCATGTGCTGTGAGGTAGAGCTGCAGTAAGAGGTTGAGTTTAACTGGAAGCTTTTTCTCCATGTGCTATGAGTTTGAGTTGCAGTAAGAGGATGAGGTTTTAACAGTAAACCTCTGTCTCCATATGCTGTTAGTTAGACCTGCAGTAAGAGGATGAGTTTAACTGGAAGCTCTGTCTTCATGTGCTGTGAGTAAGAGCTCCAGCAAGAGGATGAGTTTATCTGGAAGCTTTGTATCCATGTGCTGTGATTTAGAGCTACAGTCATGGGATGGGTTTAACTGGAAGCTCTGTCTCTATATGCTGTGAGGTAAATCTGCAGTAAGAGGATGAGTTTAACTGGAAGCTCTGTGTCCATGTGCTGTGAGTTAGAGCTGCAGTAAGAGGATGAGTTTAACAGGAAGCTCTGTCTCCATATGCTGTGAGTTAGAGCAGCAGAACGAGGTTGAGTTTTCCTTGAAGCTCTGTCTCCATATGCTGTGAGTTAGAGCTGCAGTAAGAGGGTGAGTTTAATTGGAAACTCTGTCTCCATGTGCTGTGAGTGAGAGCTGCAGTAAGAGGATGAATTTAACTTGAAGCTCTGTTTCCATGTACTGTGAGTTAGAGATGCAGTTAGAGGATGAGATGAACTGGAAGCTCTGTGTCCATGTGCTGTGAGTTAGAGCTGCAGTAAGAGGATGTGTTTAACTGGACGTTCTATCTCCATGTGCTTTGAGTTAGAGCTGTAGTAAGAGGATGAGTTTAACTGGAAGCTCTGTCTCCATGTGCTGAGAGTGTGAGTTGTAGTAAGAGTGTGAGATTAACTGGAAGCTCTTTCTCCATGTGCTGTGAGTTAGAGCTGCAGAACGAGGGTGAGTTTTACTGGAAGCTCTGTCTCTATGTGCTGTGAGTTTGAGCTCCAGTAAGAGGATGAGTTTATCTGGAAGCTCTGTCTCCATGTGCTGTGAGTTAGAGCTGTAGTAAGAGTGTGAGATTAACTGGAAGCTCTTTCTCCATGTGCTGTGAGTTTGAGCTGCAGTCATAGGATGGGTTTCACTGGAAGCTCTGTCTCCCTATGCTGTGAGTTAAAACTGCAGTATGAAGATGAGTTTAACTGGAAGCTCTGTGTCCATGTGCTCTGAGTTAGAGCTGCAGTAAGAGAATGAGTTTCACTGGATGCTCTGTCTCCATGTACTTTGAGTTAGAGCTGCTGTTAGCAGATGAGTTTAACTGGAAGCTCTGTCTCCATGTACTGTGAGTTAGAGTTGCAGCCATTGGATGGGTTTTACAGGAAGCTCTGTTTCCATATGCTGTGAGTTAGAGCTGCAGTAAGAGAATGAGTTTAACTGGAGCGCTGTCTCTTTGTGCTGTGAGTTAGAGCTGTAGTAAGTGGATGAGTTTCACTGGATGCTCTGTCTCAATGTGCAGTGAGTTAGAGCTGCAGGAAAAGGATGAATTTAACTGGATACTCTGTCTCCATGTGCTGTGAGTTAGAGCTGCAGTTAGAGGATGAGATTAACTGTATGCTCTGTCTCCATGTGCAGTGAGTTAGTGCTGCAGTAAGAGGTTGTGTTTAACTGGAAACTTTTTCTCCATGTGCTGTGAGTTAGTTCTGCAGTAAGAGTATGAGTTTAACTGGATGCTCTGTCTCAATGTGCAGTGAGTTAGAGCTGCAGTAATAGAGTGAGTTTAACAGGATGCTCTGTCTACATGTGCTGTGGGTTCGAGCTACAGTAATAGGATGAGTTTAACTGGAAGCTCTGTCTCCATGTGCTGTGAGTTGGAGCTGCAGTAAGAGGATGAGTATAATTGGATGCTATGTCTCCTTGTGCAGTGAGTTAGAGCTGCAGTAAGAGGATGGGATGAACTGAAAGCTCTGTCTCCATGTGCTGTGAGTTAGAGCTGCAGTAATAGGGTGAGTTTAACTGGATGCTCTGTCTCTTTGTGC
Source organism: Gymnothorax javanicus (assembly GCA_029692085.1). Taxonomy (NCBI): domain Eukaryota; kingdom Metazoa; phylum Chordata; class Actinopteri; order Anguilliformes; family Muraenidae; genus Gymnothorax; species Gymnothorax javanicus. Next base: position 90,128,192 of record CM056194.1, read on the forward strand.
TGTGAGTTAGAGCTGCAGTAATAGGATGAGTTTAACTGGATACTCTGTCTCCATGTGCTGTGAGTTAGAGCTGCAGTCAGAGGATGAGTTTAACTGAAAGCTTTTTTTCTCCATGTGCTGTGAGTTAGAGCAGCAGTAAGAGGATGAATTTAACTGGAAACTCTGTCTACATGTGCAGTGAGTTAGAGCAGCAGTAAGAGGATGAGTTTCTCTGGAAGCTCTGTGTCCATGTGCTGTGAATTAGAGCTGCAGTAAGAGGATAAGTTTAACTGGATGCTCTGTCTCCATGTGCAGTGAGTTAGAGCTGTAGTAAGCAGATGAGTTTAACTGGATGCTCTGTCTCCATGTACTTTGAGTTAGAGCTGCAGTCATAGGATGGGTTTACAGGAAGCACTGTCTCCATATGCTGTGAGTTAGAGCTGCAGGAAAAAGGATGAATTTAACTGGATACGCTGTCTCCATGTACTGTGAGTTAGAGCTGCAGTTAGAGGATGAGTTTAACTGGATGCTCTGTCTCCATGTGCAGTGAGTTAGAGTAGCAGTAATAGGATGAGTTTAACTGGATGCTCTGTCTCCATGTGCTGTGAGTTAGAGCTGCAGTCAGAGGATGAGTTTAACTGAAAGCTCTGTCTCCATGTGCTGTGAGTTAGAGCTGCAGTAAGAGGATGAGTTTAACTGGATGCTCTGTCTCCATGTACTTTGAGTTAGAGCTGCTGTTAGCGGATGAGTTTAACTGGAAGCTCTGTCTCCATGTACTGTGAGTTAGAGTTGCAGCCATTGGATGGGTTTTACAGGAAGCTCTGTTTCCATATGCTGTGAGTTAGAGCTGCAGTCAGAGGATGAGTTTAACTGGATGCTCTGTCTCCATGTGCAGTGAGTTAAAGCTGCAGTAAGAGAATGAGTTTAACTGGAAGCTCTCTCTTTGTGCTGTGAGTTAGAGCTGTAGTAAGTGGATGAGTTTAACTGGATGCTCTGTCTCAATGTGCAGTGAGTTAGAGCTGCAGGAAAAGGATGAATTTAACTGGATACTCTGTCTCCATGTGCTGTGAGTTAGAGCTGCAGTTAGAGGATGAGATTAACTGTATGCTCTGTCTCCATGTGCAGTGAGTTAGTGCTGCAGTAATAGAATGAGTTTAACTGGAGCGCTGTCTCTATGTGCTGTGATTTAGAGCTGGAGTAAGTGGATGAGTTTAACTGGATGCTCTGTCTCAATGTGCAGTGAGTTAGAGCTGCAGTAATAGAGTGAGTTTAACAGGATGCTCTGTCTACATGTGCTGTGGGTTCGAGCTACAGTAATAGGATGAGTTTAACTGGAAGCTCTGTCTCCATGTGCTGTGAGTTGGAGCTGCAGTAAGAGGATGAGTATAATTGGATGCTATGTCTCCTTGTGCAGTGAGTTAGAGCTGCAGTAAGAGGATGGGATGAAATGGAAGCTCTGTCTCCATGTGCTGTGAGTTAGAGCTGCAGTAATAGGGTGAGTTTAACTGGATGCTCTGTCTCTTTGTGCTGTGAGTAAGAGCTGCAGTAATAGGATGAGTTTAACTGGATACTTTGTCTCCATGTGCTGTGAGTTAGAGCTGCAGTCAGAGGATGAGTTTAACTGAAAGCTTTTTTCTCCATGTGCTGTGAGTTAGAGCTGCAGTAAGAGGATGAATTTAACTGGAAGCTCTGTCTACATGTGCAGTGAGTTAGAGCAGCAGTAAGAGGATGAGTTTATCTGGAAGCTCTGTGTCCATGTGCTGTGAATTAGAGCTGCAGTCAGAGGATAAGTTTAACTGGATGCTCTGTCTCCATGTGCAGTGAGTTAGAGCTGTAGTAAGCAGATGAGTTTAACTGGATGCTCTGTCTCCATGTACTTTGAGTTAGAGCTGCAGTCATAGGATGGGTTTTACAGGAAGCACTGTCTCCATATGCTGTGAGTTAGAGCTGCAGGAAAAGGATGAATTTAACTGGATACGCTGTCTCCATGTACTCTGAGTTAGAGCTGCAGTTAGAGGATGAGTTTAACTGGATGCTCTGTCTCCATGTGCAGTGAGATTGAGCTGCAGTAAGAGAATGAGTTTAACTGGGCGCTGTCTCTATGTGCTGTGAGTTAGAGCTGTAGTAAGTGGATGAGTTTAACAGGATGCTCTGTCTCCATGTGCAGTGAGTTAGAGTAGCAGTAATAGGATGAGTTTAACTGGATGCTCTGTCTCCATGTGCTGTGATTTAGAGCTGCAGTCAGAGGATGAGTTTAACTGAAAGCTCTGTCTCCATGTGCTGTGAGTTAGAGCTGCAGTAAGCGGATGAGTTTAACTGGAAGCTCTGTCTCCATGTGCATTGCTTTGAGTAGCAGTAAGAGGATGAGTTTTTCTGGAAGCTCTGTCTCCTTGTGCTGTGAGTTAGAGCTGCAGTAAGCGGATGAGTTTAACTGGATGCTTTGTCTCCATGTGCTGTGAGTTAGAGGTGCAGTCATAGGATGGGTTTAACTGGAAACTCTGTCTCCATGTACTGTGAGTTAAAGCTGCAGTGAGAGGATGAGTTTAACTTGATGCTCTGTCTCCATGTGCTGTGAGTTTGAGCTGCAGTAAGAGGTTCTGTTTAACTGTAAGCTTTTTCTCCATGTGCTGTGAGTTAGTTCTGCAGTAAGATGATGAGTTTAACTGGATGCTCCTTCTCCATGTGCTGTGAGTTAGAGCTGCAATAAGAGGATGAGTTTAACTGGATGCTCTCTGTCTCCATGTACTGTGAGTTATAGCTGCAGTAAGAGGATGAGTTTAACTTGATGCTCTGTCTCCATGTGCTGTGAGTTTGAGCTGCAGTAAGAGGTTGTGTTTAACTGGAAGCTTTTTTTTTCCATGTGCTGTGAGTTAGTTCTGCAGTAAGAGGATGAGTTTAACTGGATGCTCTGTGTCCATGTGCTGTGAGTGTGAGTTGTAGTATGAGTGTGAGTTTAACTGGAAGCTCTGTCTCCATGTCCTGTGAGTAAGAGCTGCAGTAAGAGGATGAGTTTAACTGGAAGCTCTGTCTCCATGTGCTGTGAGTGTGAGTTATAGTTAGAGGATGACTTTACCTGGAAGTTCTGCCTCCATGTACTGTGAGTTAGAGCTGCTGTCAGCGGATGAGTTTAACTGTAAGCTCTTTCTCCATGTACTGTGAGTTAAAAAACTGCAGTAAGAGGATGAGTTTAACTGGAAGCTCTGTGTCCATGTACTGTGAGTTAAAACTGCAGTAAGAGGATGAGTTTTACTGGAAGCTCTGTCTCCATGTGCTGTGAGATACAGCTGTAGTAAGAGGATGTGTTTAACTGGAAGCTCTGTCTCCATGTGCTGTGAGTTTGAGCTGCAGTGAGAGGATGAGTTTAACTGGAAGCTTTTTCTCCATGTGCTGTGAGTAAGAGCTGCAGTAAGAGGATTAGTTTAACTGGAAGTTCTGTCTCCATGTACTGGGAGTTAGAGCTGCAGTCATAGGATGGGTTTAACTGGAAGCTCTGTCTCCATATGCTGTGAGGTAAAGCTGTAGTAAGAGGATGAGTTTAACTGGAAGCTCTGTCTCCATGTGCTGTGAGAGTGAGTTGTATTAAGAGTGTGAGATTAACTGGTAGCTCTTTCTCCATGTGCTGTGAGATACAGCTGCTGAAGCAGGTTGAGTTTTACTGGAAGCTCTGTCTCCATGTACTGTGAGTTACAGCTGCAGTCAGCAGATGACTTGTAGTGGATGCTCTGTCTCCATGTGCTGTGAGTGTGAGCTGCAGTAAGAGGTTGAGTTTAACTGGAAGCTTTTTCTCCATGTGCTGTGAGTTAGAGCTGCAGTAAGAGGATGAGTTTAATTGGAAGCTCTGTCTCCATGTGCTGTGAGTTAGAGCTGCAGTAAGAGGATGAGTTTAACTGGAAACTCTGTCTCTTTGTTGAATTTACAGGGTTTGGGTAGAGAACAGTGTCACCTTTACCCAGCTGTCAGTCTATGAAGAGTGATCATTCTATGGAACCTCCACGGAACTTTAAAGGAGAATTTACAGGTGATCAAAGGTAAGTTAAGTGTTTCATACTGACATTATCATTATAAATCAAATTCCTTGACTACTTTCACTTGTAGTGGGTTAATTATTGTACATCTCCAATTCCAATAAAGTTGGAGCATTACGATCCCCCGCCATGAATTGGTAAGGGGGATATCGGATTGGGTGTCATTCACCTTTCCTTCCATCTCTCCGTCCCACTTTCAATGGAGACAAGTTACCTCAAAAACTATGACAGGTACATTGGCCAATTTCTGCCTGCTTAATAAGCTCGTCATGATCTACGTTGAGCTTGAAAATGGATCTCGAATCATATTTATTTTTAGGAGTTCTGGCCCTTGATTGAACGTTTGAACACAGTGCGTAGTGTCTGCAATGGACACAAGCTTTCTCAGAGATTATTATAGACCAATTTTGAAACCTTGCACATTGGGGTATCACCTAGTTTTGTGCAAAGAGTTCGAAAATTGATGTTGTATCTTTTATGCACAGAATTATGGCCCTTGGTTGACACTTTTGAATTAGTATATAGTGTATACAGGGGCTTTGCTAAGTTCTCTCTCATAGCAGGTAAGCCAAGATGAAGAGGCGCCAAAGACAATTGCTCCCGTGGTCTGGGGGCTGCTTAGGGTCTACAAGCAGAGTCCCAGTCGGGGGTTCAGTGAAGGAAAGCCCTCCAGCTTTCAGGAAGCTCTGTCTCCATGTGCTGTGAGTTAGAGCTGCAGTAAGAGGATGAGTTTAACTGGAAGTTCTGTCTCCATGTGCTGTGAGTGTGAGTTATACTTAGAGGATGACTTTACCTGGAAGTTCTGCCTCCATGTACTGTGAGTTAGAGCTGCTGTCAGTGGATGAGTTTAACTGTAAGCTCTTTCTCCATGTACTGTGAGTTAAAACTGCAGTAAGAGGATGAGTTTAACTGGAAGCTCTGTCTCCATGTGCTGTGAGTTACAGCTGTAGTAAGAGGATGTGTTTAACTGGAAGCTCTGTCTTCATGTGCTGTAAGTTAGAGCTGCAGTAAAGATGAGATGAATTGGAAGCTCTGTCTCCATGTACTGTGAGTTAGAGCTGCAGTTAAAGGATGAGTTTACTGGAAGCTCTGTCTCCATGTGCTGTGAGTTACAGCTGCAGTCAGCAGATGACTTTAACTGGAAGCTCTGTCTCCATGTGCTGTGAGTGAGCTGTAGTGAGTTGATGAGTTTAACTGGAAGCACTGTCTCATCTACTGTGCGTTAGAGCTGCTGTCAGCGGATGAGTTTAACTGGAAGCTCTGTTTCCATGTGCTGTGAGTTAGATCTGCAGTAAGAGCATGAGTTTTACCGGAAGCTCTGTCTCCATCTGCTGTGAGTGAGAGCTGTACTAAGAGGATGAGTTCAACTGGAAGCTCTGTCTCCATGTGCTGTGAGGTAGAGCTGCAGTAAGAGGTTGAGTTTAACTGGAAGCTTTTTTCTCCATGTGCTATGAGTTTGAGTTGCAGTAAGAGGATGAGTTTAACAGTAAACTCTGTCTCCATATGCTGTTAGTTAGACCTGCAGTAAGAGGATGAGTTTAACTGGAAGCTCTGTCTTCATGTGCTGTGAGTAAGAGCTCCAGCAAGAGGATGAGTTTATCTGGAAGCTTTGTATCCATGTGCTGTGATTTAGAGCTACAGTCATGGGATGGGTTTAACTGGAAGCTCTGTCTCTATATGCTGTGAGGTAAATCTGCAGTAAGAGGATGAGTTTAACTGGAAGCTCTGTGTCCATGTGCTGTGAGTTAGAGCTGCAGTAAGAGGATGAGTTTAACAGGAAGCTCTGTCTCCATATGCTGTGAGTTAGAGCAGCAGAACGAGGTTGAGTTTTCCTTGAAGCTCTGTCTCCATATGCTGTGAGTTAGAGCTGCAGTAAAGAGGGTGAGTTTAATTAGAAACTCTGTCTCCATGTGCTGTGAGTGAGAGCTGCAGTAAGAGGATGAATTTAACTTGAAGCTCTGTTTCCATGTACTGTGAGTTAGAGATGCAGTTAGAGGATGAGATGAACTGGAAGCTCTGTGTCCATGTGCTGTGAGTTAGAGCTGCAGTAAGAGGATGTGTTTAACTGGACGTTCTATCTCCATGTGCTTTGAGTTAGAGCTGTAGTAAGAGGATGAGTTTAACTGGAAACTCTGTCTCCATGTGCTGAGAGTGTGAGTTGTAGTAAGAGTGTGAGATTAACTGGAAGCTCTTTCTCCATGTGCTGTGAGTTAGAGCTGCAGAACGAGGGTGAGTTTTACTGGAAGCTCTGTCTCTATGTGCTGTGAGTTTGAGCTCCAGTAAGAGGATGAGTTTATCTGGAAGCTCTGTCTCCATGTGCTGTGAGTTGGAGCTGTAGTAAGAGTGTGAGATTAACTGGAAGCTCTTTCTCCATGTGCTGTGAGTTAGAGCTGCAGAACGAGGGTGAGTTTTAGTGGAAGCTCTGTCTTTATGTGCAGTGAGTTTGAGCTCCAGTAAGAGGATGAGTTTAACTGGAAGCTTTGTATCCATGTGCTGTGAGTTAGAGCTGCAGTCATAGGATAGGTTTAACTGGAAGCTCTGTCTCTATATGCTGTGAGGTAAAGCTGCAGTAAGAGGATGAGTTTAACTGGAAGCTCTGTTTCCATTTGCTGTGAGTTAGAGCTGCAGAACGAGGTTGAGTTTACTGGAAGCTCTGTCTCTATGTGCAGTGAGTTTGAGCTCCAGTAAGAGGATGAGTTTAACTGGAAGCTCTGTTTCCATATGCTGTGAGTTAGAGCTGCAGAACGAGGTTGAGTTTTACTGGAAGCTCTGTCTCTATGTGCAGTGAGTTTGAGCTCCAGTAAGAGGTTGAGTTTAACTGGAAGCTTTGTATCCATGTGCTGTGAGTTAGAGCTGCAGTCATAGGATAGGTTTAACTGGAAGCTCTGTCTCTATATGCTGTGAGGTAAAGCTGCAGTAAGAGGATGAGTTTAACTGGAAGCTCTGTTTCCATGTACTTTGTGTTCGAACTGCAGTAAGAGAATGAGTTTAACTGGAAGCTCTGTCTCCATGTGCTGTGAGAAAGTGCTGCAGTAAGAGGTTGAGTTTAACTGGAAGCTTTTTCTCCTTGTGCTGTGAGCTTGTGCTGCAGTAAGAGGATGAGTTTTACTGGAAGCTCTGTCTCCTTGTGCTGTGAGTTTGAGCTGCAGTAAGAGGTTGAGTTTCATTGGAAGCTTTTTCTACATGTGCTGTGAGTAAGAGCTGCAGTAAGAGGATTAGTTTAACTGCAAGTTCTGTCTCCATGTACTGTGAGTTAAAGCTGCTGTCAGCGGATGAGTTTAACTGGAAGCTCTGTCTCCATGTACTGTGAGTTAGAGCTGCAGTCATAGGATGGGTTTAACTGGAAGCTCTGTCTCTATATGCTGTGAGGTTAAGCTGCAGTAAGAGGATTAGTTTAACTGCAAGTTCTGTCTCCATGTACTGTGAGTTAAAGCTGCTGTCAGCTGATGAGTTTAACAGAAAGCTCTGTGTCCATGTGCTGTGAGTTAGTGCTGCAGTAAGAGGATGAGTTTAACTGGACGTTCTATCTCCATGTGCTTTGAGTTAGAGCTGTAGTAAGAGGATGAGTTTAACTGGAAGCTCTGTCTCCATGTGCTGTTAGTGTGAGTTGTAGTAAGAGTGTGAGATTAACTGGAAGCTCTGTGTCCATGTGCTGTGAGTTTGAGCTCCAGTAAGAGGATGAGTTTAACTGGAAGCTTTGTATCCATGTTCTGTGAGTTAGAACTGCAGTCATAGGATGTGTTTAACTGGCTGCCCTGTCTCTATATGCTGTGAGGTAAAGCTGCAGTAAGAGGATGAGTTTAACTGGAAGCTCTGTGTCCATGTGCTGTGAGTTTGAGCTGCAGAACAAGGTTGAGTTTTACTGAAGCTCTGTCTCTATTTGCCGTGAGTTTGAGCTCCAGTAAGAGGATGAGTTTAACTGGAAGCTCTGTGTCCATGTGCTGTGAGTTTGAACTGCAGTAAGAGGATGAGTTTAACAGGAAGCTCTGTCTCCATATGCTGTGAGTTAGAGCTGCAGTAAGAGGATGAGTTTAACAGGAAGCTCTGTTTCCATGTGCTGTGAGTTAGAGCTGCAGAACGAGGTTGAGTTTTACTGGGAGCTCTGTCTCTATGTGCAGTGAGTTTGAGCTCCAGTAAGAGTATGAGTTTAACTGGAAGCTTTGTATCCATGTGCTGTGAGTTAGAGCTGCAGTCATAGGATAGGTTTAACTGGAAGTTCTGTCTCTATATGCTGTGAGGTAAAGCTGCAGTAAGAGGATGAGTTTAACTGGAAGCTCTGTGTCCATGCGCTGTGAGTTTGAGCTGCAGTAAGAGGATGAGTTTAACAGGAAGCTCTGTCTCCATATGCTGTGAGTTAGAGCTGCAGTAAGAGGATGAGTTTAACTTGAAGCTCTGTTTCCATGTACTGTGAGTTAGAGATGCAGTTAGAGGATGAGATGAACTGGAAGCTCTGTCTCCATGTACTGTGAGTTAGAACTGCAGTAAGTGAATGAGTTTAACTGGAAGCTCTGTCTCCATGTGCTGGGAGTTTGAGTTGTAGTAGGAGTGTGAGATTAACTGGAAGCTCTGTCTCTATGTGCTGTGAGTTTGAGCTCCAGTAAGAGGATGAGTTTAACTGGAAGCTTTGTATCCATGTTCTGTGAGTTAGAGCTGCAGTCATAGGATGTGTTTAACTGGCTGCCCTGTCTCTATATGCTGTGAGGTAAAGCTGCAGTAAGAGGATGAGTTTAACTGGAAGCTCTGTGTCCATGTGCTGTGAGTTTGAGCTGCAGAACGAGGTTGAGTTTTACTGGAAGCTCTGTCTCTATGTGCCGTGAGTTTGAGCACCAGTAAGAGGATGAGTTTAACTGGAAGCTCTGCGTCCATGTGCTGTGAGTTTGAGCTGCAGTAAGAGGATGAGTTTAACAGGAAGCTCTGTCTCCATATGCTGTGAGTTAGAGCTGCAGTAAGAGGATGAGTTTAACTGGATGCTCTGTCTCCATGTGCTGTGAGTAAGAGCTGCAGTAAGAGAATGAGTTTATCTGGAAGCTCTGTCTCCATGTGCTGTGAGTTATAGCTGCAGTAAGAGGATGAGTTTCACTGGACGTTCTATCTCCATGTGCTTTGAGTTAGAGCTGAAGTAAGAGTGTGAGATTAACTGGAAGTTCTTTCTCCATGTGCTGTGAGTTAGAGCTGCAGAACGAGGTTGAGTTTTACTGGAAGCTCTGTCTTTATGTGCAGTGAGTTTGAGCTCCAGTAAGAGGATGAGTTTAACTGGAAGCTTTGTATCCATGTGCTGTGAGTTTGAGCTGCAGTAAGAGGATGAGTTTAACAGGAAGCTCTGTTTCCATATGCTGTGAGTTAGAGCTGCAGAACGAGGTTGAGTTTTACTGGAAGCTCTGTCTCTATGTGCAGTGAGTTTGAGCTCCAGTAAGAGGATGAGTTTAACTGGAAGCTTTGTATCCATGTGCTGTGAGTTAGAGCTGCAGTCATAGGATAGGTTTAACTGGAAGCTCTGTCTCTATATGCTGTGAGGTAAAGCTGCAGTAAGAGGATGAGTTTAACTGGAAGCTCTATGTCCATGCGCTGTGAGTTTGAGCTGCAGTAAGAGGATGAGTTTATCAGGAAGCTCTGTCTCCATATGCTGTGAGTTAGAGCTGCAGTAAGAGGATGAGTTTAACTGCATGCTCTGTCTCCATGTGCTGTGAGTAAGAGCTGCAGTAAGAGAATGAGTTTATCTGGAAGCTCTGTCTCCATGTGCTGTGAGTTAGAGCTGCAGTAAGAGGATGAGATGAACTGGAAGCTCTGTCTCCATGTGCTGTGAGATCGAGCTGCAGTAAGAGGTTGAGTTTAACTCGAAGCTTTTTGTCCATGTGCTGTGAATTAGTGCTGCAGTAAGAGGATGAGTTTAACTGGAAGCTTTTTTCTCCATGTGCTCTGAGTTTGAGCTGCAGTAAGAGGTTGAGTTTAACTGGAAGCTTTTTTCTCCATGTGCTGAGAGTTAGAGCTGCAGTAAGAGGATGAGTTTAACTGGAAGCTCTGTCTCTATATGCTGTGAGGTAAAGCTGCAGTAAGAGGATGAGTTTAACAGGAAGCTCTGTGTCCATGTGCTGTGAGGTAAAGCTGCAGTAAGAGGATGAGTTTAACAGAAAGCTCTGTGTCCATGTGCTGTGAGTTAGAGCTGCAGTAAGAGGATGAGTTTAACAGGAAGCTCTGTTTCCATGTGCTGTGAGTTAGAGCTGCAGAACGAGGTTGAGTTTTACTGGGAGCTCTGTCTCTATGTGCAGTGAGTTTGAGCTCCAGTAAGAGTATGAGTTTAACTGGAAGCTTTGTATCCATGTGCTGTGAGTTAGAGCTGCAGTCATAGGATAGGTTTAACTGGAAGTTCTGTCTCTATATGCTGTGAGGTAAAGCTGCAGTAAGAGGATGAGTTTAACTGGAAGCTCCGTGTCCATGCGCTGTGAGTTTGAGCTGCAGTAAGAGGATGAGTTTAACAGGAAGCTCTGTCTCCATATGCTGTGAGTTAGAGCTGCAGTAAGAGGATGAGTTTAACTTGAAGCTCTGTTTCCATGTACTGTGAGTTAGAGATGCAGTTAGAGGATGAGATGAACTGGAAGCTCTGTCTCCATGTACTGTGAGTTAGAACTGCAGTAAGTGAATGAGTTTAACTGGAAGCTCTGTCTCCATGTGCTGTGAGTTTGAGTTGTAGTAGGAGTGTGAGATTAACTGGAAGCTCTGTCTCTATGTGCTGTGAGTTTGAGCTCCAGTAAGAGGATGAGTTTAACTGGAAGCTTTGTATCCATGTTCTGTGAGTTAGAGCTGCAGTCATAGGATGTGTTTAACTGGCTGCCCTGTCTCTCTATATGCTGTGAGGTAAAGCTGCAGTAAGAGGATGAGTTTAACTGGAAGCTCTGTGTCCATGTGCTGTGAGTTTGAGCTGCAGAACGAGGTTGAGTTTTACTGGAATCTCTGTCTCTATGTGCCGTGAGTTTGAGCACCAGTAAGAGGATGAGTTTAACTGGAAGCTCGTCCATGTGCTGTGAGTTTGAGCTGCAGTAAGAGGATGAGTTTAACAGGAAGCTCTGTCTCCATATGTTGTGAGTTAGAGCTGCAGTAGAGGATGAGTTTAACTGGATGCTCTGTCTCCATGTGCTGTGAGTAAGAGCTGCAGTAAGAGAATGAGTTTATCTGGAAGCTCTGTCTCCATGTGCTGTGAGTTAGAGCTGCAGTAAGAGGATGAGTTTCACTGGACGTTCTATCTCCATGTGCTTTGAGTTAGAGCTGAAGTAAGAGTGTGAGATTAACTGGAAGTTCTTTTTTCTCCATGTGCTGTGAGTTAGAGCTGCAGAACGAGGTTGAGTTTTACTGGAAGCTCTGTCTTTATGTGCAGTGAGTTTGAGCTCCAGTAAGAGGATGAATTTAACTGGAAGCTTTGTATCCATGTGCTGTGAGTTTGAGCTGCAGTAAGAGGATGAGTTTAACAGGAAGCTCTGTTTCCATATGCTGTGAGTTAGAGCTGCAGAACGAGGTTGAGTTTTACTGGAAGCTCTGTCTCTATGTGCAGTGAGTTTGAGCTCCAGTAAGAGGATGAGTTTAACTGGAAGCTTTGTATCCATGTGCTGTGAGTTAGAGCTGCAGTCATAGGATAGGTTTAACTGGAAGCTCTGTCTCTATATGCTGTTAGGTAAAGCTGCAGTAAGAGGATGAGTTTAACTGGAAGCTCTATGTCCATGCGCTGTGAGTTTGAGCTGCAGTAAGAGGATGAGTTTATCAGGAAGCTCTGTCTCCATATGCTGTGAGTTAGAGCTGCAGTAAGAGGATGAGTTTAACTGCATGCTCTGTCTCCATGTGCTGTGAGTAAGAGCTGCAGTAAGAGAATGAGTTTATCTGGAAGCTCTGTCTCCATGTGCTGTGAGTTAGAGCTGCAGTAAGAGGATGAGATGAACTGGAAGCTCTGTCTCCATGTGCTGTGAGATCGAGCTGCAGTAAGAGGTTGAGTTTAACTCGAAGCTTTTTGTCCATGTGCTGTGAATTAGTGCTGCAGTAAGAGGATGAGTTTAACTGGAAGCTTTTTCTCCATGTGCTCTGAGTTTGAGCTGCAGTAAGAGGTTGAGTTTAACTGGAAGCTTTTTCTCCATGTGCTGAGAGTTAGAGCTGCAGTAAGAGGATGAGTTTAACTGGAAGCTCTGTCTCTATATGCTGTGAGGTAAAGCTGCAGTAAGAGGATGAGTTTAACAGGAAGCTCTGTGTCCATGTGCTGTGAGGTAAAGCTGCAGTAAGAGGATGAGTTTAACAGAAAGCTCTGTGTCCATGTGCTGTGAGTTAGAGCTGCAGTAAGAGGATGAGTTTAACTGGACGTTCTATCTCCATGTGCTTTGAGTTCGAGCTGTAGTAAGAGGATGAGTTTAACTGGAAGCTCTGTCTCCATGTGCTGTGAGTGTGAGTTGTAGTAAGAGTGTGAGATTAACTGGAAGCTCTGTGTCCATGTGCTGTGAGTTTGAGCTCCAGTAAGAGGTTGAGTTTAACTGGAAGCTTTGTATCCATGTTCTGTTAGTTAGAGCTGCAGTCTTAGGATGTGTTTAACTGGCTGCTCTGTCTCTATATGCTGTGACGTAAAGCTGCAGTAAGAGGATGAGTTTAACTGGAAGCTCTGTGTCCATGTGCTGTGAGTTTGAGCTGCAGAACGAGGTTGAGTTTTACTGGAAGCTCTGTCTCTATTTGCCGTGAGTTTGAGCTCCAGTAAGAGGATGAGTTTAACTGGAAGCTCTGTGTCCATATGCTGTGAGTTAGAGCTGCAGTAAGAGGGTGAGTTTAATTGGAAACTCTGTCTCCATGTGCTGTGAGTGAGAGCTGCAGTAAGAGGATGAATTTAACTTGAAGCTCTGTTTCCATGTACTGTGAGTTAGAGATGCAGTTAGAGGATGAGATGAACTGGAAGCTCTGTGTCCATGTGCTGTGAGTTAGAGCTGCAGTAAGAGGATGTGTTTAACTGGACGTTCTATCTCCATGTGCTTTGAGTTAGAGCTGTAGTAAGAGGATGAGTTTAACTGGAAGCTCTGTCTCCATGTGCTGAGAGTGTGAGTTGTAGTAAGAGTGTGAGATTAACTGGAAGCTCTTTCTCCATGTGCTGTGAGTTAGAGCTGCAGAACGAGGGTGAGTTTTACTGGAAGCTCTGTCTCTATGTGCTGTGAGTTTGAGCTCCAGTAAGAGGATGAGTTTATCTGGAAGCTCTGTCTCCATGTGCTGTGAGTTGGAGCTGTAGTAAGAGTGTGAGATTAACTGGAAGCTCTTTCTCCATGTGCTGTGAGTTAGAGCTGCAGAACGAGGGGTGAGTTTTAGTGGAAGCTCTGTCTTTATGTGCAGTGAGTTTGAGCTCCAGTAAGAGGATGAGTTTAACTGGAAGCTTTGTATCCATGTGCTGTGAGTTAGAGCTGCAGTCATAGGATAGGTTTAACTGGAAGCTCTGTCTCTATATGCTGTGAGGTAAAGCTGCAGTAAGAGGATGAGTTTAACTGGAAGCTCTGTTTCCATTTGCTGTGAGTTAGAGCTGCAGAACGAGGTTGAGTTTTACTGGAAGCTCTGTCTCTATGTGCAGTGAGTTTGAGCTCCAGTAAGAGGATGAGTTTAACTGGAAGCTCTGTTTCCATATGCTGTGAGTTAGAGCTGCAGAACGAGGTTGAGTTTTACTGGAAGCTCTGTCTCTATGTGCAGTGAGTTTGAGCTCCAGTAAGAGGTTGAGTTTAACTGGAAGCTTTGTATCCATGTGCTGTGAGTTAGAGCTGCAGTCATAGGATAGGTTTAACTGGAAGCTCTGTCTCTATATGCTGTGAGGTAAAGCTGCAGTAAGAGGATGAGTTTAACTGGAAGCTCTGTTTCCATGTACTGTGTGTTCGAACTGCAGTAAGAGAATGAGTTTAACTGGAAGCTCTGTCTCCATGTGCTGTGAGAAAGAGCTGCAGTAAGAGGTTGAGTTTAACTGGAAGCTTTTTCTCCTTGTGCTGTGAGCTTGTGCTGCAGTAAGAGGATGAGTTTTACTGGAAGCTCTGTCTCCTTGTGCTGTGAGTTTGAGCTGCAGTAAGAGGTTGAGTTTCATTGGAAGCTTTTTCTACATGTGCTGTGAGTAAGAGCTGCAGTAAGAGGATTAGTTTAACTGCAAGTTCTGTCTCCATGTACTGTGAGTTAAAGCTGCTGTCAGCGGATGAGTTTAACTGGAAGCTCTGTCTCCATGTACTGTGAGTTAGAGCTGCAGTCATAGGATGGGTTTAACTGGAAGCTCTGTCTCTATATGCTGTGAGGTTAAGCTGCAGTAATAGGATTAGTTTAACTGCAAGTTCTGTCTCCATGTACTGTGAGTTAAAGCTGCTGTCAGCTGATGAGTTTAACAGAAAGCTCTGTGTCCATGTGCTGTGAGTTAGTGCTGCAGTAAGAGGATGAGTTTAACTGGACGTTCTATCTCCATGTGCTTTGAGTTAGAGCTGTAGTAAGAGGATGAGTTTAACTGGAAGCTCTGTCTCCATGTGCTGTGAGTGTGAGTTGTAGTAAGAGTGTGAGATTAACTGGAAGCTCTGTGTCCATGTGCTGTGAGTTTTAGCTCCAGTAAGAGGATGAGTTTAACTGGAAGCTTTGTATCCATGTTCTGTGAGTTAGAACTGCAGTCATAGGATGTGTTTAACTGGCTGCCCTGTCTCTATATGCTGTGAGGTAAAGCTGCAGTAAGAGGATGAGTTTAACTGGAAGCTCTGTGTCCATGTGCTGTGAGTTTGAGCTGCAGAACAAGGTTGAGTTTTACTGGAAGCTCTGTCTCTATTTGCCGTGAGTTTGAGCTCCAGTAAGAGGATGAGTTTAACTGGAAGCTCTGTGTCCATGTGCTGTGAGTTTGAGCTGCAGTAAGAGGATGAGTTTAACAGGAAGCTCTGTCTCCATATGCTGTGAGTTAGAGCTGCAGTAAGAGGATGAGTTTAACAGGAAGCTCTGTTTCCATGTGCTGTGAGTTAGAGCTGCAGAACGAGGTTGAGTTTTACTGGGAGCTCTGTCTCTATGTGCAGTGAGTTTGAGCTCCAGTAAGAGTATGAGTTTAACTGGAAGCTTTGTATCCATGTGCTGTGAGTTAGAGCTGCAGTCATAGGATAGGTTTAACTGGAAGTTCTGTCTCTATATGCTGTGAGGTAAAGGTGCAGTAAGAGGATGAGTTTAACTGGAAGCTCTGTGTCCATGCGCTGTGAGTTTGAGCTGCAGTAAGAGGATGAGTTTAACAGGGAAGCTCTGTCTCCATATGCTGTGAGTTAGAGCTGCAGTAAGAGGATGAGTTTAACTTGAAGCTCTGTTTCCATGTACTGTGAGTTAGAGATGCAGTTAGAGGATGAGATGAACTGGAAGCTCTGTCTCCATGTACTGTGAGTTAGAACTGCAGTAAGTGAATGAGTTTAACTGGAAGCTCTGTCTCCATGTGCTGTGAGTTTGAGTTGTAGTAGGAGTGTGAGATTAACTGGAAGCTCTGTCTCTATGTGCTGTGAGTTTGAGCTCCAGTAAGAGGATGAGTTTAACTGGAAGCTTTGTATCCATGTTCTGTGAGTTAGAGCTGCAGTCATAGGATGTGTTTAACTGGCTGCCCTGTCTCTATATGCTGTGAGGTAAAGCTGCAGTAAGAGGATGAGTTTAACTGGAAGCTCTGTGTCCATGTGCTGTGAGTTTGAGCTGCAGAACGAGGTTGAGTTTTACTGGAAGCTCTGTCTCTATGTGCCGTGAGTTTGAGCACCAGTAAGAGGATGAGTTTAACTGGAAGCTCTGCGTCCATGTGCTGTGAGTTTGAGCTGCAGTAAGAGGATGAGTTTAACAGGAAGCTCTGTCTCCATATGCTGTGAGTTAGAGCTGCAGTAAGAGGATGAGTTTAACTGGATGCTCTGTCTCCATGTGCTGTGAGTAAGAGCTGCAGTAAGAGAATGAGTTTATCTGGAAGCTCTGTCTCCATGTGCTGTGAGTTAGAGCTGCAGTAAGAGGATGAGTTTCACTGGACGTTCTATCTCCATGTGCTTTGAGTTAGAGCTGAAGTAAGAGTGTGAGATTAACTGGAAGTTCTTTCTCCATGTGCTGTGAGTTAGAGCTGCAGAACGAGGTTGAGTTTTACTGGAAGCTCTGTCTTTATGTGCAGTGAGTTTGAGCTCCAGTAAGAGGATGAGTTTAACTGGAAGCTTTGTATCCATGTGCTGTGAGTTTGAGCTGCAGTAAGAGGATGAGTTTAACAGGAAGCTCTGTTTCCATATGCTGTGAGTTAGAGCTGCAGAACGAGGTTGAGTTTTACTGGAAGCTCTGTCTCTATGTGCAGTGAGTTTGAGCTCCAGTAAGAGGATGAGTTTAACTGGAAGCTTTGTATCCATGTGCTGTGAGTTAGAGCTGCAGTCATAGGATAGGTTTAACTGGAAGCTCTGTCTCTATATGCTGTGAGGTAAAGCTGCAGTAAGAGGATGAGTTTAACTGGAAGCTCTATGTCCATGCGCTGTGAGTTTGAGCTGCAGTAAGAGGATGAGTTTATCAGGAAGCTCTGTCTCCATATGCTGTGAGTTAGAGCTGCAGTAAGAGGATGAGTTTAACTGCATGCTCTGTCTCCATGTGCTGTGAGTAAGAGCTGCAGTAAGAGAATGAGTTTATCTGGAAGCTCTGTCTCCATGTGCTGTGAGTTAGAGCTGCAGTAAGAGGATGAGATGAACTGGAAGCTCTGTCTCCATGTGCTGTGAGATCGAGCTGCAGTAAGAGGTTGAGTTTAACTCAAGCTTTTTTGTCCATGTGCTGTGAATTAGTGCTGCAGTAAGAGGATGAGTTTAACTGGAGCTTTTTTTCTCCATGTGCTCTGAGTTTGAGCTGCAGTAAGAGGTTGAGTTTAACTGGAAGCTTTTTCTCCATGTGCTGAGAGTTAGAGCTGCAGTAAGAGGATGAGTTTAACTGGAAGCTCTGTCTCTATATGCTGTGAGGTAAAAGCTGCAGTAAGAGGATGAGTTTAACAGGAAGCTCTGTGTCCATGTGCTGTGAGGTAAAGCTGCAGTAAGAGGATGAGTTTAACAGAAAGCTCTGTGTCCATGTGCTGTGAGTTAGAGCTGCAGTAAGAGGATGAGTTTAACTGGACGTTCTATCTCCATGTGCTTTGAGTTCGAGCTGTAGTAAGAGGATGAGTTTAACTGGAAGCTCTGTCTCCATGTGCTGTGAGTGTGAGTTGTAGTAAGAGTGTGAGATTAACTGGAAGCTCTGTGTCCATGTGCTGTGAGTTTGAGCTCCAGTAAGAGGATGAGTTTAACTGGAAGCTTTGTATCCATGTTCTGTTAGTTAGAGCTGCAGTCATAGGATGTGTTTAACTGGCTGCTCTGTCTCTATATGCTGTGACGTAAAGCTGCAGTAACAGGATGAGTTTAACTGGAAGCTCTGTGTCCATGTGCTGTGAGTTTGAGCTCCAGTAAGAGGATGAGTTTAACTGGAAGCTCTGTGTCCATGTGCTGTGAGTTTGAGCTGCAGTAAGAGGATGAGTTTAACAGGAAGCTCTGTCTCCATATGCTGTGAGTTAGAGCTGCAGTAAGAGGATGAGTTTAACAGGAGGCTCTGTTTCCATATGCTGTGAGTTAGAGCTGCAGAACGAGGTTGAGTTTTACTGGGAGCTCTGTCTCTATGTGCAGTGAGTTTGAGCTCCAGTAAGAGTATGAGTTTAACTGGAAGCTTTGTATCCATGTGCTGTGAGTTAGAGCTGCAGTCATAGGATAGGTTTAACTGGAAGCTCTGTCTCTATATGCTGTGAGGTAAAGCTGCAGTAAGAGGATGAGTTTAACTGGAAGCTCTGTGTCCATGCGCTGTGAGTTTGAGCTGCAGTAAGAGGATGAGTTTAACAGGAAGCTCTGTCTCCATATGCTGTGAGTTAGAGCTGCAGTAAGAGGATGAGTTTAACTTGAAGCTCTGTTTCCATGTACTGTGAGTTAGAGATGCAGTTAGAGGATGAGATGAACTGGAAGCTCTGTCTCCATGTACTGTGAGTTAGAACTGCAGTAAGAGAATGAGTTTAACTGGAAGCTCTGTCTCCATGTGCTGTGAGTTTGAGTTGTAGTATGAGTGTGAGATTAACTGGAAGCTCTGTCTCTATGTGCTGTGAGTTTGAGCTCCAGTAAGAGGATGAGTTTAACTGGAAGCTTTGTATCCATGTTCTGTGAGTTAGAGCTGCAGTCATAGGATGGGTTTAACTGGTAGCTCTGTCTCCATGTACTGTGAGTTAAAGCTGCTGTCAGCTGATGAGTTTAACTGGAAGCTCTGTCTCCATGTACTGTGAGTTAGAGCTGCAGTCATAGGATGGGTTTAACTGGAAGCTCTGTCTCTGTATGCTGTGAGGTAAAGCTGCAGAAGGAGGATGAGTTTAACTGGAAGCTCTATGTCCATGTGCTGTGAGTTAGAGCTGTAGTAAGAGGATGAGTTTAACTGGAAGCTCTGTCTCCATGTGCTGTGAGTGTGAGTTGTTGTAAGAGGATGAGTTTAACTTGAAGCTCTGTCTCCTTGTGCTTTGAGTTAGAGCTGTAGTAAGAGGATGAGTTTAACTGGAAGCTCTGTCTCCATGTTCTGTGAGTGTGAGTTGTAGTAAGAGTGTGCGATTAACGGAAGCTCTTTCTCCATGTGCTGTAAGTTCGAGCTGCAGTTATAGGATGAGATGAATTGGAAGCTCTGTCTCCATGTACTGTGAGTTAGAGCTGCAGTAAGAGGATGAGTTTAACTGGAAGCTTTTTTCTCCATGTGCTGTGAGTAAGAGCTGCAGTAAGAGGATGAGTTTAACTGGAAGCTCTGTCTCCATGTGCTGTGAGTTACAGCTGCAGTCAGCAGATGACTTGTAGTGGAAGCTCTGTCTCCATGTGCTGTGAGTGTGAGCTGCAGTCAGAGGATGAGTTGAACTGGAAGCTTTGTCTCTTTGTTCAATTTACAGGGTTTGGGTAGAGAGAACAGTGTCACCTTTACCCAGCTGTCAGTCTATGAAGCGTGATCATTCTATGGAACCTCCACGGAACTTTAAAGGAGAATTTACAGGTGATCAAAAGGTATGTTAAGTGTCTCATACTGACATTATCATTATAAATCAAATTCCTTGACTACTTTCACTTGTAGTGGGTTAATTATTGTACATCTCAATTCCAATAAAGTTGGAACATTACGATCCCCGCCATGAATTGGTGAGGGGATATCGGATTAGTGTCATTCACCTTTCCTTCCATCTCTCCATCCCACTTTCAATGGAGACAAGTTACCTCAAAAACTATGACAGGTACATTGGCCAATTTCTGCCTGCTTAATAAGCTCGTCATGATCTACGTTGAGCTTGAAAATGGATCTCGAATCATATTTATTTTCGGAGTTCTGGCCCTTGATTGAACGTTTGAACACAGTGCGTAGTGTCTGCAATGGACACAAGCTTTCTCAGAGATTATTATAGACCAATTTTGAAACCTTGTACATTGGGGTATCACCTAGTTTTGAGCAAAGAGTTCGAAAATTGATGTTGTATCTTATTTATGCACAGAATTATGGCCCTTGTTTGAAACTTTTGAATTGGTATATAGTGTATACAGGGGCT
This sequence comes from Gymnothorax javanicus, assembly GCA_029692085.1. Taxonomy (NCBI): domain Eukaryota; kingdom Metazoa; phylum Chordata; class Actinopteri; order Anguilliformes; family Muraenidae; genus Gymnothorax; species Gymnothorax javanicus. The sequence continues at coordinate 90,147,761 of CM056194.1, forward strand.
TTGCTAAGTTCTCTCATAGCAGGCAAGCAAAGATGAAGGAGCCAAAGACAATTGCTCCAGTGGTCTGGGGGCTGCGTAGGGTCTACAAGCAGAGTCCCAGTCGGGGTTCAGTGAAGGAAGCCCTCCAGCTTTCTGGAAGCTCTGTCTCCATGTACTGTGAGTTAGAGCTGCAGTAAGAGGATGAGTTTACTGGAAGCTCTGTCTCCATGTGCTGTGAGTTACAGCTGCAGTCAGCAGATGATTTTTAACTGGAAGCTCTGTCTCCATGTGCTGTGAGTTAGACCTGCAGTAAGAGGATGAGTTTTTTACCCTAAGCTCTGTCTTCATGTGCTGTAAGTTAGAGCTGCAGTAATAGGATGAGATGAATTGGAAGCTCTGTCTCCATGTACTGTGAGTTAGAGCTGCAGTTAAAGGATGAATTTACTGGAAGCTCTGCGTCCATGTGCTTTGAGTTACAGCTGCAGTCAGCAGATGACTTTAACTGGAAGCTCTGTCTCCATGTGCTGTGAGTGAGAGCTGTTGTAAGTTGATGAGTTTAACTGGAAGCACTGTCTCATCTACTGTGCGTTAGAGCTGCTGTCAGCGGAAGAGTTTAACTGGAAGCTCTGTCTCCATGTTCTGTTGAGTTAGATCTGCAGTAAGAGCATGAGTTTTACCGGAAGCTCTGTCTCCATCTGCTGCAGTGAGAGCTGTACTAAGAGGATGAGTTCAACTGGAAGCTCTGTCTCCATGTGCTGTGAGTTAGAGCTGCAGTTAGAGGATGAGTTTAACTGGAAGCTCTGTCTCCATGTGCTGTTAGATAGAGCTGCAGTAAGAGGTTGAGTTTAACTCGAAGCTTTTTCTCCATGTGCTGTGAGTTAGTGCTACAGTAAGAGGATGAGTTTAACTGGAAGCTCTGTCTCCATGTGCTGTGAGTTTGAGCTGCAGTAAGAGGTTGAGTTTAACTGGAATCTCTTTCTCCATGTACTGTGAGTTAGAGCTGCAGTAAGAGGATGAGATTAACTGGAAGCTCTGTCTCCATGTGCTGTGAGTTACAGCTGCAGTCAGCAGATGACTTGTAGTGGAAGCTCTGTCTCCATGTGCTCTGAGTAAGAGCTGCAGTAAGAGGATGAGTTTAACTGGATGCTCTGTCTCCATGTGCTGTGAGTTAGAGCTGCAGTAAGAGGATGAGTTTAACTGGAAGCTCTGTCTCCATGTGCTGTGAGTTAGAGCTGCAGTAAGAGGATGAGTTTAACTGGAAGCTCTGTCTCCATGTGATGTGAGTTTGAGCTGCAGTAAGAGGTTGAGTTTAACTGGAAGTTCTGTCTCCATGTACTGTGAGTTAGAGCTGCAGTTATAGGATGAGATGAATTGGAAGCTCTGTCTCCATGTACTGTGAGTTTGAGCTGCAGTACGAGGATGAGATTAACTGGAAGCTCTGTCTCCATGTGCTGTGAGTTAGAGCTGCAGTAAGAGGATGAGTTTAACTGGAAGCTCTGTCTCCATGTGATGTGAGTTTGAGCTGCAGTAAGAGGTTGAGTTTAACTGGAAGTTCTGTCTCCATGTACTGTGAGTTAGAGCTGCAGTTATAGGATGAGATGAATTGGAAGCTCTGTCTCCATGTACTGTGAGTTTGAGCTGCAGTAAGAGGTTGAGTTTAACTGGAAGCTCTGTCTCCATGTGCTGTGAGTTAGAGCTGCAGTAAGAGGATGAGTTTAACTGGAAGCTCTGTCTCCATGTGATGTGAGTTTGAGCTGCAGTCAGAGGATGAGTTGAACTGGAAGCTTTGTCTCTTTGTTCAATTTACAGGGTTTGGGTAGAGAACAGTGTCACCTTTACCCCAGCTGTCAGTCTATGAAGAGTGATCATTCTATGGAACCTCCACGGAACTCTAAAGGAGAATTTACAGGTGATCAAAAGGTAAGTTAAGTGTCTCATACTGACTTTTGAATTGGTATATAGTGTATACAGGGGCTTTGCTAAGTTCTCTCATGGCAGGCAAGCAAAAGATGAAGAGGCGCCAAAGACAATTGCTCCAGTGGTCTGGGGGCTGCGTGGGGTATTCAAGCAGAGTCCCAGTCGGGGTTCAGTGAAGGAAAGCCCTCCAGCTTTAACTGGAAGCTCTGTCTCCATGTGCTGTGAGTTACAGCTGCAGTCAGCAGATGACTTGTAGTGGAAACTCTGTCTCCATGTGCTCTGAGTAAGAGCTGCAGTAAGAGGATGAGTTTAACTGGATGCTCTGTCTCCATGTCCTGTGAGTAAGAGCTGCAGTAAGAGGATGAGTTTAACTGGAAGCTCTGTCTCCATGTGCTGTGAGTGTGAGTTATAGTTAGAGGATGACTTTACCTGGAAGTTCTGCCTCCATGTACTGTGAGTTAGAGCTGCTGTCAGCGGATGAGTTTAACTGTAAGCTCTTTCTCCATGTACTGTGAGTTAAAACTGCAGTAAGAGGATGAGTTTAACTGGAAGCTCTGTGTCCATGTGCTGTGAGTGAGAGCTGCAGTAAGAGGATGAGTTTAACTTGAAGCTCTGTTTCCATGTACTGTGAGTTAGAGATGCAGTTAGAGGATGAGATGAACTGGAAGCTCTGTCTCCATGTACTGTGAGTTAGAACTGCAGTAAGAGAATGAGTTTAACTGGAAGCTCTGTCTCCATGTGCTGTGAGTGTGAGTTGTAGTTAAGGATGAATTTACTGGAAGCTCTGCGTCCATGTGCTTTGAGTTACAGCTGCAGTCAGCAGATGACTTTAACTGGAAGCTCTGTCTCCATGTGCTGTGAGTGAGAGCTGTTGTAAGTTGATGAGTTTAACTGGAAGCACTGTCTCATCTACTGTGCGTTAGAGCTGCTGTCAGCGGAAGAGTTTAACTGGAAGCTCTGTCTCCATGTTCTGTTGAGTTAGGTCTGCAGTAAGAGCATGAGTTTTACCGGAAGCTTTGTCTCCATCTGCTGCGCAGTGAGAGCTGTACTAAGAGGATGAGTTCAACTGTAAGCTCTGTCTCCATGTGCTGTGAGTTAGAGCTGCAGTAAGAGGATGAGTTTAACTGGAAGCTCTGTCTCCATGTGCTGTTAGATAGAGCTGCAGTAAGAGGTTGAGTTTAACTCGAAGCTTTTTCTCCATGTGCTGTGAGTTAGTGCTACAGTAAGAGGATGAGTTTAACTGGAAGCTCTGTCTCCATGTGCTGTGAGTTTGAGCTGCAGTAAGAGGTTGAGTTTAACTGGAATCTCTTTCTCCATGTACTGTGAGTTAGAGCTGCAGTAAGAGGATGAGTTTAACTGGAAGCTCTGTCTCCATGTGCTGTGAGAAGAGCTGCAGTTAGAGAATGAGTTTCACTGGAAGCTCTGTCTCCATGTGCTGTGAGTTAGAGCTGCAGTAAGAGGATGAGTTTAACTGGAAGCTCTGTCTCCATGTGCTGTGAGTTAGAGCTGCAGTAAGAGGATGAGTTTAACTGGAAGCTCTGTCTCCATGTGCTGGGAGTTAGAGCTGCAGTAAGAGGATGAGTTTAACTGGAAGCTCTGTCTCCATGTGCTGTGAGTTAGAGCTGCAGTAAGAGGATGAGGTTTAACTGGAAGCTCTGTCTCCATGTGCTGGGAGTTAAAGCTGCAGTAAGAGGATGAGTTTAACTGGAAGCTCTGTCTCCATGTGCTGTGAGTTAGAGCTGCAGTAAGAGGATAAGTTTAACTGGAAGCTCTGTCTCCATGTGCTGTGAGAAGAGCTGCAGTAAGAGAATGAGTTTAACTGGAAGCTCTGTCTCCATGTGCTGTGAGTTAGAGCTGCAGTAAGAGGATGAGTTTGACTGGAAGCTCTGTCTCCATGTGCTGTGAGTGTGAGTTGTAGTAAGAGGATGAGTTTAACTGGAAGCACTGTCTCCATGTGCTGTGAGTTTGAGCTGCAGTAAGAGGTTGAGTTTCACTGGAAGCTTTTATTCCATGTGCTGTGAGTTAGAGCCGCAGTAAGAGGATGACTTTAACTGGAAGCTCTGTCTGCATGTGCTGTGAGCTAGAGCTGCAGTCATAGGATGGGTTTAACTGGAAGCTCTGTCTCCATATGCTGTGAGTTAAAGCTGCAGTAAGAGGATGAGTTTAACTGGAAGCTCTGTGTCCATGTGCTGTGAGTTAGAGCTGCAGTAATAGGATGAGTTTAACTGGAAGCTCTGTCTCCATGTGCTGTAAGTTAGAGCTGCAGTTATCAGATGAGATGAATTGGAAGCTCTGTCCCCATGTGCTGTGAGTGTGAGTTGTAGTAAGAGGATGAGTTTAACTGGAAGCTCTGTCTCCAGGTGCTGTGAGTTTGAGCTGAAGTAAGAGGTTTAGTTTAACTGGAAGCTTTTTCTCCATGTGCTGTGAGTAAGAGCTGCAGTAAGAGATGAGTTTAACTGGAAGCTCTGTCTCCATGTACTGCAGTGTGAGTTGTAGTAAGAGGATGATTTTAACTGGAAGCTCTGTCTCCATGTGCTGTGAGTTAGAGCTGCAGTAAGGGGGTGAGTTTAACTGGATGCTCTGTCTCCATGTACTGTGAGTTAGAGCTGCAGTAATAGGATGAGTTTAACTGGAAGCTCTGTCTCCATGTACTGTGTGAGTTGTAGTAAGAGGATGAGTTTAACTGGAAGCACTGTCTCCATGTGCTGTGAGTGTGAGTTGTAGTAAGAGGATGAGTTTAACTGGAAGCTCTGTCTCCAGGTGCTGTGAGTTTGAGCTGCAGTAGAGGAGTTGAGTTTAACTGGAAGCTTTTTTTCTCCATGTGCTGTGAGTAAGAGCTGCAGTTAGAGGATGAGTTTAACTGGAAGCTCTGTCTCCATGTACTGCGAGTGTGAGTTGTAGTAAGAGGATGAGTTTAACTGGATGCTCTGTCTCCATGTACTGTGAGTTAGAGCTGCAGTAATAGGATGAGTTTAACTGGAAGCTCTGTCTCCATGTACTGTGTGAGTTGTAGTAAGAGGATGAGTTTCACTGGAAGCTCTGTCTCCATGTGCTGTGAGTTTGAGCTGCAGTAAGAGGATGAGTTTAACTGGATGCTCTGTCTCCATGTACTGTGAGTTTGAGCTGCAGTAAGAGGATGGGTTTAACTGGATGCTCTGTCTCCATGTACTGTGAGTTAGAGCTGCAGTGAGAGGATGAGTTTAACTGGATGCTCTGTCTCCATGTACTGTGAGTTAGAGCTGCAGTAAGAAGATGAGTTCAACTGAACACTCTGTCTCCATGTGCTGAGAGTTCGAGCTGTAGTAAGAGGATGAGTTTAACTGGAAGCTCTGTCTCCATGTGCTGTAAGTGTGAGTTGTAGTAAGATTGTGAGTTTATCTGGAAACTCTATCTTCATTGCTGTAAGTTAGAGCTGCAGTAAGAGGATGAGTTTTCTGGGAGCTCTGTCTACGTGCACTGTGAGTGAGAGCTGTAGTAAGTTGATGAGTTTAACTTGAAGCACTGTCTCATCTACTGTGCGTTAGAGCTGCTGTCAGCGGATGAGTTTAACTGGAAGCTCTGTCTCCATGTGCTGTGAGTTAAAGCTGCAGTAAGAGGATGACTTTAACTGGTACCTCTGTTTCCATGTACTGTGAGTTAGATCTGCAGTAAGAGCATGAGTTTTACCGGAAGCTCTGTCTCCATCTGCTGTGAGTGAGAGCTGTACTAAGAGCATGAGTTCAACTGGAAGCTCTGTCTCCATCTACTGTGAGTGAGAGCTGTACTAAGAGCATGAGTTCAACTGGAAGCTCTGTCTCCAGGTTCTCTGAGTTGAAGCTGCAGTTTGAGGATGAGTTTAACTGGAAGCTCTGTCCCCCATGTGCTGTGAGTGGCGCTGTCGTAAGTGGGTGAGTTTACTGGAAGCACTGTCTCATGTACTGTTCGTTTTAGCTGCTGTCAGCGGATGAGTTTAACTGGATGCTCTGTCTCCATGTGCTGTGAGTTGGTGCTGCAGTAAGAGGATGAGTTCAACTTTAAGCTCTGTCTCCATGTTCTCTGAGTTAGAGCTACAGTTTGAGGATGAGTTTAACTGGAACCACTGTCTCCATGTGCTGTGAGTATGAGCTGCAGTAAGAGGATGAGTTCATCTTGAAGCTCTGTCTCCTTGCACTGTTAGTGTGAGTTGTAGTAAGAGTGTGAGTTTAACTGGAAGCTCTCTTTTCATATGCTGTGAGTAAGATCTACAGTAAGAGGATGAGTTTAACTGCAAGCTCTGTCTCCATGTGCGGTGAGTTTGAGCTGCAGTAATAGGATGAGTTTAACTGGAAGCTCTGTCTCCATGTACTGTGCGTTAGAGCTGCTGTCAGAGGATGGGTTTAACTGGAAGCTCTGTCTCCATGTGCTGTGAGTTAGAGCTGCAGTTAGAGGATGTGTTTAACTGGAAGCTCTGTCTCCATGTATTGTGAGTCACAGCTGCAGTCAGCAGATGACTTTAACTGGAAGCTCTGTCTCCATATGCTGTGAGTGAGAGCTGTAGTAAGTTGAAGAGTTTAACTGGAAGCACTGTCTCATCTACTGTGCGTTAGAGCTGCTGTCAGCGGATGAGTTTAACTTGAAGCTCTGTCTCCATGAACTGTCAGTTAGATCTGCAGTAAGAGCATGAGTTTTACCAGAAGCTCTGTCTCCGTATGCTGTGAGTGTGAGCTGTACTAAGAGGATGAGTTCAACTGGAAGCTCTGTCTCCATGTACTGTGAGTTAGAGCTGCAGTAAGAGGATGAGTTTACTGGAAGCTCTGTCTCCATGTATTGTGAGTTACAGCTGCAGTCAGCGGATGACTTTACCTGGAAGCTCTGTCCCCATGTGCTGTGAGTGGCGCTGTAGTAAGTGGGTGAGTTTACTGGAAGCACTGTCTCATGTACTGTTCGTTTTAGCTGCTGTCAGCGGATGAGTTTAACTGGATGCTTTGTCTCCATGTGCTGTGAGTTAAAGTTGCAGTAAGAGGATGAGTTTTACTGGAAGCTCTGTCTCCATGTGCTGTGAGTTAGTGCTGCAGTAAGAAGATGAGTTTAACTTGAAGCTCTGTCTCCATCTATTGTGTGTTACAGCTGCAGTCATAGGATGACTTTTTCTAGAAGCACTGTCTCATGTACTCTGCATTAGAGCTGCAGTAAGAAGATGAGTTTAACTGGAAGCTCTGTCTCCATGTGCTGTGAGTTAGAGCTGCAGTAATAGGATGAGTTTAACTGGAAGCTTTGTCTCCATGTGCTGTGAGTTAGAGCTGCAGTGACAGGATGAGTTTAACTGGATGCTTTGTCTCCATGTGCTGTGAGTAAGAGCAGCAGTAATCGGATGAGTTTAATTGGAAACTCTGTCTCCATTTTCTGTGAGTTTGAGCTGCAGTAATAGGGTGCGTTTAACTGGAATCTCTGCCTCCATGTGCTCTGAGTTTGGGCTCCATTTCTTGTTGTCTTGTTGGATATTTCATGAAAAACTGTTTTTTTCTCAGGGTCCAGCAGTCATTGAAGAGTCACAAGACGTGTTCAGACACATTATATTTCCCAAGAAAGGTAAGATTTCAATTTTGCTTATTTCATTGAGCTTTTCTGTTTTCATGAAGCACAATTATCTTAAGCATTATATAATACATTAATTTTCGGCTGTATGACCTCAAAAGAATATTGAAAGAATACATGCCATTCTCAGAGCTGATTCCAGTTCATATCTCAGCACAGTGAGATGCCTTAAAGAGGAACAGTGATGATGTCACTCTGACAGCCCTCCTTCAAGAATTAAATCAGCCAATAGCAAGCCTTCATAACACAGGTCATTTCATGAACTAGCGACATGCTGTGGTCATATTCAATTTTTATATAAAAAACCACCTTAAATATATGAAATGCTTCTATCATGTCACTCATTATTTTGTGCCTCTTCGAAATTTTTATCAGGAACATTTTGCCATGTATTTGTACATGTATTCATTTATATTAGAAATTATGCACTTATAACTCAAACAGTAAAGATTAAAACAGCATCATTTGTGAGTTTTGATGTAACTGAGACATAAGCTGTGCTCTTAATGCTTTATAATTTGGCTCAGACCTCAGTATAATTAATAACCTGTGATTTTACCCTAAGAGAGATGCTCACAAGAGATTTCCCCAGTTTGAAGGAACTTGGATTTTTAGCTTTTTTACCCTCTGCCAATTTTGACCTCAGGCATAGGGTCTGTCCGCATGTCTGTGAGCACCTGGAAAAGGACTTTGTTGAAAGTGACCAAACTGTGCGTACGGTACCATAATATAGTGAACCATATGCCTATCGAAAATGAGCAATGTCTGACAATATTTTACAGCGTTATGGCCTTTTTTTCTCCATCTCGTTGTTTATTTCACACTGATGGAGCACTCCTTTTTATTTGTTTATTTCAGTCTCTCCTGCGCACTCTGATGAAGCTGAAGAGGGATGAAAAGTTGAAGCTGTTTCAGACCCGTCTGAGGCAGGATTACCCAGAGGACTTTCAGAGTCTCTCAAGAGTCAAGCGCCATCATGATTTCCCAGAATGCGGTGAGAGAGGGCAGGAGGATCCTGAGGTCCTGCACATAGTTGAGAAGATGCTGCAGGCCTGTGGCAGTGAGACGTCTCTGAAGATCACTCTCCACATCCTGAGGAACATGGAGCAGAAGGATCTCGCCAACTCACTGAGAGAGATGAGCAGCACAGTAAGAGAATTCAAATGACAAATTACCGTTTCTGAAACACAACACTTCACATCAAGCTCAGTTAAGACTAAACAGGACTAAAGCTACTGCCTGAATGTTCAGTCAGTCTTACTGAGGTGCGATCCTCATCTTGGTGTTTCCAGGGGCGGCTGAGGATTGTCCTTGGAGAAGCAATAATGAAGCTGTAGATGGGGTTTTGGTGAAAGTATGAATGAGCTGGAGTTTCCTCTAGTGCAGTGCTGTGGAAAACTATTTCCCCTCTCCAGGGCTCGAAATAGCGGGTGCATAGGTGCACATAACGCACCCGGTTTCGGCAGGTGCACTCAAAATTTGAAGTCGTATGCACGCGTGCGCCTAGTAAAAATCTGCCCCCAAAATAAATCCTCTTTCTGCAAATGCACTCATCCTTCCCTGAAATGTGAAATTTTATCGGTAAGGAACAAGAATTAATGAGAAAATCGATGGGACTACAAGGCGATGTAACACATTTGGTCTGAGGCCGTGTATGTGTTATCATTGGCTGAGCACGGCCACCTGACTATTATATGGTGTCTGATTGGTCTTTCAGCTGCTTCACTGAGAACTTTCCTGAGCCAAGTCACAGGCAGTTCTGGTTATTTCACACATGTTAAAACCGAGTTTGATTATATGCTTGTTTATAAAGTTTCGCCGATTACTTTCTTAGTTTTAAAAACCAAGTATTTTCTGATGAATAAACAGAATAGACAAACACAGACAGCATGTAAGATTGTATTTTAAATTACGCTCAGGATTTAAAATTTGTGGAACTTGAACTGACAGTGGGGCAGGTGTTCGGAAACCACAAAGATCAGGGGGGTTATTCGACGAAGCAAGTTCATCATAGACGGGCTTTAATTGAGTGAGCCGGATCAACAAGCCCTGAACTCGCAATCAGAGATAATTAGTACTACAATGGTGGATTTATCATCTTTCTTTGATAAATTGGCTTTGTGCTTTGGCTTCTGAGCGCACCCCCCATGAAGAGTGCGTTTAATCGTGAATTGATTGCATTGCCTCTCAGTAATTGACCCGATCGCGTACTGTATATTTGTTTTCAAAAGACTTTCCCTGATCCAGGGTCAGGGAGTTTGTGGGACATCTGCCCCCAGCGGCACCAGGGGCAGCACCAGCTGAACCACGACCTGCACCAATGGGAGCAGCCTAATGGGCGTTTTACACTGATTGGGTGGACACTTGAAATTATGCACGTGCATACTCGGGTATAGAGTCCCTTTATACTGAGAGTAGTGACATAGGGGTACCAAAAAGTTGGTCACGTGACCCTTGGATCCATTTTGTATCCATCAGGTTGATTAATTTATACTACTTCCCAAGGAATTCTTCTACATCCCTGCATTTCGTGTTTTGAAAACTGAAAAAAATGACTGGTTGTTGTGTCTCTTGGTGTACCAATAGATCTGAGAAGGGGTTTAAGATGTTTTGATTTTCTTCTGATCTAAAAAAAGCGACAGATTTGGGAAATTAAGGTTAGCAGAGCGGCTGGAAACCCTCTTCATCTTCGTTTTTTTTGTCGGGTAAGTTGCTTTGACGATGGAACAAATTCGGCGTATGTGAGTTACCCAAAATGTACTCAACCGCTTTCATAACTTTCTCATTCTGCTTATCACATAACTGAATCGCGGAATTTCATGGAAAGCAAATGTAATTTCCCTTGGCGCCCAATGTATGTGCTTTTCTGCGCCAAGTACATCGCTCTGCTCACTCAGTCTCTGAGTTAGACCCTGCGTGTCACTGTGGGTGGATATTTATAAATCTGACTTTCAATGTACACCCACAGAGACACTGCTCGATCCATTCACTTCAGGCATACTTTTTTCGCTCTCGTCTGTTACATTTCCCCAACTCTTGGGATCATAACAAATGAAACGCATACATACCTTCCTCGCTAAGACAGCTAGACTCAGCCGCATGCAACGGTACGCCAGTAGATGCCTTTGAACCACGTGCGGAGAATATGAGCAAAAAATTCCTCGAAAGCGAAGCGGTTCAAAATTGATTTGTTCGATCCAGTTTGTTCTAAAAAATCCCGACATGAATAGATCGAGCAGTGTCTGTGGGTGTACATTGAAATTCAGATTATAAACATCCACCCACAGTGACACGCAGGGTCTACTTCTGAGTCAGACATTCGTGGCTGAACAAGCATCGCTTTGTAAATTCAGTCAGCTGAGTCGCTAATGTTAGCTCGCTGGGTAACAAACTAATGTTAAATATTGGTTTTGAAAAAGTATTGCGTGCATGCTGCCTAGCTAAGTAATGTCAACTTAGTTAATGTCAGTGGCACTTAACTAGCCTCCTGCAGCGCTGTGCCATTCGGATTCAAGCAAAGTTACTCTCGGTGTTCAGTTTGGCTTACCAGTAGTAGAAACAGCGAGGCGTAACGCTAAACTATTTCTTTCCCCTACGCTCTTAACCAATACAATTTTCGCAAAAGCGATATATGAGGTAATATCAAAAATATGTCCTGAGCTGGGCTATGGGAAAAAGTATTTCAGTTATGCGATTAACCTTCACGCAGTGTCTAGAGATACAGCAGTTTCATGGGTACGCCGTCGATTTGAAGGGATTAGGATTAAGGATTAGAGATTAGGGTTAGGGTCAGGGGTTAGGTTAGGGCAGAGTTTGAAATTGGGACTGCCGTACCTCTCTACACTGAAATGCATTGGAAAACTGCCGTACCGTAGCAACTGCCTAACCTTAAACTCCTGAAGAGCCATGTTCCTCTGCAAGATTATGACTATGGTGCCTTGGTGGAGGTTTGCACTCTGAGAGTGCCTTTAGTTAAATTCTGCACTTTCGTTTAGCTTGTGAACCGGCACAGATTTGGGTAAATTAGTTTGCGAGGCTCATTTAGCAATAAGACACCAGAATCGGTTCTATATTCTGAATGTAGGCACGGTTGAAGGGCGTTGGAAAAAGCTGACTGCTCACTGTTCCATATGTGCGCGCGCACTGAAAACGGAAACAAGATGGCGTTCAAATACTGAGTATAAAGGTACTCTACTCGGGTAGACACTTGGGAAAATGTATTTGAAATTCATGTTCGTAGATCCATTCATGTTGGTTGATGTATGCACTTATTCGATTGGATGTAATGTACGTGGCTGCTGGGTGATTAATAAAATCTTACAGAAGAGCCATTCCAGTTCAAATGGACCAGGGGTGAGACCACCCGTCACAGATTTAGTGGATTTTTGCTCCAATAGTTGCTATATGTACATGGACAAAAATCCCAAAATTTTGGCTGCCAACTCCAACTGGTTACAAAATGGCAGCCATTTTAAAAATTGCCTTTCACGCGGCGTCATGATATTGCCCTCCACTTTTTTTTCAAACCCTTTTTTGCATAAATCAAAAATGATAGCACCTATTGGCACCAAAATTGACACTCGCATGTAATTTTTCATTCTGATTCTGAATATGTAGTCAAATAAATGATAGCTCCTATGGTTTGGAAACTATTGGATGAAAACCCTTTTTGGGGGTACCGAAATTTGGCCCCCCCTTGTCTCAATGCTGCCACCTGATATCAAAATGGAACTTGTTTTATGCTCATCATCATCCTTCACCTCTATAATATCAAAAAAAAAAATTAGAGAGGTGTTTTTGCTTTGTTTTGATGTGATCCTCCAAAATGTAAAATAGATTTTTTTGTGAAAACAATATCGCCATGTTGGCCCCTACACTCACATGTACATTACACAAATGTACAGAGCTCATACCAAGAATACTTTCTGTCTAGCTTTTTCATGGAAAACTTGTCCTGTGTACATATCTGCAGTTATGCTCCTCAAAGTCAAATGTGATTACCATTTCACTCTCAAGTCACACCTTCTCCATCAAAGTGGATGTAAAATTACTGAAGCATTCTTCTATCTGTTTTATTTCAGTTCTCCTGTTTGTATTGGCGTCCACTGCTCCCTGTTGCGCAGGGAACTGACACTGAAGTCAAAAAAAAAAATGAATGAGAGGGACCCAACAGATCTCTTTTCTAGCAGCCAGAAGCGTGGCCACTGGGCTCCCTGTGATGCATAAAGTTGACCAGTAAATCCTGCTTTTCATCACATTTTTCTTCAATACACACATCTTTCACAGGATCAGTCATGCACATTGATCTCAAAATCACAGCCAACTGTCAGCATGGGGATTTGAAACCAGAGCAATATGCTGCAGTGGTATATGATGCAAAGTGGTATATTGTGTGCATTGAAGAAAATGTGATGAAAAGCAGGATTTACTGGTCAACTTTACATGATCGCAGGGGCCCCAGTGGCCACCTCTTCTGGCTGCCAGAGAAGAGGTCTGTTGGGTCCTTCTCATTCATATCTGACTGTGATAAATATCAATAGTATACTCAGTTTTACTGATTTCTTTTTTTTTTTTTTTTTTTAAAGAATTTTTTTCCATTATTTTTTTTTATATACAGCATGGTTTTAATAAAATCTTATCCCACCAATAACCCTTACCTGTTGCACCATTGCAGATTTACAGTAGTTCTACAGCATGTCAAAGAATTTGAGTTTCAGATAATTTATTTTTTCATTTTGTACTGCTGCAAAGCAGCAATTTTCTTAAATTAAGCAAGTTTTTGACTGTGCACCTAAACACGCACGAGTGCACCCATTTTCAAAAATCCTAATTCGAGCCCTGCTCTCTTGATTTCTTCTTTATTTGCATATTCATCACACTGAAGTGTCTCAGATCCTCGAACTGTTTTTAATGTTGGACAAAGATGACCCATGTCAACCCAAAATGCAGCTTGTAAATTTTATTTACTGAAGGAAAAAAGCTGTCCAACCCTACCTGGCACTATATGAAAAAAAAGCAGTTGCCCTCATGGTTAATTAATTGACAGATTAAACAAATTTAATTGATAATTGGGGTCAATTTCACTAGACACGCACAGGAGTGATTACTGCCAGCCATGTTGAATCTAAAGATCACTTCATTAGAACCCGTGGGAGAGGTCATAGGTCATGAGAATTGGGCTCCAACTGATTCGGCTCAGAACCAGACAGTCTGTCAGATCTGATCCTGTCGTCTGTAACAGAGGAACATGGAGCCTCAGGCACTGTGTCTGATAAAGGATGATGATGAAATATCACTTCTAAAAAGGTTGTGTAATTGGTAAATATTCCAGTGTCATTTGTGTTGGTTAATTTCCTTTTATCCTGAAATAATTGATGGAAACATGAAATGATGTTACAGGAATCAGTGTCCATAAAAACTCTGTTTTAGGGAGTGATGCTACGTTAATTATCAGCTGGAAAAAAAAAAAGAATTTGAAGGTCTGAGAAAATGCGCAGATTGATTGTCTGCTTTGAGTTTTGAAAAATTACTTCATTTCTGAAATTAGTGCTAAAGTGATAGTAAAAATTGTCTTTGCTTCATCCTTATTGTACAAATATACTGACCAGCATTACCAACTCACCACCTTAATTTCATGGCCAGAATACACATTATCCATGTTTGTGATGTGTGATTGTTATCAACGTGTATTAAGCCTCCTGACAAGATGGCAAAATGTGAAATTAGGTCTTTGGCACGTTTTTAATGCCATTTCTGGCGAAAAAGCTAAAATCAAGATTTTTTGTCACCTGAGCAAAATGCAGATTCGTCTCTCTGGATCTGTTCATGAAATCTGGTCTTTCAAAATGTGGCAAGGGAAAGCCATCCTAAGTCAGTTGAAAAACATCAGCATTAGATGGCTAATGAGGTGAGAACTTGATGAAAATGAGTTGAAACACACCCCTTAAAGGACCAGTGCGTAAAATGGGGGGAAACAGTGACATCCAGTGTTCAGATTCTAGACTGCAGCCTTTCGCTCACTCCTCACGCTCACCCCTCCCGTCGGCAAAAAGACGGTGGCCTTGAGGCCCAAAAACACTTTTATGAAATGGCATCTTCGACTGGGATTTATACACGCGAAAACGCGTTCTCTAGCTGGCTGGATTGTCGGTCGGGCTGCCGTACCAACATGGCGGTGCAAGATGGCGGCGTCTCTAAAGCAAGGCCCTTGCTATATGTATATATAAAAGCAAAATTATAGGCTACGAAAACCAAACGAATTTTTATTTTATAGCGATTATACACTTATATAAACATATTAATGGGTAATATATTCAGATTTTGCCAATAAACCATACCCAAATATTACACACTGGTCCTTTAAATGTTGCGAGTGTGCATTGGCGTCTGTGCTCTTTGCTACGTGGCAGCATTATCGTTATTCAGCATTGGGAAGATTGACCTAAAAAAGTTTGGGGGTATCTGTCTAGTGCCTGACTGTCCACAGTTTGCCAGCTACGGTGTAAATTAAAGAATCAAGATCATTCAAATTGAGTCCATCCGGGTATCACATTGCATGTGTGCATGGTCACAGCCGATCAGTGACTCGAGCGGCTCACCAAGATGATGTCAAAGGGTCAGTGTCTGAATCCACAGTCACAAATCACCTAATAGCTGCAAAAAATGGCGTGTTAAATGCCCACTGGAGCCCAATTCACCAAAGACTCCGCTGTAGTCCTGTTTAGGCGAAGGGTTACTCCAAACTAGAGGCAAGAAATCTAAACCTCAATCATTTGGTCTGTGTCCAGTCTGATCATTAGAAACAAAATTTGATTTTGTTGTTCTCACTGCTGAGGATGTTGACAGTGATGTAGGGTGAAAATGAGCTCAAATGGGGTTGTTACCTCCCACCTCTGCAGCTTTCAGGTGACGTCTGACTGTGGATTCGGACTCTTGGTTCTGTTTTACATCACCATGGCAAACTGAGTTATTGGCGCTTGTGATCATAAGCTTGTGTTACCCAGATGGACTCATTTGGACTGACCGCGATTCTTTGATTTACCTCATAGCCTATAAATTCTGGACAATCAGACACAGCACAGTTACCCACAAAACTTTTTGGCAGTTCTCCTGTGACAAAATAATGACAATACTGCCCCTAGCTTCAGCAGGGATGCGCACGCACGTACGCAACTTTCTAAGAGAATTTTCCTACTCTTTGTCATCAAATTCATGCCTCGTTAGCCGTCTAATGAAAATGTTTGAAGACTGACTCAGAAAGTATTTCATTCGCCACATTTTGAAACACCGGATCATGCGAAGAGAAACAAAATGATGTCATTGGATTTTTCCCTGGTGACAAAAATCTTGATTATAGATTTTTGGTCTGCAATGGCATAAACGCCTGTTCAAGACCTAATTTTGCGTTAGACCCTCTTGTCAGGAGGCATCAGACACTTTTGTAACACTTACAAATTATGTTTGTTTATGAGGTGTATCTTGGACATGAAATTAAGGAGGTGCCTTTTTAATGCTGGTCAATATATATACAGTATAAATGCAACAGTATTTAAGTTTTTTGCTGATTTATTGTTTTTTTTTTTTTTGATGATTTCTAATTGGAAGGTCTGTTATGCTTTTAAAAATATGGATATTGCTCTATTAGTGTCAAGTACTGTGGAATAATATTTCACATTTTTGATTCTTCTTTAAAATCTGTTATTGAGTAGGAGCTGTTATTTCTCATATTTCCTCTGCAGATAAATCCTCAGAAGAGCCCAGCAGGCACTGAAATCCCATCTGAAGCAGAGGTTTGAATGCATATTTGAAGGTTCAGCACAGCAGGGCCCCCAACGCTCCTGAATGAGATCTATACAGAGCTCTACATCACAGAGGGGGGGGCAGTGGGGGGTCAATAATGAACACGAGGTCAGACTGATCGAGACAGCATCCAGGAGACAAACCACACAGGAGACTGCAGTCCTCTGTAATGACATCTTTAAGCTTTTACCTGGACAAGAGAAATGCATCAGAACTGTGCTCACAAAAAGGGCATCGCTGGCATCGGGAAAACAGTCTCTGTGCAGAAGTTCATTCTGGATTGGGCAGAAGGAAGAGCCAATCAGGACATTGATTTCATCTTCAGTCTTCCTTTCAGAGACCTGAATCTGAAGATGAACAAAGAGTTCAGTCTGATGCAGCTTCTGCAGCTCTACTGTCCTCAGCTGAAAAAGAGATTAAAAAAAAGCATTAACAGCGATGAAGTCAAAGTTGTGTTTATCTTTGATGGTCTGGACGAGTGTCGACTTCTGCTAGATTTCCAGAGCAGCAAGATCTGCCGTAATGTAACAGAGTCATCATCGGTGGATGTGCTGCTGACCAATCTCATTCAGGGGAATCTGCTTCCCTGCTCTCCTCTGGATCACCTCCCGACCTGCAGCAGCCAATCAGATCCCTCCTGAGTGCGTCCACCAGGTGACAGAGGTACGAGGGTTCAATGACCCACAGAAGGAGGAGTACTTCAGGAAGAGAGTCAGTGATCAGGAAAAGGCCAGCAGAATCATCTCACACATAAAGTCATCCAGGAGTCTCTACATCATGTGTCACATTCCCGTCTTCTGCTGGATTTCTGCTAGTGTTCTGGAGACAATGTTGGGTGGAGCAGAGAGGGAGATCTGCCTAAAACTCTGACTGAAATGTACACGCACTTCCTGCTTATTCAGACTCATGTGAAGAATAAGTATCAGGGCACCAGTGAGACAAACCCAAAGCAGGCGTCAGCATCAGATACAGAAATCATCCTGAAACTGGGGCGGCTTGCTTTTTGCACAGCTGAAGAAGGGTAATCTGATATTCTATGAAGAGGACCTGAGAGAGAGCAGCCTTGATGTCAGGGAAGCTTCAGTGTACTCTGGGGTGTGTACAGAGATCTTTAAAGAGGAGTGTGGGCTGCATCAGGAGAAGGTCTACTGCTTTGTGCATCTGAGCATTCAGGAGTATCTGGCTGCCTTGTTTGTGTTTCATTCATGTGTAAATGAGAACAGAAATGTGCTCAGAGCAGAAGAATCAGATCCTCGCAGGTACAGAGTGCAGCTGTCTGAGTTACACAGGACTGCAGATCCTCACAGGTACAGAGAGCAGCTGTCTGAGTTACACAGGACTGCAGATCCTCACAGGTACAGAGTGCAGCTGTCTGAGTTACACAGGACTGCAGATCCTCACAGGTACAGAGTGCAGCTGTCTGAGTTACACAAGACTGCAGATCCTCACAGGTACAGAGTGCAGCTGTCTGAGTTACACAGGACTGCAGATCCTCACAGGTACAGACTGCAGCTGTTTGAGTTACACAGGACTGCAGTGGATCAGGCCTTAGAGAGTAAGAATGGACACCTGGACCTTTTCCTCCGATTCCTTCTCGGCCTCTCGCTGGACTCCATTCAGCCTCTCTTACGAGGAATACTGGCGCAGACAGGAAGCAGAGCAGCTGTTCCAGACCCACAGCCAAGAAGAAGAAATGATGGAGAAGGACATAAAAATCCTCCGGCATTACTTTCTTTAACGGACTACTGAAATGCATTGGAATCTCATCACCCGCACCAGACCCACAGACAGAAAGCAGATCAGAGAGCATTAATAAAACAGTCCAGTACATTAAGGAGAGGATCAGAGAGGAATCTTCAGCAGAGAGAACCATCAACCTGTTCCACTGTCTGAATGAGCTGAATGACCCCTCTCTAGTGCAGGAGATCCAGAGATTCCAGAGATCAGGAAACTTTCTGATGAAAAGCTGGAGCCGCACCAGTGTTCAGCTCTGGCCTTTGTGTTACTCATGTCAGAGGAGGTTCTGGATGAGTTTGACCTGAAGACCTACAGCACATCAGCAGCAGGTTATCAGAGACTGGTACCAGTAATCAGGAACTGCAGGAAGGCCATGTGAGTATGGTGTCATCAATAATGTAGTTTTTTTTTAACATTGTTTTTATTGTGCATTTTCACATTACATACAGAAATATGACAAAGCAAAATAAATTCAAGCAAAATTAAGGGAGATTAACACAGAAATAACAGACAGACAGCGCACTCCATTCCTGCACTACAGCATCCAGTCCCAATTCACAAAATCCATGTAGCCTACAGTTCACACATTCCCTCTGTTCACACATTTCTGCTAATAAGTAAAAAGCTGGGCGACTGATCAAAAGGGTGATCGTAGCACAGCAGGAAGTACTATGGGGCTCATGCCCACATCAACACTGACACACACATATGCCTGTATGTACACACATATGCCGCACACACTCATACGCACAAACATTTAAACACAAGTTTGAGCTCAAGTAAGGAGGTGAATATTTATGTCGGGACAACTTGTGATCTATGGGAAGATGGAGTGCCGATATTAAAAAGAAAATAAGTAAATACATGAAGTTACAGGTACTTTTTGTATTTAAGAGCCATTCCGTGAGAAAGTGGCACTTTATGAAGAAGTTGAGGAGTTGACCCCCTGGAATTGAATGAAACTTGGCAGATAGGTAGATATGGTAGTCTCACAGAAAAAAGCCAAATTTTTAGGTTAGTATCTCAAGAATTTTGCCAGTGGCCACCGGAAAGCCACTGTAATTGTAATGGCCGGAGGAATACGGAGGCCAGGTGCAACGACCAGAGACAAAAGAGAGCAGCACGGACACAGAACAAACACAGAGAATAATACAGACCAAACGAAAGTACTCGCGCTTCCAAAGGACGTATAACAGTCCTAACAATGGAAGCAAAGAGATAAAGAAAGAGGGAGATGAAACTCCAATAATAAGAAGATAGAAAGTCAAACAAAACCTGACTGCAAATATCTTCAGCTATTGTGCTTAGCTACTACAAACAGACACTCTCGCAAAGGAGGCGTGCGGACTTCCTGCTTATATAGAGTCCGGGGAAGCGCCGCCCCAGCTCAATCAGCCAGCTGGGCAAAGAATCCGATAGCCCAGGAAAGCGATATCGTCCCGGGACGAGAGCCACAAAGAAAAGTCCAAAACACACACACACAGACATCCAGAACCATGACAGAAGTGGCTCAGTTTTGCTTTTGACACCAAATTTTACATCAATTATTATGACTTAAGGGCACAGTACCGGATGTGTTATACTTTTATCATGACCTGTGGCGCTTCTAGTCTGGATAGACATCTGCACCACATCAGCGCCAAGCTGGGTAACTATGTTACTGAGCGGAATTATTTGAGAAATTACGGTAAAAACTGAAAATGGGAATAGGAATAAAATAATATCCCCGACAAATACCAAACTAGAATGCTTTATTATTTGTTTACTCACAACAAAACTATAATTTTCAGTTAATATTCCTTGGTATCTTGCTGGGTTAGTGCAATGGATGGCCAGAAAGATGGTCGAAATTGATTTTGGTGCACGTTTGCAGTATTTTTCTCAGTAACCCAGATATGTTCCATGGTGATAAATGCTGTTTGTTGTGCTTTTGGAGCTCTGTTTTCAGGAATATCAAGAATTTCTTTGGTAGTATCACGCTTTCAAGCTAGATGGGGCCAAAGTTTGAGGAAAAATCAAAATGGACCATTTCATAGCCGATTGTGCCTATGTTTAGGTGGCATTATTTTGTTTACCCAGCAAGACGGAGATCTGAAATTCTCTGGATACATAGTCCTTTGGAGTACATTACAGCATGAGTAAAATCTCAATGGTAGTATTTTCAGTGAAGATGATTTTAAAAATCAAAACTCGGAAAAATTCGCTCCAAGGGGCACTTTATGCTGGATGCAAGTGCTGGCCATCCCCAGCAATGTACCAAAAGAAATTTTTTTGAATTGTGATCGCACAGCTAGTTTTCTCAGAAAGTGAAGTGCTTGGTTTGTTACTATGCTGGGTAGATAGCTTTCTGACTAAAGGTGGTGCTCTACAGAGCTAATGTTCTACCGACCCTAATATTCCATATTCCAGACATATACCAAAGTTCTGTCTTTTGAAATATATGAAGCACATACAGTTATTCATAAAATTTGTAATCCCTTTGGTATAAAGCTTGTTTGGTTGTAAACTGGTGGTGACTGTGAGCATTACAAAAGCACAATACATGGGTTATTACCAGAAATGCGGGTACAGCGCAGTCAGAAATGTACAGCACGTTGTAAAACATGACCAGTCCAAAATTTCTAAATGCCAAAAAGAACTAATGTAAAGGCGTACCACCATAAGTGCGTATGCAGACATGTGCGTCAATAGTATACGTACACTTACATAAAATAAGTCCATAATTTGAACTCTGAAAAAAAATCTTTGTCACACAACCGTGTACATGAAGACAGAATGTATAGTACAAAAGTTAAAACTGTTTTTTACTTTTCATGTTATCCAAAAGCAAAATTATGTCAACACAGCATGTGACTAGCTCTATCCATCAATCTGTTTTTGGAATTGGATCGTGGGTTGGCGGCACCTGGTGGTGCGCACCAGAGGTGCTCCTTGGCCTTGGCCTTGAGCAGCCATCCATGGCCGCCTTCATTGGATCGGGTCGATGTTACCCCAGGCCAGTCGAGCCCGAGGCAAGCCCTACTACACTGCATGCTGGGTCTCTACAGGGCTGCTTACAGGCGTTGATAGTGAGCTTGTCTGTCTCTGAATTAAATAGTGGGCTGCAGCCTATATGGCACATCAACACCCATGGCTTGGTACGCATGGAAATGGGAAGCCTGTAAAAAACCCCACCCTCCCACCCAGCGGGAAGCCCATAGGGCTAGGCATCATGGGCTGGTGTTAGGAATGAAGGCATACAAGTTACCACTACAAATGAACTGCCCTTTTCTTGGCAGGGTGCTGCTTGCTTGCTAGGATTTCTGTGCCGTTTATCAGGATAACCACTAAGCTAGACGCAACTGCTGTGCCCTTTTTCATACCCAAGCACCATACCATAGGGAAATCCTAGAATTAACACTGAAGCCTGCTTTCTGATTCTAATAGTAATGCAAAAATGCAGAGAATTTGTTATTTTCTGAAACTCTCAACACTACAAAACTGTACACTGTACTGACTACTGGTAAAAGTCTTGCATGTTGACACAATGCTACAATCACCACCAATATTCTTTTCCAATACACAACCAACCCAGCTTTATACCAAAGAGATTACAAATTTTATGTTTAACTGTGCACATATATTATGTGAAAAGACAGAACTTTTGGTATATGTCTGGGAATATGGAATGTTAGGTCGGTAAAATATTAGGTCTTTAGAGCACCATTTTGGTCAGATAGCTCTCCACCCAGGGGTGCATTTCCCAAAATCATGTGTGTGATGCTAACTTACATAGTTGGGCCCATTGACTGTGAATGGGACGAACTATGTAAGTTGCTAACAATTAACAACTACGCTTTTTGGGAAACGTAGCCCCAGAATAGTACCAAGCTAAACTTTAAATTTTCAGAGAAAACTAGCTGTGTGCATCACAATTCAAAAACAATTTCTTTGGTACTTCGCTGGGGATGGGCAGTACTTGCATCCAGCATACAGTGCCCCTGGAGGCGAATTTTTTCCGACTTTTTGATGTTTAAAATCATCTACGCTGAAAATACTACCATTGAGATTTTACTAATGCTGTAATGCACCCCAAAGGGACTATGTATCCAGAGAATTTCAGATCTCTATCTTGCTGGGTAAACAAAAATAATGCCACCTAAACATAGGCACAATCTGCCATGTCCATTTTGAGTTTTCCACCAACTTTGGTTCCATCAATCTTGAAAGCGTAGATACTACCAAAAGAAATGCTTGGTATTCCTGAAAATAGAGCTCCAAAAGCCCAGCAAACAGCATTTACCCTCACAGTACAAATCTGGGTTACAGAGATGGCATACTGCAAACATGCACCAAAAATGAATTTCAACCATCTTTCTGGCCGTCTATTGCACAAACACAGCAAGATACCAAGGTGCTATTCACTGAAAATGATAGTCTTGTGTGAAAACACATAATAAAGCATTCTAGTTTGGTATATGTCTGGGGTATTATTTTATTCCCATTCCCATTTTCAATTTTTTATTGTTATTTCTCAAATAATTCTGGCTCGATAACGTTGTAACCCAGCTTGGCGCTGATGTGGTGCTAAAGTCTAACCGAACTTGAAGTGTCACAGGTCATGATAAAAGTACAACATATTTGGTAATGTGTACCCGTAAATCATGATAGTTGATGTAGAATATGGTGTCAACAGCAAAACTGAGCCACTTAAGTGGATTCCAGATGGCGCTATCGGCAGGCACAGAGAAATACGGACCTAAAAATTCGGCTTTTTCTGTGAGACACTCATATCTACCTATGTGCGGAGTTTCATTCAATTCCAGGGGGGTCAACTGCACACCGAATGTCAATCTCTCGTGGAATGGCTCTTAAAAAGACAAAAGAGACACTAAAGTATAATTTAAGGAGTTGTGGAGCAGTACAGATTTATCCAGTTATGTTTCTAGGAAATAAATCCAGGCTTGCTGTATTGTTAAAAACCTCTGTGGGTCACCTCTTACATTATCGTAATCTTTTCTAAAGGCAGACAGTGGTTGAACTCATTTACCCATTGAGAGTGACTCGGGGGATCCTCAGAAATCCATTTAGATAAAATACATTTTTTAGCTGCTGTCATGGCCAACCCAAGGAAATTGACTGAGTTAAACTGAACTGGAGGCTACAGTAATCTCCAAGCAGCACTACAGAAGGTGATAAGCTAAGTTCATTATTTAGGACTTTCATGAGTGTATTTTCTATGGCCGCCTACCATTGTCTGAGCTTTGGGCATGCTCAGATCATGTGTTAGAGGTTTCCAATCTCAATTTTACATTTGGTGCAATGTGGAGATGCATTGCCCTTAAAACAACTAATCTTTTCAGGAGTTTAATAAAATCTGTGGATAGTTTTATAATTAGAAATTTTATATCTTGGACTAATATGGGCCTTTTGTGCGTCTGTAAGCAATCAAGACCACTGATCCTCCTCTATCTTAATTCTGAGATCTCTCTCCATTCCTCTCTGACCAAATTAGTGTTATCTATGTGTCATTAAGAGGTCATTGGATGATGAAATAAATTTGCAGTTATTTCCTTGGGTTAGTAGTGTTTCCGATTGAGAAAGCTTTGGTCTTTCTACGGACCCACCCATTTGTGAGCGTGTAAAATGTCACCATTGTAGATACTCTATAAAAATGTGTTGTAGAAATTTGGTAGGAGTCTGTCAGTTGCTGAAACGACATTAGCGTGTCACCATCATACAGGTCACCAATGTTAATAATATTTTAGCAGGCCCAGACCTTAATGCCTTGGTCATTTTGGACAAATTCTAAAGGAGAGCCAGACATTATGCGGGTAAGTAAAAAGAAATCAAGTGACTTGTCCTAAATAACAATTAATTTTGTGAATGAATGTGAATGAATTATGATTGGGTTATTTGTGTAATTCCTTACAATTTTATAATTAAAACAGTGTGGGATATGTGATCTCTCTTTAAGATGTGAGATTCTATCTGAGTCCAAGAGGGGATTTCCTCTCCTCCAAACCAGTAAAAATTGGTCTCAACTGGGCATCCCGGAATATAATTATATATCAGGGAGTCCCAATCCTCTTTCTATTGGTAAGCAAAGAATAAATCTTTTATTTCTTGGGATCTTGTTAGAGCATATTAACATCGCTACAGCTGTATTAAATTTATTGAAAAGGGATTTTGGACGGTCAGATGTAATTGATTGGAACACTCGAGTCTTGGTCGGCCATGACCTGTGGCGTCGGCTCTTGGCTAGCAGCCGCGGGTCGTCTCGGCCCTGAGTTGATTTTAGCTACTTTGCTCTTAAGTCCAGACATAAATGAGGGTGAGAATAAATTCTGTTGCTCTTAATAAGTGATATGCACACTTATTTCAGGCTATCAATACTTAAGAATAATTTGTTTAATCAAAAGTTCGGAGACTGCTGAAGGCACGCTCTGCGCTCCAGCTCGCCGATACGTCACCCCCCATAACGTTGATTATTGACTGCATATTTTATTTTCACATTTTCAATGTTTGTTCACAATAAAATGCAGTTAAATTGTTGGGAGGGAACTAATTTGGTAAAAAAAAAGTGTGAGTACAAGTGAGTACTAGTACTTTTATTTCATGATCTGAATCAGAACATAAGCAGGATCAAAAGCTAAGCTCACTTTAGACCTCCTTACTTAATGATTTATTTGTGACTTATTTTCTCAGGTACCAATTTTTTAGAGTATAATGTATTTAATAACTGGCAGATTAATATAATGGATCAATCTTTGTCAATGAACACAATGCATGGTGAAATGAAGTGAGGCTGTATTTATTTATAGTTTAGGACTCTACATATAAATTTATTTATATATAAAATATAGGCTCTATTTTGATGTTTTTCAAATGCAGATGCTTGTAGGTGAAATCGCTCATTTAAAGGGGGGGCATCGGGGGTAAATAATATGAAATAATTACAATTTTTCACAATACAAAATAATACAAGAGACTAAGAAAGGAGGAGGAGGCTCTTCAGAAAGAGGGCTTAAAATATATGGCAAAGGGGGAATTTTAGAGGGTAAATGGGGGTCAATATGTGTTCCTTTGACTTTGGCGGCCATTCCTGAAAAATGACATTTTGCCCCTTTGAACCCAGATTTCTCCGTAACTAATCATCAGAACCTCATCAAATTTTCACCAGTTTTTCGTAATTAGTATAACAGTTTAACAAGAGATTTTTCAACTTAAGTGTTTAGCCTATGATATGTGGTGTCAAATCCACTGAAAAAAATCCCTTTTTTTCACATTCCAGGTGAAAAAGGGCACAAAATTTTTTTTTTCTCCCTGAAAGAAATTGAATACAGGGATGTTAAGCTGTTTGGCTATGTCAAAAGCTTCAAATAAAAAACAAATTCCACCGTGCTAACATGAATATTTACCAAGAAATCTGGGGAAAAAACTAAAGCTAGTGAAAATTCAGCATGGCTGCCGATTCTATGGCAACAAGCAAATTTACATAAGTGATCTATTTTCCATTCTTATCCAGAGATTGTTTGACTGGTAAATGAATTGTGTCTATTACTATGAATGCTTTAAAAGTTGTCATTTACCCCCGATGCCCCTTAAGGTGCAGAAAGTTTAGTAGTTTTGTGATCTGCTGTCAGATACAGCGCCCTCCATAATTATTGGCACCCTGGTTAAGATGTGTTAAAAGCCTTAAAATAAATTAAATTTTTTATTGCAGAAGCATACTCTCACACTGAAAATTGTAGAAAAAATGTAACCTTCAACTCAAGTGAATTTTAAGAAAAAAAAAAAAATCCTGACTAAGAAATAATTATTTTTCATAAAATCACCTGTTCCACAATTATTGGCACCCTAACAATTCTAGGAAATAAATGTAATTGAAATATTTCTGTCATTTCTACTGTAGTTTACAAAGTTGATCAGAGTATCTAGGAACATTTAATTAGTAATTCATCACTTTCTGTTTCCCTGGGGTGTAAATATGACGTGACACAGAGGCCATTTCTCTTATCCACTCTTCAACATGGGAAAGACAAAGGAACACACCATTCAAGTAAGGTAGATGTGTCGAACTTCACAATTCAGGCAATGGCTACAAGAAAACAGCCACTCGCCTGCACCTGCCCATATCTACTGTCAGAGGAATCATTAAGAAGTTTAAAACAACTGGAACAGTGGTAAACAAGCCTGGATGAGGACTTAAAGGTTATTTTGCCACCATGCACAGTGAGGAGGATGGTAAGAGAAATAAAAAAGTTCTCCAAAGCTCACTGTTAAAGAATTGCAACAAATGGTAGCATCTTGGGGTCACAAAGTCTCCAAAACAATCATCAGGCGCTATCTACATGCCAACAAGCTGTTTGGGAGGCGTGCAGGGAAAAACCTTTTCTCACTCACAATCATAAGCATAAACATCTGGATTTAAGCTAAAGCGTACTGGGACTTCAACTGGGACCGTGTGCTTTGGTCAGATGAGACCAAGATAGAGCCTTTTGGCAACAAACACTCTAAGTGGGTCAGGCGGAACACAAAAGATGACTATGCAGAAAAGCACCTCATGCCCACTGTGAAGTATGGGGAGGATCGGTGATGCTGTGGGCCTGTTTCTCTTCCAGAGGCCCTGGGAACCTTGTTAGGGTGCATGGCATCATGAACGCTTTGAAATACCAGGACATTTTAAATCAAAATCTGGTGGCCTCTGCCCGAAAGCTGAAGATGGGTCGTCACTGGGTCTTTCAGCAAGATAATGACCCTAAACATGTGGCCAAATCTACACAGAAATGGTTCACCAGACACAGAATCAAGCTCCTCCCATGGCCATCTCAGTTCCCAGACCTCAACCCCATTGAAAACCTGTGGAGTGAGCTGAAGAGGAGAGTGCAGAGGAGAGGACCCAGGTCGCTGGATGATTTAGAGATTGTGCGAAGAGGAATGGTCGAAGATCCCTCTTTCTGTATTCTCCCATCTTGTGAAACATTATGGGAGAAGATTAGGTGCTGTTTTGTCAGCAAAAGGGGTTGTACACAGTATTAACATCAGGGGGTGCTAATAATTGTGGCACACATGATTTGATTTAAAAGAATTATTTCTTAATGTGGGATTTATTTTCCCACTGAATAAATGCACTTGAATTAAAGGTTGGATTTTTCCTCTTTTTTTTCATTGTGGTCCTATATTATTTAAAAAAAAAACTGAATTTATTAGAAGCTAAAGAACACATCTTAACCAGGGGTGCCAATAATTATTGAGGACGCTGTATATGGGCAATTCCATAAAAAGAGGGACATGATGAGCAAGAATTAAATCTCTGTTTAACATCCAGCAAAGGGCCTCAATCTATCCACAAACCCCTAACTTTAAGAAACATATATAATCATGGCTGAACCACTAAGTTTCAGCAAGAGTTTTGCATCCAAACTGATGGTGCGAATTTTACCCTGAAATCGCCCAAAATCAGGTAATTAGGACCTTTTGAAATTACCAGTAACTAAATGGGTATAAAATTCATATCTTTCAATATGTTATACTTAGAGAATCAATTTAAAGTAGAGGGAGCTTGAACCCTCGTGGAAGTTAGCTGGCCAGAAGGTAGGGGTGACTTAATCTTCGGTTAATGTAACGTCCATCACAGAAATTCTGGATTATTTTTTATTAGAAGAAACTGAGATGGAATATTGACTTAACCTTTTCAATTCTCTTAGCTGTAGCCAAGGCAAAGTCAATAATGGACAAAGTCTGCCAGAATGTTTGGCACGTAAGATTTGGCAGGATCAAAATCCTTAACATCCGTCACATGTAACGTCCCTCACAGGACAAGGGGTCCTGTAACATCAAATCACGCACTTGGAGGAATGCTCAACTTATCTAGGTAATAAAAAGCGAAAGGGGAATTTTTGCATTGTATGTTTTTGAATTGGGGCTCAAATGTGTAATTGTGCTCATTTCTAAAGGATGAAGTTTTACTCAGATTGTCATTTGATTGTCAAAGACTGTCACAAGATTTGCAACATTAACTGTGTTTTATTTTACTCTTTCAGCTTTCTAGAGTAAATGATAGTTCCACTAATTATTCAAAGGTTGCAGCTGCAGGGCAAAATTTACCCATGATGCAATTGCACTTCTATCATTTCCAAGGCCATGTAGGCAGGCTTTTTTGACGTGCTCAGTTTAAATTTTCATGAAGCAACATCATCTTAACTAATGGTCTGTATCCAGTTGTTTTGTGCTTTAAACAATAGGAATGGACAAGGACAAGGATTTTATTAATCAGTTAGAAGGTGTAAATACAGGTTTTCTGTGAAAATGAGACAAGTGCACAGATTGGGAAGGCTGTGCGCCATGTGTGCGTATGGCGCTTAAGTAAAAGAAAATGGCGAATTTAAAAAAAACTACTTACAGCGCTTCAGTGGCAGCAGAGCAGCATAATGGCGTTTATCCCATATGGCAAGTGTCAACTAATATTTTCACAAGGCCAATTCTTATGGAAACGTTCACCATCGCTGGTGTTTGCATCTAGTTGACGGTCGATTGAATTAAATGGGATGAATAATTTTAGCTAGCATGCTAACCCTTTTGGCCAGTAATGAGTTACACATGTAACGGTTATCGTAAACACTTGAACTTAATAATTTAATGGCAAAAAGCATTAGCATGCTAGCTGGCGAATTATTCATCCCATTGACTTGAAAAAACTAAACTAGAAACCAAACGCTATTTTTCCATTTTCCAAATAATATGATGCTGACATTTATGGGATAAATATAATGTCAAATTCATGAGAACGAGCTATCAAATTTATGAAACTTCGAGTAGTAATTTTCATTTAAATAAAAAATTACTACCCTCGTTCCATGAATTTGATATCTCAGGCTCACTCATTGGAGATTGCTGTAAACATTTCTATTTGTGTAATTTCTACTGTTATGATAAAAAAGACGAAATCTCAATCACAGCATCGACTTTTTTCTTTTGTTTTAGATTGACGATCTGTCCTGTTAGTTTATTTTCGTCCCCAGACCTCTGCTAGTCAAAGTCAGAATACAGAATTTAACCTGTGTGATTTATCATTCGCTACAAGTTTTAATGCTAGTTTTGTGACTTCTAATCTGACAGTCCAGAGTTGAGTTCGTGATTATCACTCAGAATTTTTTTCTACAGTTTTCGTTTTGAGTAAGCAATGTACCGTGCCTGTCAAAAGTTTGGAAACACCCTCATTTTTCTTACAAGACACGTTAAATAAAGAAATGGGCATCGTCTATTTTGCAACTCTTAAATCCATCAAACTAACCAGCATTTGCTGTCATATTTGCAGAGCATACTCATTTTTTTTTTTTTTTTTTTACTAGAGTTTGAGTTGAGTTTGTTCGGAGCGGCCGTCTAAGTTCCCAAAGATGTGCTGCACTTGTGGTTGGTTTTTCATCGACCTTTTTTGCCCAATAAATTTCAAAACAGCTTAAATTCGACTGTTGGAAAATGG
The DNA here is from genome assembly GCA_029692085.1 of Gymnothorax javanicus. Classification (NCBI taxonomy): domain Eukaryota; kingdom Metazoa; phylum Chordata; class Actinopteri; order Anguilliformes; family Muraenidae; genus Gymnothorax; species Gymnothorax javanicus. The sequence goes on from CM056194.1 coordinate 90,177,210, forward strand.
AAAGAGCTTGTTTGTCTGCTTACTTTGCAAAAATATGGCTTCTTTTGAGAATTCTAAAATTTTGGTCTATTCAAACAAGTAAATTATTCTCTTTTAACTTCTGACTGTTTACCTTAGTGATGCCCGGTTCAGGTTTTTTTTTTTTTTTTTTAACCCGCACCCACCCGGCCCGATATGAAAACTAGCCCGCCACGACCGCGAGCCCGCAACTTGCATTAATTAACGACCCGTGCCCGACCCGGCCCGCCCTGAATAAAAAGCCTTTTTCAGCCTCTCGTGGAGCTAGCGCCGAGAGCGCTGCCCCTGCTTGTCAGCGCCGCTGACAAAGCGCAGACTTACTACACAGTTGCAGACGCAGGGGAGTCCTGCGACTTTGCGCGCAGAGAAACGTTCATCAAGAAGAGGAATTTTGCAACAGAAAAGACACATGGTGACTGGTCCAACTTCAGTCTGTGCGCTGCGATCGCGCTGCATCTGCTTATTCAAATTGGAAAACTTAATACAAATATTGCATGTATTACAAACGAGAAATAACAGCGGAAAACACGCTTTACTTTTTTTATGGCAATTTTTTCGCCTAAATAGCAGAAGACGCGAAAAAGTGTCACCTTACAGAAGGCAAAGTGGAGAGAACAGCACATTTAACCAACATCCAACCATAAAAGTTTACCAGCGTGCCGTGGTAATGCTTCGATCGTAAGAACAAATGGCAATTTGAAGGGACTTCCTTCTCTCCTTCAGCAGCTCACCTTCACCACAATGTTATTGGAAGAATCAAAGACAGCAATGCAAGTATCATCAGTATGGTAGAACCTCATGGAAGAACAACGGAGCAAAATAAATCAAAACAAAATAGTAGGCTATATTGCCGTCGCGCTTGGCTGCGCTTTGGAAAAGGATTGAGTAAAGTGACCATGGCCTTCGGAAACTTAAGCGCAGTCTGCCTTTTTGTTTGAACAAAGTTTTCCGGAGTAGCATTATTCTTTCGTATATGTTGGATAGAATAGGCCTAATACAAAAGAAAACGTATTTTCCGCTGTTATTTCTCGTTTGTAATAACTATATGTGCGATATTTAGGAAGTTTTCCAATTTGAATAAGCAGCAATAGTAGATAATTATACTATCCTAATATACTATGCTAAATTTTTAATACAGTGAATCTAATGTATTCATTTATTAATGCTCACTTTTATGTAATATTGCATTTAATAAATGAGCCCACAATTATTTCGCCCTAATAGCGGAAGACGTGCTGTTTGGGAACAATGAAAAGTGTCCTAATAGGCCTACAGCAGGCAAAGTGCGAGAATAGTGCATATAACCAAAAAGAAAAAAATACTAAAAATAATTTCCTAGCGCCAAATCACATCAAATCTCACGCATTTTCCGTGTAGAAACCGCCATGGAAACTTAAGCGCACAGGGATAGTCTGCCGTTTTGTTTGAACAAAGTTTTCCAAGTTGTGATTCTTTCGTAGCCTATATATTCGATAGAATACTCATTTATTGAATGCAGCACTGGCGCCGGAAAGCGCCATAAGTGAATAAATTAGATTCTCCGTAATAATAAATCATTAGGCCTATAGGCTATTGGAAAACTACATAAATATCACATGTAGCTATTACAAATGAGAAATAACAGCGGAAACCACATTTTTCTTTTGCATTACAACTATTTTGCCTAAATGGCGAAAGACATGCTCATGGGTGTCCTCTTACAGCAGGCAAAGTGAGAGAACAGCGCATATAACCAACAACCAACCATAAAGCTTTCCCAGTGTGCTAATACTTTGATCATTACAACAAAACGGAGCAAAATAGTAGGCTTAGAGGATAATTGCCATCGCGCTTGGCTGCGCTGTGGAGGAGAAGTACTGAGTCGACAGTTCCAGGGTTGAGCCTATGGCAAGCGATAGTGCCATAATTCGTCTGTATAAAACGCGTTATGTATTTTACGCCGTTATTGCTTTTTTCGGCGCTTTTAACGCAGTTTCTCGCGAGAACGCGGTTAAAAGCGCCGATTTCATTTGAACATTAGCGGCGTTATTTACGGCGTTGTGGAAAACGGCGTTAAAAGCGCCATTTTCATATACAAATTAGCGGCGTTATTTAAGGCGCTAGGAAAACGGCGTTGAAAGCGCCGTTTTCCATGGTAATGAGCTCCTCCCATTGCTTTCCTTCAGCCAACACATTTTAACTGCTCTCCTCCAATCACCTGCCAAGGAACAGACCACATCAATGCAACCCAGATTTCCTTCTGCAGATCTTCCTGTCAGAAAGTTTGCACAAGCCTGCAGTGCATAGCTACAGTCTGATGCGAGCCTGAAGGAAATAGACCATGCACACTTTTTCACTAATTAAACATTTCTTTGACAAATATGGTTGCCATTTTGTGAATAGTATTGCCAGTTACATAGCATACTGTTTATATGTTTGAGCAGTATCTGCGGTTCATCTGGTTACGTAATAACATGTGCGGCTTATAAATCGACCAATCATTCCAATAAGATCCTCGTCAATCGCGGTTAACTTTTGACCAGAAAATAGGCAAACATACTTAGGATTCGCCCAGCAATTTCACTACATTATCTCTGAGCCCCAATCATGTTAACCAGCTTGTCTGAACCAAGTTCCAATGCGGCATATCGCCACAAACATCGTTCGTATTGCTTATCTAAGTTGATGCAAAGACGCGCGTCAATACAAAGTTAATGCATTTCGCGTGTATTTGCGACTTTGCAGTGACCTAGAATCAACGGGCGATCGTGACACATGCAGGCCCGAGTGCAGAGCTGAGAACATGGGCTTCACCCCCGTTCTTATGCCATTGAACTTCTTTTGTCTTTTCTACATAGTTAGATGTGTATATTGTTCGGGAGGAAATGCTTCAGTTTCTTTTATAGGGTCTATGTAGGCTACAACACACACTAAGGGTTACTACACTATTTCATTCTATTATATAAAGTTTCCTATTTATTTCTTAACATTATTATCTTAAAATTATTATCTTAATAATGGTCATCATTAAGAACAATAAGGCATAATGAGTAAATGGACAACACATTAACATAACTTTATTGGGATGATCTGAAATTTTGTGAACAGCAAGGAATTATGGGAACAATAATCAGCGGCGAAGTGAACATCGTAAAAAACAGTTGATCTGTGCTCACGCTCATGCTGAAAAAGGGACAGCGGCTTTTAAGCCTCTTTTAGCTATGAAACCAAATGTGCTTAATTTCGCACCTTGGCCAACCTTTCCTCCTGCTCCTTACGCTCTTGCCGCTTCCTGCATAAATACTTCGTTTGTAGCCTATCTTGCATGCAAGATTAATCCACAGACTGTCCTTGGATTAAACGATCGGGACCGTGACATCGTCATTGGGTGGTCTATGGAATGTTGTACATTACCCAGAAACACTTGCTGTCTCAATGATGATTTCAACAGCAGAATAAAATTATCATTGTTTGTTTTATTAAGCATTTTCAAAAAAGAAATCTAAATAATTTCATGTTATAACGACTTTTGTTTAGTTAAAATTATGAATGTACCACGATGACATCGACTTGCCAGCACCATGACTGAGAAATGAATGCAGTTGCAGTGGTATAAATATGTATTAGCATTCAGTTGAAGAATTATTAAATTATTACAAACGGATTGAAATTGCTGTGGGAACTTCGACAATAAGTAAACGCTTATGTCTATCGCCTATTGGGACCCGCAAGTGTCCAGTAGTGGGTCCCCCCTGTCGCCCTGGCCCTAATGCCGTTGCACTCCCCATGGTTACGACACTGCTTTGAGTGTAATCTATCGTGCAAAAAATTCATTCGCGTCCAGTGGAAAAGCAGCTTAATAGTGTTGCACCTGATTTTACTGATCAGGGTCTGCATTGAACCCCATGCACACTTTTTCAATAATTAAACATTTCTTTGACAAATAAGGTCGCTATTTTGTGAATAATATTGCCAGTTACATAGCATATTGTTTATGTATGAGGATCATATAGTATATAGCATCACATCCATAATGATAAAAGCATATCAGAATTTCTTTCTCTTTATTCAGCATTGATCTCTGCATTTTACTTTACCTTGCAGCCTCATCTTGAGAAGTTTGTCCACATTTCTCTAATAATTAAAAAACATATATTTGACAGATAATGGTGCTATTCTTAGAATTGTATCACCATAGCTAGAAAGTCTAACATCAAATTAACATCAGTAACATCAATTTAACATCAAATTGACATCAAGGTGCTGTTATGATCCTGCTCTGTCTGTCTTGATTCTGCCATGTTCATTATTGTTCCTGCCATGCTTGTTATGTTTTCCCTAGTCCCTGTTATGTTTATGATTGTGTCTGTTAGGTTTTGCCATGTTCTGTTTAGTTTTGCATTTTGCCATGTTTTCGTTTTTGCCACTCCCAATCCACTATTCTGTTAGTTTCCGGTCCATGTCTTTGTTCATGCCCTTCATTGCACTTTGTCTCCCCTGTCTGGTCTTTTGTTAAGCTACAGCTTCTCCCCAGTCCTGCGTGTCACATGCTTAGGTGATTTCATGGTTTCTGGGTTTCAAACATTCCTTCCAATCTCGTTTGCTTCCTTCGCCTTGCTTTTTCTGTTTTACTAACCAATACTAACAGTTTGTTATTTTTGTTAAAGTTACTAACCCAGACTAACATTGTATATAATACTAACTTACTAACGAGCACTAGGGATTGTATAGCTGCACTTACTAATTGATTAACAAGCTCTCAGCACTCGCCCTGTTCTAGTCTCCGCCTCTTGCCTTCACTTTGTCTCTCCTGCAATTCAGCGGATCCTCCGCACCTGCTCCACTCTGTCCTACCTCTATCTGTGCACATTAGAACTCCCTAACCGGAGCTGTATGTTTTGTCATAGGTTGTCTCGTGTTCCCTGTCCGCTTTTGGCTTTTGCCAATTTCATGTGATTAGGTTCTCCCTCATGTTCCTCCTTTGTAATTAGTCTGATCCTCATCACCTGATCCTAATCATAGCATGTGACTTCCCTTGAGTGTATTTAAGCTGTCTTCTCACTGCAGTTCCCCGTCAGAACGTTTTCCCTTGTTTACCTGTGCTGCTCTTGTTTCTCGCCTTGTACTCATAGTGTTTCTCTTCTGACTGGACCTTCCGACCTTCGATTTTTGGCTCTGCTTTTTTGGTACTATTGTCTGCATCTGTTTATTTAACCCTTTTTGCCCGACTACTTAGTTTTGTGTTTGCTGCCCTGGTAACGGTTTGGATTACGCCCACTGGATTTTGGCTTTTGCTTCTCTGACATACCTGTGTCTGTGTTCCGAACCTGTTTTTGCCCGACCACGAGTACTGTTATTGCTGCCCTGGTTTTCGACTCTGATTCTGCCCTACTGGATTGTGATTTTGGATTGTGGACTCTGTACCGTTGCTTTTTGCCCTGTGGGGTTCACCCCCAACTTCAATAAATCACTTTTTTGCTGCTACTTCCTGGTCTCGCATTTGGTTCCAGAACGGTACCTCACAGGTGCCCGCTGGGATGGATCAATTTCTTGTTGTGTACAGGCTACTTTTTCTTTTCTCTTTATTCAGCATTGATCTCTGCATTTTACTTTACCTTGCCTCATCTTGAGAAGTTTGTCCACATTTCTCTAATAATAAAAAACATATATTTGACAGATAATGGTGCTATTCTTAGAATTGTATCACCATAGCTAGAAAGTCTAACATCAAATTAACATCAATTTAACATCAAATTGACATCAAGGTGCCCGCTGGGATGGATCAATTTCTTGTTGTGTACAGGCTACTTTTTTGCGGGGGCAATGATTAATCAAGATCGATGCAAACCTACAGGTTCACGATGTCATTATGATAAGGTTGCAAATTTTTTATTTGATTTATTCACTTATTATTATAGGAATGGAAAGAGAGGGTAGCAAACAGCAGTACTATTCTGTTGGTGGTAATGCATTATGTGTACGATGTACACTCCCTTCCTGACCCACTCTTTCACAATTTGCAAACAAGATCCCACGTTAATTTAGAAACAATAAAAGTCGCAAAATCCAGTGCCAAGTTATGTACTGGTTACCAGCCTAGGAAATACGTGAGTGGCTAGCCTGGTCAGTCGCAAATCCAGTGTGTTGCTTACAGAGGAATGCTAGTGGCCAGCGGAGGAATGCCAGTGACCAGCCAAGTCAAAAGCGAATCCAATGGGTTACAAACCTCAGCGAATTAGTTGCTGGGTCCTCATTCACTACCGCCGCTCTCATTTACTACTGCCAACCTCTCATTTACCAACGCTGGCCATCCTTAGATATATGTTTGTTTGCTGTCCAAATCAGAAAAAAAAAAAAATGGCTAGGGAGGCAGGTGAATATTTTTGAATAATATCATAAAAAAGTAATGACATTGGTAAAAATGTTCACTTTTACATATGTAAAATACAGTTTGAATAGGTTAAACATTTTGCAGACAGTGAAAAAAGGCAGTTGGGGGGGTTGAATGTTTGGTCTTGGGAGGACCCCATTTAGCTGAGGGGGGGGTGCCATAGACAGCAATAGGACCAGTTTCCGATTTCACTCTAAATATTGTCTTTTAAAAAGATTTTTATTCATTCTTGGAACTTCATAAATATTTACTCCTTTTGTGCTGCGCCTCCTGTGCCTGTGACCCTTATTGGCGGGTGTGGTTCATTCCTTGGGGTAGAAGGTGAAGGTGGGCGAGCTTGTGCCTTCACCTGGTGACAAATGTCGATAAATAGTAAATCTAAGGTGGTTAATGTGAAGTTGCCAATCCATGATATCAGATGGATTGTGGAATGTGTTTTTAGAAATGGTTTATAAGACTAAAGTAGTGATGGGAAGATGAAGCTTCATGAACCATTTTTTATTTTCTGTGCCCACAAGGTGGCACCCATAGTTAAAATAATAAGGCTTATAGAATGAACTTACAAGCCTTTGTTGAACAGAGTGCACCATCTTGTGGGCACAGAAAATAAAGAAAATGCTTCATGAAGCTTTCATCTTCCCATCATTAGACTGAAGCAAAAGAATGAGGGCCATTTCCTTGGCTTGGTGAAGAGACTGCAGCACAGGTGAGACTGCAAGGTAAGGCAAAAAAAAAAAAGAATTCCAGGCTACCAGCTAATTGGTTCACAGATGTTTAACCTGGGCGTAATGTACTTTTTAATCCAAAATCGCTAAAGCCTATGAATAAATCGAGCGGGCATGCATAGAAGTGCATGAAGCGATGTCTCCACTGGGATTTGAACCTGTGGCTCCTCAGGCAAAAAGCAATGGTAATTCATGGGTGTCACCCTCTCAGCCATCTGGTGATTGAAGGAGAAAGAACATAGACTTTCTAGCTATGGTGATACAATTCTAAGAATAGCACCATTATCTGTCAAATATATGTTTTTAATTATTAGAGAAATGTGGACAAACTGCTCAAGATGAGGCTGCAAGGTACAGTAAAGTAAAATGCAGAGATCAATGCTGAGTAAAGAGAAAGAAATCGTAGTTCTGATATGCTTTTATCATAAGGGATGTGATGCTATATACTATATGATCCTCATACATAAACAGTATGCTATGTAACTGGCAATATTATTCACAAAATAGCGACCTTATTTGTCAAAGAAATGTTTAATTATTGAAAAAAGTGTGCATGGGGGTTCAATGCAGACCCTGATCAGTAAAATCAGGTGCAACACTATTAAGCTGCTTTTCCAACGGATTTAAACGAATTTTTTACACGACAGATTGCATTCAAAGTCAATGCAAAGACGCAAATACACGCGAAACGCATTAACTTTGTATTGACGCGCGTTTGTATTGCTTTTGATAAGCAATACGAACGATGTTTGTATATATGTCGCATTGGAACTTGGTTCAGACAAGCTGGTTAACATGATTGGGGCTCAGAGATAATGTAGTGAAATTGCTGGGCGAATCCCAAGTATGTTTGCCTATTTTCTGGTCAAAAGTTAACCGCGATTGACGAGGATCTTATTGGAATGATTGGTCGACGATAAGCCTTCGCACATGTTATTACGTAACCAGATGAACCGCAGATACTGCTCAAAACATATAAACAGTATGCTATGTAACTGGCAATACTATTCACAAAATGGCAACCATATTTGTCAAAGAAATGTTTAATTAGTGAAAAAGTGCATGGTTTATTTCCTTCAGGCTCGCATCAGACAGTAGCTATGCACTGCAGGTTTGTGCAAACTTTCTGACAGGAAGATCTGCAGAAGGAAATCTGGGTTGCATTGATGTGGTCTGTTTCTTGGCAGGTGATTGGAGGAGAGCAGTTAAAATATGTTGGCTGAAAGAAATCAATGGGAGGAGCTCATTATTATGGAAACGGCGCTTTTAACGCCGTTTTCCACAACGCCGTGAATAACGCCGTTAATTTGCATATGAAAACGGCGCTTTTAACGGGCGTTTAGCGAGAAACGGCGTTAAAAGCGCCGGAAAAGCAATAACGGCGTAAAATACGCGCGTTCTCGACCCAAAAGGCGTTTTCTACAGGCGACAGGCACTATCGGCTTGCCATATGAGCCTGTTCCGACGCCGCCGAGTACACGGCCAGCAGAGCTGAACGCGCCGCTGGATGCGCCAGGCGGGAATAGCATTGCTCTAGTCAGCCCAGAGGAGGGAAAGACGCGTTGTTGGCCTTTTTTTTTCAAAACAATAACCGCATGATACAAGTATATTTCGCCATTAAAAAGCCGCAATTTTTTTTGACCCGCTTCGCCCCGCACCGCGATATTTAAAAAAAAAAGACCCTAAACCGACCGACCTCTGGATAAACCAGCGGGACCTGCGGGTTCCGGGATGACCCGCATCACTTGTTTATCTCTTTACCAGATTCCATTTGAGATTATATAAATGGTTCAGCTGATGAAATTTCTCTTAAAACAGAGTGCTGTGACATTAGCAAAGTGTGTCCAAACTTTTCACAGGCACTGTATTAAGCCAGTGAATGGAGTCAGCAGTCTTCAGTTTACAGTTAAAGAAACAGGATTGTTTCAGCAGAGTAAGGATATAAAAACCTTCATAGGTACAGTGCATTGATTGCTCCACACCTGAAGTGGACAGCTATTGAGTTTGATTGATTAAAGAGAAACCTGAATAAAACTATTTCATAATAATGTTAACTGCAAGATACTGTGTAATTGATGCACACTACTAAAACAAAGTCACAGTGATCTTATAACCTACTACAGTCATGCATAGATGTGGTTATTTCATCATTCTACTGGACGATTTTGACTTTTTTCAGCAGAAAGTTTTGTTTTTACTTCAGTGGACAAAATATAACATCCGTCACGTTACGTCCGTCTTACAGAGGATTTTATGCAATTCTATATCTGCCTGCTAAGAGAGACTCATTTGGAGCTGTATTATAATTTGTGTTTTAGGTGGCCTAGTTCTTGTACAATTCTGGGATAAACATTCATTTGTACCATTGTTGAGACAGAGAATTTTGAAATAAACATGGCTTTTTTTTTCCCCATGTCTTTTTCTTATGTAGCATCCATCACGTTCATAACTGTGGTTCATGTGAAACACACAGACATCACTGGATGGCTTTTCTTCCCCCATCAAACAGCCTCAGACCTGAGCTAGTAATACCCATAAGGTCGGGTTCCTTGGAGTAAAACTTCAGCTGTGAGGGTAGTTTGAATGGCTAAAATTCCCTCTGATGTATCGGGTGGAATTGCCCATATGGGTTGGGCTGTGTGTCAATGTAAACATTTAGCTCTGTGCAGCTCTGGAGGTGAAGAATGTGACTCTCTTTAGATGGAGCCACTGCTGGTGCCTGTTACACCAGCGAACACTACACTGTAACATGAATGGGAAGATACACTCAGCTCGGCTCTTGTTGCAAAAAATCAGAGTATGTTTATCAGACAGATCAAAATAAAGAATTAAGATACAGGAAGGAAAAGACACAGAGCAGGAATGGTGAACTTTAAAGCTGGGTGGACAGGAATTCATGAAGACTGCACACCTAAAGCACGATGTATTTCCTCCTGTGAGTCTCTTCGCTGTGTGTGTGTGTGTGTGTGTGTGTGTGCGCCCCATAGGGTGGACCCACAATCCTCAGATAGCACAGGTGGGCCCACATCTGTTGTGTCTCACCTGTAATTAGGGTAAAAAACAAGGGGGGGCACAAGGCTACCAGTAGCTACCACTAACACACACAAGCTCTATTTGTATGAGCGGCCACTAGAGCTGGGGACACTCCAGAGCCTAAGTAAAACTCTTAGTCGATAACAAACACACACACTTTAACCAGAGCTGAGAATAAAACTGTGGCATAGAGAGAGACGATCAATATGGGAAGATATGTGTCCCAAACATTATGGAGCTCTATGTGTAACACCAGTGGTATAGATGCACTGCACTCCTGGTCATGTGAGAACATGTCTCTTCCTTTCATTTCCTGTGTCTAAAATGAATCAGCCTTTATAAGTGTGTATCTCTGTATGCTTTGGTTCCCACTATCACGATTCGTGGCACGATTGAAATCGTGGTCTTAATCATGGAAAAATCGTGGTGATCCTATCAGATCTTAATATCAGATCTTGAGGTCAGTCGTGGCAATGATGTTGATTGTAGAAAAGTTTTGATGGTTCAATAATTTCTACGATCAACACGATTAATTGTCAATCGTGATCATTGCATCACCTCGTATCCAAACCTGAAATTTTAAGTTGCCACATCGGACGAAAACGGAATTTTCGCATGACGGATTACATTCAAAGTCAAGTGCGAAAAAATTTGTTTTGCATCCGTGTGGAGGCGGCCGGAGAAGCTCCACGATCAGCTACTTAATGGCCAATCGTGGGTATGCGTATAACGGAGCGCACCACAGTGGGAACTAAGCATGAGCTTGCAGTCCTGTGGGAAGATTTGGAGGCTCTTTAACTGTCGACTCTGAAAGGGGTCGCTGTCATTTACATCTTTCCTTTCAGAGGCAGCTGCTGTTGTGGGATGGGATGGGAGGGTTTAGCCCAGAGAAAAGACTGTAGGAAAGGTAGATGGGCCCTCAGGCCTAGTTCAGAGAGCTTACAGTAAATGGGCCTTTTGAGTCAGAATTACATCCGCAGAACTGTCAGAGTTTAGTGTGGCGGGACGTGTAATTCTCAGGTCCAAAGTGCTGCAGTGTGTGGTTCAGCACCATTAACACTGCTACATATTGTGCATTTCATATTATGGAAGCCCACAGGGGGACAATATTAAAAGGAAAATGTAATTCCACTTTTGCATTATAATTTCCAGTTATGAATGAGTTATGTGAGACAAAATTAAATTGAAAATGCATTAATCAAATTATCACTTTCATTTTCACATACGATATGGGAAATCTATGACCATATTCAAATGATAATGAAAAAGCTGTTTGACATTTAATTTTCAAAGTCATGCCCTGCAATACAGTGGGACGATATTCAAATGCAATAAGCAAAACAGCGCCCCAGCCTATTGCATTTACAACCCCAATTCCAATGAAGTTGGGACGTTTGTAAAACATGAATAAAAAACAGAATGCAATGATTTGCAAATGTCATAAACCCACATTTTATTCACAATAGAACATAGACAACATATCAGATGTTGAAAGGGAGACATTTTACTATTTCATGAAAAATGTTTGCTTTCGTTTTTGAATTTGATGGCGGCAACACTCAAAAAAAAAAAAAAAAAAAAAAGTTGGGGACAGAGCCAAGTTTACCATTGTGTAGTAACCCTCTTCTTTTTACAACGGTCTGTAAACATCTAGGTAGTGAGGAGGAGTTTTGGAAGAGGATGTTGTCCCACTTCTTGTCTGATGTAGGATTCCAGCTGCTCAACAGCCCTGGGTCTTCTAAGCCAGATTTTTCATTTTATGATCGCCAAATGTTTTTCTATTGGTGAAAGATCTGGACTGCAGACGAGACCATTTCAGCACCGGACTCTTCTACCGCAAAGCCATGCTGTTGTGATGAATGCAGTATGTGCGTTAGCATTGTCTTGCTGAAGTATGCAAGGCCTTCCTGAAAGAATCATTGTTGTAAAACCTCTATATACTTTTCAGCATTGATAATGCCTATCCAGATGTGTAAGCTGCCCTTGCCTTAGGCATTAATGCAACCCCATACCATCAGAGGTGCAAGCGTTTGAACTGAGCACTGATGACAAGCTGGATAGTCCTCTCTGGATCGTGTTCACATATGGCTTCTTCTTTGCATGATACAGCTTTAACTTGCATTTATCTGTGTTCACAAATAATGTTTTCTGGAAGTGTTCCTGAGCCCATGCAGTGTATTCCAGTGCAGAATTATCGTGTTTTAATGCAGTGCCATCTGAGGCCCAAAGACCATGAGCATCCAATATTGACCTTCGGCCTTGTCCCACGTGCAGAGAGATTTCTCCAGATTCTCTGAATATTTTGATGATATTATGTACTATAGATGGTGGGATATTCAAAATCTTCGCAATTTTACATTGAGGAACATTTTTCTGAAATTGTTCCACAATTATTAGACTCAGTTTTTTCACAGATTGTTGAGCCTCTGTACATCTTTTACTTGAGAGACTCTGCCTCTCTAAAATGCTCTTTTATACCTAGTCATGATACTGACCTGTTGCCAATTAACCTAATTAGTTGTAAAATGCTCATCCAGCTGTTTTGTTTATCAGTACCTTTTGCTTTTACAGCCTTTTGTTGCCCCTGTCCCAACTTTTTTGAGATATGTTGTTGCTGTCAAATTGAAAATCATGAATATTTTTTCATGAAATGGTAAAATGTCTCACTTTCAACATCAGATATGTTGTCTATGTTCTATTGTGAATGAAATGTTGATTTCTGAAATTTGCAAATCATTGCATTCTGCTTTTATTTACAATTTAGACAGCATCCCAGCTTTTTTGGAATTGGGGTTGTATTTAATCAAATGATACCTGGCACTCCCAAATCATTACAAAACTTCACTGAAGCTCCTTTAATGCAGTATACCTGGGTAAGACAGAAACGTGTTTTACAGTATCCATAATATGATACAGAAATAATGTCCTTGTTCTCGAGATTTTTCCGAAACATTGATCATAAGCAATCTAATTCTTCAGAAGAACCTCTTCATTGTTCTAAACCACATAAAAAATGATTTGCCTTGCATGCAAGAGTACAAGAGAGTGGAAGTAAGCACTTTTATATGTGATAGACATGAAACTTAGGTACACATTTTCAAGCTTTATTTCAGGGTCTGGCATGTGACACAAAGGAGGTGTGGTTGAGTGGTCTTTTGGGATTTTGACTGTTCACCTTTTATATGGCCAGCAGCCATACCACTATTCACTCTGCTCCAGCTGCGTGGCTGAAGCTAAGCAGGTGTGGGCTTGGTTAATATTTGGATGGGGAGCCCGTCAGGGAAAAACCAAGTTGCTGCTGGAAGAGGTGTTGGGCCAGTAGGGCCCTCTGGGGCAATAATCCCCAATGCCCCTGTCCCTGCAATGAGGGGGCAGCCGTTGATCGAATGAGACATTAATCTGAGGTCTTGACTCACTGTGGTCACTAAAGAACTATGACGCTCATCGATAAGAGGAGGGGGTTTCCGGTGCCATGGCTGAAGTCCCAACCTGGCTCTTTTGACCTGCCACCTAATCATCCCCCAATCTAATTGCCCTCCCTGCCCACCTCAATCCCTAGGGGTTCTTTTGAAAAAGAGATTTCAATCTCTTCCTGGTTAAATAAATCTAGTGTCAAGTAACTTCAAATATGTTTCACCAATCATTCCCAAGGTTTTATGCTTATTTTAAAAGATGGTAGTCACTGGATACTGTAAAAACACGGACCCAACATTGACTTCTGACATGTTAACATTCAATGACACACCACACACAAAAAACTATTGCTTATTTTATCACACTTTTTTTTGGGACACAGACAATGAATACTTGTTCTTTCGAGACACAAATTTGAATTGGAATGCAAGGGGGGGGAAATAATTTTCAAATTCCAGAACTGACTGGGTCGTTTTTGTGAGCCCTACCCATTTACATTTTCATGTTGTCCCTAAAAGAGCGTGGTGACATGTAAATGTAAATGCAATAGGCTGGGGGTGCTGTTCAGTTTATTGCATTTGAATATTGTCCACTGTATTTCTGGGCACGACTTTGAAAATTAAATGTCAAACAGCTTTTCCATTATAATTTGAATACAGTCATAGATTTCCATATGAGTATTTGAAAATGAAAGTGTTAATTGTGTTAATACATTTTCAATTTAATTTTGTCTCAAATAACTAATTCATAAAGTGTAAAATTATAATACAATAGTGGATTTACACTTTCATTTTAATATTGTCCCTATGGGCTACCATAGTGCATATTGTATGTTTTGTGTTTATCTAATACTGTTATTACCCCTCACCAGGAAGTGGATGGGGATTCAGGAATCAGTTTTGTCTTTCTGCATGTCTGTCCGCCACGCTTCATTTCTGGGCCAGAACTCTTCGTTCAAAATAACTTCACAAAATTTCATAAATGGCTACATATTATTGTGTAGATGTGCCTTTTCTTACATCCATCCCTTCACCGTGATTTGTCTCCTGACCTGATATCAGCCATGTCGTGGTGGCAGATTGGAGTATTTCAGGCTTATTCTATAATATATTAACTCTTATGTACAGACTGAACAGCTGTGACCTCACAGACGAGTCCTGTGAAATAGTGGCCTCAGCTCTCCAGTCATCAAACTCACCCCCTGAGAGATCTGAACCTCAGCTTCAATAACCTGGGAGATTCAGGGTGAAGCTGCTCTGCGATGGACTGATGAGTCCAAACTGTAAACTACAGACACTGGGGTGAGTACTGCTCTGTATTGTGTGACTGTTACTGAATCAGTTACCTTAATCCTGGAACAATCCACTGCTAAGATATATGAAGGCAAAAGTGTCCTCAGCGGTGGCATTGGGTAATGCTGTTGAGCAAATCTCCTTCATTTAAGCCTGAGAAGCTAATGCACTGGATCAGTGTCTTTTTTGTTCTCCTGTTCTGAGTTCTCTTGTCCTGTTGTGTTTGTGCTGGTGTCATTTTCAAAGAGTGAGGAGTGAGATTGAGTGTGGTTCCCTCCACCAACTGGATTGGTGTAATGTGTGTGTGTGTGTGTGTGTGTGTGTGTGTGTGTGTGTTTTCTCCACAGGCTGGGTTGGTGTAATCTGTGTGTGTGTTTCTCCATAGGCTGGGTTGGTGTAATCTGTGTTTGTGTGTGTGTGTGTGTGTGTGTGTGTGTGTGTCTCGACAGGCTGGGTTGGTGTAATCTGTGTGTGTGTGTGTGTGTGTGTTTCTGCACAGGCTGGGTTGGTGTAATCTGTATGTGTGTGTTAGTGTGTGTGTTTGTTTCTGCACAGGCTGGGTTGGTGTAATCTGTGTGTGTTTCTCCATAGCCTGGGTTGGTGTAATCTGTGTGTGTGTGTGTGTCTCCATAGGCTGGGTTGGTGTAATCTCACAGAGGGCTGCTGTGATGTTCTGGCCTCACTCCTGCGTTCTCCTCACTCAGAGCTGAGCGATCTGGAGCTCAGAGACAATGAGCTGCAGGATTCAGGAGTGACAGCGCTCTCTGCTGGACTGAGGACCTCACTGTAAACTGCAGAGACTGGGGTGAGTGCACAGATTATAGAGATACTCATTATGTGCTTGCACGAAGGCAAGCCACATATTGTTCTTCCTCTTTTTCAACTCACAAATCTGGTTGTCCCAGATCCAACTGCCCGAGCGTTCGTGGATAGAAACGCGGTTCAAACGCCTAAACGTCCGGCCCGACCGTGTCCCCGCCTTGTATACACGGTTGCATAAACCCTTTTCATTCTTTCGCAATCCCGTTTTTCATCCCTTCTTTTTTTTTTCATGCAAGTCAATGGGCGGAATCTTTTATCAGTTTCTCTCACCCTAGAATTTAGAGTAGAGAGGTCAAAAATTACACAGAAAAAATTTTGAAATTGCTCCTGCCACAATTTCCAATGTACACACGCAAATTACACATCAAAACGTAGGAAATTTGTGCAGGCCTGAAAAATATTACTGTGGAAGAAAAAACAGACAAAGGGTTGAGACTCTAAGTACCCTCAAGCTTACAGGAGCGCAGACCAACTGCCCCATAGACAGCCATTATAACAGGATATAATATATTATAATATTTAAATATTTTTATATCCAAGTTGTACCAAAAGTTGTGCTGGTCACGAAAATGTAACTATGGGAAGCAATTGGACAAACGGTTTTGGCTGTATGAGCCGAAAATGGGAGGACCGCACGCCGAAGCTCCATTAACTCCAATGGTAAATGTGAAAAGAAAATGCAGCTTGCAAAGGCTAAACGCACAGTTTTTCTAACTTGCTCATGTTTCCATATTTTTGCCACAACGAACACAATTTTGACATACATTACCAAGCTGACTCTCCTCTTCGTATGGTACATCCATTTCTACATTGACTTAACATTTTTGAGTTAAAAGTCGCAATATGTAAGAAACGCCTGCGCTAAAATCTCCATTGGATTAAACGACCAGCCAAACTCAAATGTCTTACATATGGATCATTTGTGGTTCGATTCTGCGCTCTGCTGGCCTTTTTCCACACCTCAACACTGTCATTTCTTAGAGACAAACATAGAGACAACTCTAAAAGACTAATTCTGCATCGAACTCAGTGAAAGAATTTCGGGTATAGTAGTTGGTACAGTCGCTGAAACCAGCTCCAGGACACGAAATCTTCGTCTCCTTCATTTGAAAATGCGGTGGCTGTTTACAATCCTGCCAATCATTTTTCATGTTTCCAGCTAGGATTGGTTAAAATCATCTGTTCAGAGCATTCATATCTTCTACAATAAGCTGACGCAATCTCGGTTATTTTTACATTATTAGTGCAAGGCCAGTGAAGAGAAAAAAAATTAACTGTCTTTAGACACTCCTTCAGAAGTCCGGCACAAGGTTGCCGCTATTGCACGCAAATGAGTTTCTGTTGGTGTCCGGAACTCTAATGGGGAAAAAACATTTCGCCTCCAGCGAAAGCACATTGAGTGAGGGAAAGAACAGTATTTTTGCTGGGTGCGTCCAAGACAACACATTGCAGTAAAAATGGCAAAAGCAGAAAAACAATAGCTCGAGATCCCATTCCAGCATATAGCTACCAGCAACTGTTTTTCATTCTTTCTCTGTTCAGCTTTTCAGTTTTTTTTATA